>CM059189.1:15139984-15544833 GCA_030323885.1 Branchipolynoe longqiensis | reverse complement strand
TCCCTTTTTGTGGTACAATAACGCCGTTGGCAGGCACTTAACCTGTTGCTGGCAAAGCTGATAGGCACTTCAACGTCATCTTGTATTTGACTTAATGCGCCTGCAATAGCAAATGCGCTAGCGTCAGTGTCCAAGATAAATTGCCCACTCGCGCGTGGATAACCAAGTACTGGTGTCTCCGCGAATAACCGTTTTAAATTGATGAATGCCGATTCCTGAGGTTCGCCCCAGTCGAAAGCTTGCGTGCTAACATTCGCCACGTCCTGTATGGGAGCGACGACGTTAGCAAAGTGAGGGATGAAATCGCGATAATAAGACGCAAACCCCAGTAAACTTTTTGTCTCTTTTGGAGACTTAGGCGCAGGCCAATTGGTTATAGCCTCAATTTTCTTTGGATCCGCTTTAATGCCTTCACCAGAAACGACACGGCCCAAGTACTCTGTTTCCTTGCGAAACAAATGGCACTTGGACGGTTTAAGTTTTAATTTAAATTTGCGAAGTCTCAGAAACACTTCTCTTAAATTATTACGACATGTAGAAACTGTGTCCCCAAATATTATAATGTCGTCTAAATAGACTAAACAGTGTGTAAATAGTAACCCATTTAACATTTCTGCCATCATTTTTTCAAAGGTGGCAGGAGCATTACATAGGCCAAACGGCATTACCTTCCACTCATATAAGCCTATATGAGTCGTGAAAGCAGTTTTCTCTCGGTCATCATGCTGCATCGCGACTTGATGGTATCCAGATTGGAGGTCCAAGGTGCAGAACCACTGATTTCCTCCCAGGCTATCCAAGCTCTCGTCAATGCGCGGTAAGGGATACGCGTTTTTGCGCGTCATAGCATTTAACTTACGATAATCAATACAAAATCGCCACGTACCGTCCTTTTTGGTAACTAGATGAACCGGCGAACTAAAAGGACTTGTGCTGTCCGTAATAATTCCCGCGGCCAGCATTTTTACCACCTCATCTTCCAAGGCTTGTTTCTTGGAATCCATTAATCTGCGGTACGGTATCCTAAAAGGGGCGTTGTCACCGATATCTATATGGTGTTGCACCACATCCGTCCACCCCAGCTTAGCATCCGGTTTAGCAAATATGTCACAGAATTCAAAAAGAAACTCTGCAATTTTCCTTTTATCCTCTATTCTATCCACGTGAGTGGCCTCCGCCATGGATAATATAAAGTCAGGGATCTGTGGTACGCCAGTAAATTGCTTCCTGTCCACAGGATAGGCTGGTTCAGGGGATCCACCAAATCCCTCAACACCTCTCTCCCTTTTTAATAAGTCGAACACCAGGGCGGCCGTGGGACTATTAATAGCACCATGCGATCTGGCCTCTGCTGCATTGCCAACAATTTGGCCCCGCAGCAAATGGACACAATCGTCGGTGGTATTAAATAGTGGTAAGGCCGCGCTGGCAGACCCATTAATTAAAGAAGGAGCTGCTGTTAGGCCGATGGGACCCAGCAATTCAGGGTCAGGCTCAATAAGACACTGTCCTTCCCCCTCTATATGCCGGGTGGTAATCAAAGCTGCCACAGTTTGATGAGCAGCTATATTCACATCTTCAGCCAAGTACGCCAACCCACAATCTGTTCTGAGTTGACAATGCATGACTAAGTTATACGGTTGTAAGACTTCAAAAAGTCCATTATGTGGGGAAAGGCTGGCTTCATAGAATGACATCCAGTCGCTCCCCAGTATACCATCCTCTGGTATATCGACTATTAAAACTGGCGAGTAAAAAATCTGATTGGCGATACCCAACGGGATATCTGTACAACCAAATTGTGGGATGACTAGGCCCGTAACACTCAATGGTTTCACGTCGGAAACCAAGTTACGCGCATTTAAATTGAGGTCATCAAAGAATCTCTTTCCTATCACAGACATAGCCGCACCTGTGTCAATAAGAAAGAATCCCTCAGATCCTCTAATGTTGATGGGCACATACCATCTTTTTCCACTCAGTGGGAAAATATTCATAGCAAACTGGTCTCGTTCGCCTACATTATTTAAGTCTAGACCGGTTTTCGTCAATATATAGTCCATGCACACATCGGGCACCCGGCTCTGCGCATTTTGCGCGCACAATGATCGCATACCCGCCAGGAAAACCTGACGGACGCAAATCGCAGCTCCTGGCACCTCTGTGGCATCGCACACTGAGGAACACCAGTCACCCGAGACCTGGTGTGATAAGGGTTGGGCCCCACTGAGAACAGGTGGGCCTGGAAGGTTCCCCTCATGTAGCAAAGCTGACAACACTCCCGGCGTTGCAGCTGTATTTAATTTAAATACTCAGCATCGGCTAAGAATTCAGGGGACATGCCTTCAATAGGCATGGCTGCGACATTTTTGTTGGGGGGCGCGATATGCGTTCTCGCCGGCGGCAGAGGCTTACCACCACGCGCGTTTTGCGCGCCACCAGCCGCTAGTAGCTTAGCTAGTGTATTAGGGTCGTGGCGTGAATTATCGCGCCCCTGACGATCACCTGCTACCATAGCTTGTTCTATGGAACGAGGTTTTGCAACGGCGCAACGGAATGCCATATGGCCGAATCCCCGACACCTGAAACATTCCGTATCCTCCGTGACGCGTGCGCGTCCTGGAGTTGTTCTTGTAGACGACCCTGTGGATCTACCTTGTATGTCGGGATTAAATTCTGGGCGTCTATCCCCCCAGTTCCTTCTGCCAGACTGATGTGGCCTATTGTTGTAGGGTCGAGAGCCCTGCCCATTGAAAGCACTGATACCTACATTACCCTCATCGTATGGAGAATCGTTCCCATACGCCAAGTGGTCAGGGGCGGAAGCAATTCCCGCCACTGAGCGTTTAGCCGGGGCCATACGGGCCTTGGCTGCATAATCGCGTAACATTTGATAAATGTCCTCCATGGTATGCTTACCAGGAGACCATTGTTTAAAGATCATATCGCGTTCCTCACGGTCACGGAGACCATTGATGAACACGGATACGGTTTTGCGCGCAATTAAATCGCGCGACATACCACAACCTAGGCCAGCTTTCCTGGCCTCTGACTCGAGCATCATCCCATAATAAACGGAATTTGCCGAGTCTGACGGACGCTGAAATCTCTTCTCAAAGAGCTCCCACTTGGACAAGGGATCCATCCCTTTAAACTGCCACGCTAGTGCTTCCACTAACTCATCTAAGGTGGCGCATCTATCCTGCTCCCACCTGTCTACTGCTAGTTGGCCAGGGCCATCTTGTAATAAATGCAGCAGGCGCGTTAGAGCAGTGGTCTCGTTCCACCGATTAACTGACATGGCCTTACTGAATTTTTCCCACCATGACTCCCAATCTTGGTTGATACCGTCGAATGGGGAAACTTCCACAGCTCGAACCCTAGCCGGTTGATACTGCTCGTGGACGCTTATATTACGGTCACGTAGATATAGAGACCGATTGACAGCCGAGGCGCCAATACCTGGGTTAATATTGGATGCCTCCATTACAGCCCTGCGAATAGCTGGGTTATTCTGAATCAGAGCTTGCTCTTCCACGGTAAAACCGTGTGTCGCCAAGGAGGTGACACCTGTGGTTTCCTGCTGGGCGCCAGCTGTTGGCAGCTGGCTAGCCTGGGCGGCATCTGTAGGGGCAGGCCCTGTGGGCGCGATTTGCGCGTTAGCTTGCCGAGGGGACACGCCCCCTCCGCGGGTATCGTGTGTACGCCACTCTGCTAATGCTTGCCATTGTGCATGCAGCTCATTTTCGCGCGCGAGGAGTTTCCTTTCGCGCTCGTCTAGCTTTGCTAGCTGGTCGTAGTGACCAGCATGCTGTGCTGCAGGGACCATATAGGATACATCCATTATGGGAGGTGGCAGCGACAGGGCCGGGGTGGCCTCCGTCTTTTCTCTCGGGAGGAAAGAAAAGAGGCTGCCCTCCTCACGGGTGACCCTGAGCGCTTTTTGCGCCCCTTCAGTAACCCCGAGATTTTGCGCGTGCGCATTTTGCGCGTGCGCATTCAACGGGGTCGGTAACACCAACGAGGGTACAGCAAGCAAGCTGGTCTTACCAGCCGGAGCTGGGTCAACCTTTGCAGAGTGGGGGAATGCCCCATCAGGCCGGACTGGGTCCGCCGTAAATTGGAAGGGTGAGACCCCTGTACTACGGACACTGTCCGATTCAACTGATACACCATCCAAGGACGGTGTTTCGCGCGCATCCCCCTCTTCTGCCACAGTCGCTGCTGAGCGCAAGCAACTGCGACGTGAGGGGGGAGGCCCTTCCCCCAACTCCTTCTTCCTAGCCAGCTCGTAGACCTCGTTAACTGCGGGCTGCTGTCCTGTCTACTTTGGGTATATTCACACTTCCTCTGAACTTTATTTTTTTTTATTTTTACTTGTGTTGAGACCGGCTTATACGTTTTTAGCTACAAAGAATTTATTTATTATTATTAGATATTTAGATAGTGAAAAAGAGAAGTCTCTTAAAAAAAATACAAACCAGCCGAAAATTCTGTAAACCCCGAGGAAGATGAAAATAAACGATATTCCAGAATAAATGTGAGCAACTAAGGGAAACTGACTGAAAAATACCCAGATAGTTCAATCCGTCTACCTTACTCGTGTTCTTGTTATTACTTAGAATATATACCCGTAATTTAGAATAGCTAAAAAAACTGTTTATTTCCTGATATCCAAACCGTCCCCAATAAGGGAACAGAAAACGGTATACTAGATTGTAAAACAAAACAGAGCGAATGAAAGAATCTAAAAATGTGACACACGCAGCACGCGAGGAAACTGACCAATCAGTCGAGCAGCCACTGGACTACTGACCTAATGCTCCAAATACGCCCTCTGACGTCATCTCCCTATCGCGACGCGCCACGTCGCTAGGATACCACGTAACAAAATAGAAACAAGCGGGCTAGCTCAACGCTACTGCCTCCGGCCTAACTTAATCTCACCATCTGACCGATCCTAATATCGGCAAGGCCGCAGTAGCAAATTTCTAAAACTCTAACTAAATATAATGCGCGTAAGGCTTCATGCCGGGATAGCTAGTCCACGTCCCGTACGCCTCCGCCCATCGGAGCGACACAAAGGTACGCCATTATTGTGGATCTACGCTCCTCAGGCCACGATTCGCGTAGAGGTACCCACCGCGGACTCAAGGCCTATACCCTCGCGGCGAAATGTATTTAAGGCTAGCCGCAAAACCATAACAGGAGTCCAATTTAGTCAACACTAATATCCCGTATATTAATGTCTTCCCAGTACTCCCTAAATCATCAGGGGGCGCCTTGCAGCGCTAGCGCAGCGCCCGTACGTCACTGTCACATAACGAATGCGCTGGCACTATGACCACGCACCGTTTGTTTTTAAAATTTCAAATTCGCGTATAGAAGGTGAATCAAAAGGTATTACACTCCTTACTAATCCTGGTCACGGCACCAGTTTAACCGTCGGGCTATTCCACCCCCGCTTAAGGCGAGCCTAACGTGTTAATATAATTAATTGTTTCCATGTGAATTTCCTTGGGCCAGCCGCCGCCGTCGTAGCCTTACCGCCCGCCTGCGCGTAGTCCGTCGTCGGTGTCCGTCCCGTACGATAGGCGCCAGCCAGAGTATCGTCTAAATACTAGATTTGCCATCGTGCGCATTTATCGGCCTAAAGTGTATTTATATTAGGTTATTTCAACTACTGGCTGCCCCCTTCGTCGTTAGAGATATTATGAATGTTACTAAATGAATCCAAATATGCGCAGTCCAGCACGAGTTGCTGCCGCTGTCTCTACTGTTTAATTTACCTTATGTGTCGTGGTTCTAGCCTAAAAGTAACACTACGTTAATTCTGTAAATGCGTCAGTTATTAGATTCCCGCAGAGGGGTGCATTACTTGCAGAAGGCCGACTTAGGCTTAAGGCCTCTCAGTTCAGAGAAAGCAATCGAATATCAAGGTTCCATAGCGGTTAATCTACAATAAGACTGGAGGATAGGAAAGAATGCAAGGAACGTCCTGATTCACCTTTACAAGAGCTCACGATTTATTCTTAACCAAAGACTAACAAGGATACCAACATAAATAGTAACGAAGGTCTCCCGTTCCCTCCCGTGTTGTTTCTATAATTTAGTTTAGAATTTTGACCCTAAAAAGCCTAAATATCGGTGGAAAACGACGGAGCGTGTAGAAACACGTCCGCCGGGTCTGGCCCCGAACGCCCGACCCCCTGATCGTTGCTTAGCTAGTCGCTAAGCAACGCTTTACCACCGAGAACCCTCGCGTGCACAAGTGTTAGCAATTTGCGCGCGCGCAATTTGCGCGCGCGCAAATTGCTTAGGCGAGTAGACACGCCCACTTCATATGTATAAATATGATTTTGTAGATAATTCCATTTTCATAGCACTACTCCTAGGGCTTGGCGTGACCAGCCGATTGATTGAACCGGGCCAGTCCAACCCCTCGTCTATGTGAAGTCAGGGCCAAAGTGCAGTATTGGTCAACAGGAAGCCGCAGCTCCCTGAAGACCTCATGCACCAGGATCCCTTCCTCCACCGACACGAGCTGTGACTCATGGCAAACGAGTCGCCCCATTTGTCGCCTTTTACGATCTGCAAGGGGGTGCAAGGGAACTATTCTAAACCGGTTCCCCATCGGGGCAAGGCGCGATGGTCTCCAAAGCATGAAAGTTGGGAATCTCAGTAAGGAGAATTCTAACACACGCCGGCTGGAAGACGGCCAGGTCGTTTGCAAAACATTACAACAAACGACTAGAAAAGACGAGCGGGTTGGCAACCCGCCTACTGACCAACTAACAAGATCGGGTGAGATGTACAAAGTTTTAATATGATTACTGATACATTAACATGTTCATCAGATAATTGGGGATAAAAATGAGGCTATGTAAAGGTCTCCCTCGACCACGACTAGCCAGAGGCTTAGTACTGAGGTAAAATAGTATAGTTATACAAATCTTAGCTGGGTACAGATGATGGATAACTCTTGTTTTCCCGAGGTACAAACCTCGGATAGTCGTGGTCTAGAGCCCGCCCACCACACCCTGCCACAACTATTACGTTCGCTTGTGCCAAACGAAAACATCAGATTTCCATCATTAAGCTCATTTTTATCCTGAATAATTAGGTGAAGATTGCTGAACCCGGATGTTCCTTCCTTCTCCCTAGCCCACGACTATCCGAGGCTTGTACCTCGGGAAAACAAGAGTTATCCATCATCTGTACCCAGGTAAGATTCGTATAACTATACTATATATGGGTCAGGATCACGAAAAGAGGCCAATTGGTGGAAGTTGTTGGCGTCGAGCATGGATGTCGGCATCGATCGGTATAATTACAATTTAGCATTGACAGAGGTGTTGGAAAGTCTTAAAATTTATCTTGAATGTAAAGGTCGAGAAAATACAACAACCTGATTTCTTTCTAGGATAATTTAATATAAAACAAAAAAATGCAAGAGACTTTAAGAATTGTGATGCCGACGTCTGTTAAAGTTGTCGGCGTCGATCGGTATAATTATAATTTATCATTGACAGAGGTGATGGAAAGTCTTTAAATTTA
Source organism: Branchipolynoe longqiensis (assembly GCA_030323885.1). Lineage (NCBI taxonomy): Eukaryota > Metazoa > Annelida > Polychaeta > Phyllodocida > Polynoidae > Branchipolynoe > Branchipolynoe longqiensis. Next base: position 15,537,276 of record CM059189.1, on the reverse strand, counting down.
TCCTGAATGTAAAGGTCGAGAAAATACAACAACCTGATTTGTTTCTAGGATAATTTAATATGAAACAAAGAAATGCACTACAATTTTAAGAATTGCGACGCCGACATCTTCACTTGACCACTGATTGGCCCGTTTTCGTGAAGCTGACTCACATATATATATATATATATATATATATATCTATATATATATATATATATATATATATATATATATATATATATATATGCAGGCTCGAAATATGCAGACACCATGTGGGAATTAATGACAAAGGGCGAGTTAATGTTCAATGGTATTCCAGAAGCCTGATGGGATAAAATGAGCTGTTGCCACAATATGCTACACATCAAGACCATGAGGAAGTTCACGCTAAGATCCAGCAGGCATGAAGATCTTCTGACTACCTACCCTGAAGAGATTAAAAATGCAATGTCATTCATCAGGTCTGACTAAAACCATCTTGGAAGGCACAGTGAAAGGCGGAAGGAAACAAGGTGGACAAAGGAAAAGGTGGGAAGACAACATCAGGGAATGCAGAGGCCTGGAGTTTTTCAAGTCCCAGAGGGCTGTGGAGAACAAGGAAAACTGGAGGAATCTTGTTGCAAAGTCAAATGTGGTGACCCAATAACGCTCACAGTCAAGGCATTGATGATTATGGTGATGATGGTGATGATAATGATAATGATGAGATGACGATGGACTGAAACCTCCAAATTAGTGTGATAAAGTATTTATTCAAAGACTTTGGCTTTGAAACTTTACCTAGTTTGCTCAGTAGCTCAAATTTCAGTATATTTCAGCATACAGCGGGGCACTGTAACATCCCAACAAGACAAGTGATACCGCACTGATCCCAGTCCAATATCAGCTTTATTGGACTGAGAAGGTCACCTTGTATTGCAATGAATATCACTTAGAGAAAATGTTTTATCAACACTATTTCGGCATTGTATATATATGATCCCTAATCAAACTATGGAAATATAAACAAAGAAACTGTCCCACACAGTTCTATCCATGTGCCATATTGGTTCAAAACCTAGCCGATGGCGCCACCGGCAAGTAGTTAGGCCCACCAATAAACTAGTTCGTAATTCCGACTCCGCATGCCCTGAAAACGGGGCCGAGAGCAAAACAAATTCGTATGGCCATTGAGTTTGACGATATGCGTAGGGCAAAACTTCGATTTTATTCCAAATTAATAGAAATACATAACAATTTGGCATAAACATGGATGCACATATGCAATATGTATTGAATATGAATATATTTAAGATAAAACTAGCCATAGTTATTCATTTTGAGCTAAGAAACATGCAATTACCCACAAAACAATCAGTCACTTTAACTCAGTTAAGCTGATATCCACATCACCATTATTAATTCTTGTTCTAAATATTAAAATTCCAAATGTGTCAACAGACACTTGTTTCAGAGAAATATATAACAAATGTCTGATTAACCCTACTCATTTCTGAGCTCTACATATGTCATTAACCATAGGATGTAAATAGAAATATGAATAAAATAAGTAAAACTGACTCTGGCAATGGCTCTAACACTAGTCTGAGTGACCAGATTTGTCTAGATCTAAATGCAGATGGCATAAGATGTGCTGATTAGATTGGTATAAATGCAATGCTAGATAAAAGATTAACATCTTAATTTATTATATATTTATTTTTTAGTTGGTTTTCTACGTTTCAAACATCAGCTGAAATGACCTGAAACTAACAGATTTCATTGCTGCACTCAATGGTTTAGCATTAGCCATGTGCTTCACGCGGGTTTGTTTTGCTGCCAAACATCCCACAATGCACCGCGTGGCTGGAATTATGAACTAGTCTATTGTGCAGTCACTGCCAGTTATATATAGATGGGTACTATTCAGTGCTTTAGTTCTATGCCCTTCCAGAACACACATTCTTGACAATGCGGTCAGAGGATTGGTTGGTGGAAGAAATCAATTGTGGCAAAATTACATTACATATATGTGTGTGTACATATATATATATATATATATATATATATGAATATATATATATATATATGTGTAATGGGTGCACAACATAACACTCGTATGGTCGATACATCATTTATTACAAAACCAAGTCATACAATGCATCTGGCTGGGCCAAGTGCCCTACCGAAAACAAATTTAAAAAAGAGAGAAAATGAATAAAATAAAAAATCTTAGTAGGTCTATAGTGTAGCAGTGTTGCAAGCCAACTGCGGTGGACGGGGCACGCTCATAGGTTGTGCACATCATCGAGCGCCATCTGGTGGCAGTCCTGCAAATCAGTGGCGAGTTCCCCCACAAAAGGCCGGGGGGCAGCACAGTGCGCTTTCCTTACACCCGCATATACGTGTGCGTAAATACGCAAGTTCCCCTGCAAACACCGGGGGGCACGACAGTGCGCTTTCCTTACACCTGCATATACGCATGCGTATATATGTGGCTATATATATATATGAGTAAGGCTCACGAAAATATGCCATTTGGGGAAAGTTGTCGGAGTCGAGCATTGGGTGTCGGCGTCGAACAGCATAATTATAGTTTAGCATTGACAGAGGTGTTGGAAAAGTCCTTAGATTTATCCTGAATGTAAAGGTTGAGAAAATACAACAACCTTATTTGTTTCTAGGATAATTTAATATGAAACAAAGAAATGCACTACACTTTAAGAATTGTGATGCCGACATCTTAAATTGACCACCAATTGGCCCATTTTCGTGAGGCTGTCTCATATATATATATATATATATATATATATATATATTTATATATGTATATATATATATATTGTTTATGCCTAAATAGCTATATTATAACTTCCGTCAACATATCAGCCTAAATTATGCAATGATAATAGATTACTCTATAATTCATTATTTGGGAAAAGTATGCTCCTGACAACGAAAGAGCACATTTCCTAAATAACATCGGCGCACATAAACCGAGTGGTGGCGCCACCAGCGTCCTGAGAACTGACAGCCCACACGACGCTGACAGCTCATACACTGGTTGTCCGAGATGAACGCCCTAAGGCGGTTACCAGATGGGTCACCATGGTGATGGTCGGAGAGGAAGGTTAGATTGGAACGGATGCGTGGGAAACTACTGGTTGGTTTACTGATTGAATTGTTGTGTTGTTCCGTATAATTCCGTTTAATGTTGTTCCGTATACCATATTATTGACACTTTGTTTGGATGCTTGGGTTTTGCGTCCTAGCGACATCTAAGGTCAAATCAGGTTGGGTAATGTCTTGTAATAGTGCGCATTCATGGCGACTTTATCGTGCTACCCCGAATGGGAGAACGACATGCCGCAGCACCATGATCTTATATCTCAACCAATCGCATTATCCTGATATTAAAGCTGCATAGTCCGATGAAATACCAAATGTTGCTATTTAAAGCTGCATGGTCCGATGAAATATCAAATTTTCTAAACCAAACCAATTATCTAGATTTTATTTTACATATCTAACTTAGATACTGATGCACTTATTAAGCATTTGTTTCTGCGTAGAAGGCAATACTGAGTCAATTTAACAGAACCTGTTACTGCAGAAGTCTATGGTTTCAGAGTTTTGGCAAGCTTGCCAAAACTAATTTTCCATGTTTGCACTCAAAATATCTCAAAAGATTACCATTTAAAATAAAAGTAACTTTGAACTAATGTAAAGTAGACACTACTAATCGATCTAATATATTTATCTCAGAAAAAATACCGAAATTCAAAACCATCAGACTATGCAACTTTAAACAAACCAGTCCTTGTCATATCTGATTAATGCCGATAATTCATTGTTTGATTTTGTTGGAAATGCAAACATACGATGTCATGCATGCAGGTGTGGCAGTAAATCGCTTCTTTTTTTTAAAGAAGAATTTTGTGTCTTGATCAGAACTATAAACACAGGTAGAAACTGTGAAAGTACGACACCTGAACACTTTGACTTCTGAGTACTGAATGCTTTATTCACCATCCAGGGACCTGACCCCCCGGCACCCTGTGCCTCTAGCGTTATCTCATTTACATATTCCTTTGTTCTCTGCTCATGCTTGGATGTCTTTTACGCATATATTACATCCCCCCTTCACAAGTATTTTTTAGATATAAGCATATGTACTTAAAAATGGTTATGTGTAAATTGGGTTTACAGGTTAAAGCACAATATGAAAATAACACATAGTGACATAATGCTGTAATGTCTTAGTCTTTGACCATGTTTAGCCAATGTCCGCATGTACCCATTCACTCACGTCCTTTGGGTTATTGTCGAGCTACCTAGCCTCCCTATGACATAATGTGAATCTTGAAATAAACAATGAATGTATTTTCTGAAACTAAATCTTAATGCTAACATGCACATAGTTTTAGTGTGTCATTATAGCTGCCAGCTGTCTAACCTTTAGAGGTCTAGCCTGTCCGCCGGCCTAATCACTTAACCTGACCTAGTTAGATTAGCTGCATTGTTTACATCTCTCTGACTTGTTGGCATGTTCTGTGCCTGTCGGACTGGTTCGGGCTGAATGGCCTCCGGTGCCCTTATCATTTGTACTCTGTTTCTATATAACATGTTACCCGACTCGTTCAGAATTTGGTATTCTCTTCCTGAAACTCCTGTATGACCCAAAGTCACCCCTTCTTTCCATTCCCCCAGATGGTTTTTGTATTTCACATTATCACCAGTTCTTAATGGCTTGTGTGCTTTGCCACACTTTTTGTCGTGAAAACTGTTTTGACTCTGTTGACGTTTCGTCATTTGTGATTTCTTTAGATTTGGGGTTTTGGGTTTTGGTTTTGGGTATCAAATTATCTTCTGACATAGGCAGTCTTCCTCTTAGCCTCCTGCCCATGAGCAACTGAGCTGGAGATGGAATAAGCACGGGCAAGGGAGTATTCCTATAGTTGAGCAATGCCAGCTGAAAATCTGTTTTTGTGTCTAAACATTTTTTTGGGGACTCGAGTATGTGGCTATGAACCCATAATGTGCAAATTCTTTGTATTCATGGCTCTTAAACTGTGGACCATTTTCCGAAATTACCTGGCTTGGGATACCATGCCTTGCGAAATTATCCTTCATAGCTTCGATCACCGTGGCGGATGATGTATCCTTCAACAAAGTGACTTCCGTAATTTAGTGTAATAATCTACCGTTATTATGTAGTTCTCGTGATTTATTTCGAATAGATCTGCACCTACCTTTTCGTAAGGTTTACATGTTATTGGGTGACTTATTAGCGGTTCGTTATGTAAACTTTTCCGATTATTTTGGCATGTGTTACAACAACTGACTTTTTCCTCAACTTGTTTATTGATGTTGGGCCAGAACATGCAGTCACGTGCTAGCTGCTTGTATATATGTACCGCTGGTCACTGGCAGGGGATTACCCACCGCGCCGTTACCAGCACATGGCCGCGAGACAGAAATAAAGCACTCCCTACTAAGACGTCTTCGCGTACAGTCGATTCTCTACATGGTGTCAGATCTGGACCTAAGCGATACTGACATGCCGTTGTCTGGCCTAAAGCCTCCAGGAGAGCTGAAACTGGAAGGTGACTTAGGTACCAACTAGGAGCATGGTACCATGCATACACCATATTCGCCGGAGCTACAGGCGTATCCGCTAAAACAGAAAAGGCACAATGTTGTGTATTTTTACACGTAGCTGGGCCCGAAGCCCAGAAAGTGCACAGGGCCATGCATTTCGACGAGAGTGACAGGATAAATCCACTAATAGACGCTTTCCGTGCATACTGCAAGGAAAAAAGCGTCATACGCTTCAAGTTTATTCACCACAACCAAACAACCACTACCATCGACACGTACATACAGGAATTACGGAGTATGATAGCGTGCTGTGAGTACGGTGCAATAGAGGATTCACTGTTGCGTGACCGACTGATAGGGGGTGTCAAGTGTGACAGATTCAGGAACCAGCTCTTTCAAACAAAGAGCTTTTACATGTAAAAGCATACAATCAATTTTGTGTCAATGGACACTCATGAATTTTGTAAGCTCACAATCATATGATAATATTATTCACTGATGAAATTTGTCTTAAAACCTATATGAGGTGCTACAAACAAGCTGCCCTCAAAAAGGCTAAAATGTTTTCTTGTTTTACTTTAGTAAAAAGGTCCTGCGTGTTGTTTGCATTGTAAAATTGTTGGCATAGGTCCATGAAATCCACACAGTTTATTAAAGTGTGTTTTAATGTCAGTGGGGACTGACATCCAATACATGCAGGGGGAGGGTCCCCCTTGAGCAGAAAAATGTGTGTTAGCCACGAGTGGCCAATATGGCATCTTGTTAAAACAACCTGGTTGTGTCGCCCTTCCAGGTGACTCTGCGGCAGTCCCTTCCTGGAGGGTTTCAGATCAGAGTGGGGAATATGACAGTGTTCCAAAGGAGCAGTCAGGGCTCGAGCGGCCGCTTGATCTGCTCTCTCATTTCTTGGGATACCCACATGACTGGGCACCCAACATAGGTGAATGTCAAATTTTGCCATTGAAAGAGAGTTTAGTTTAATTAGTACTTTAAGTAGTTGGGTGGTCCAGTTTCCTATTGTTTAAAGCCTGAAGGCAGGAAAAAGAGTCAGTGAAAATGATGAATTTATGACTGGCTGAGGTTTCGATGCACTCTAACGTGAGTAGGAGTGCTCGTGCCTCAGCAGTAAAGATGGAACTCTGTTCTGGAATACGCGTACCTAATTCACATCCATGGACGATTGCTGCCGCAGAGACTCTGTTGTCTGTCTTTGATCCATCAGTGTAAATGGCTAGGTGGGAGCTAAAAGCACTTCGCACATCGATAAAGCTTTCATGATATGAAAGTGGGTGCATTTGAGATTTCTTCGACATGGCCAGCTGGAGGATGTTGTTTGGTTTCCTCAGCTGCCAGGGAGGAACATCTGAATATTGTGAGGGTGCTATGTTATGTAGATTTGCCCTCAGGGCCTCCAAATGAGACTATATTCTGAGGCCTAACAGCTTTATGTATGTTGGCCTTGATTCATAGAGGTGTTCATATGGTGGCATAAAAATGTAGTTATATGCAGGATTTAAAATATCTCCTTTTAATTTTATCACATATTGCATAGACAGTTTGAGCCTTCTACTCTTAAGGGAAGGCTCTCGGCCTTCGACATAAAGGCTCTGGATGGGCGAGGTTCTAAACGCCCCCAGGGCCAGCCGAAGGCCTTGATGGTGTATAGTGTATAACTGTGATATGTATGATTTCCTGGCTGAACCATAAACAATACAGGCATAGTCCAATTTTGAACGTATTAATGTTCTATATAATTGGAGCAGGACAGTGCTGTCTGCTTCTCACTGTGTGTGGGCTAGAACTTTTCAAATGTCCAGTGCCTTAAGGCATCTGGACTTTAAATACTTAATATGAGGGATAAAAGATAATTTGTTGTCAAAGATGACTCCTAAAAACTTGGTCTCTTTGACGACTTTGATGGGATCATTTCCAATTGTTAAATTAGGGTCATGGTGCAAAGTCTGTAAAGACAAAAGTGCATGCAAATGGTTTTCGATTTGGAAAATCGAAAACCGTTTTCCATTGCCCATGAGGAAAGGCTATTTATGTTTAATTGGAGCTGCAGTTCTATAGTGTTCATATTTTTACCTTATAACATATTAAAAAGTCATCTACATAGAGACTGCAGGATACAGATTTTACTATATATATTATTGTCTATTTTAATGCCAAAAAGGCTAACAGATAGAATGCTACCCTGAGGTACTCCCATCTCCTGATCAAAAGGATCAGAGAGGGTAGCATTGACCCAAACTCTAAAGTCCCTGTTTGATAGAAATTTAGAAATGAAAATGGGCATGCGCCCTCTAAACCCCATATTAAACAAATCCTTAAGGATGCCATACTTCCATGTTGTATTGTATGCCTTTTCAAGGTCGAAAAATTTGGACACGACATGTTCTCTGTTTATGAAGGCATTTCGAACGTCCAAATGATCGCTTCGAGAAGCCCGATCCTAGGAAAGGACGCTTGCGTAAGCCTCAACAACCTACTCAACCGCGTGGACAACATCGAAGCCAATCCGGTGCAGCAGCCTCCACCGACCATCAGTTCATCTGCGGCTGAAAAACTGGTAATGTCCTATTCTGACGTCTTTAAGGGGCTAGGCATGATAAAAATGGGTGCAAAAATACATGTAGACACAGACATTCAGCCAACTATTGACCCCCCCATGACGCATACCTCACGTGATCGAAAGTAAAGTACAAACTGAACTAGATAGAATGTTGAAACTAGGGGTGATTGTCGAGATAGCTGAATCTACCCCATGGGTAAATTCCATTACCAGAGTGAAAAAGCCGAATAAGATTCGAATCAGTTTAGACCCGACCAAGCTAAATCGAGCAATAAAAAGAGGGCCTTACACAACCCGTGCGGTCGAGGAAGTAGTGTCCAAATTGGAAGAAGCAAAATTTGTCTCAGTCCTAGATGCCAATAGCGGCTACTGGCAAATCGAGCTTTGACAATGAAAGTTCCAAATTGTGCACTTTTAATACTCCTTGGGGTAGGTACAGATATACAAGACTGCCGTTCGGCATTAAAACTGCCAGTGACATCTTCATTCATGAAATGAATCGCCTATTAGGCAATCTCAAGGGTGTAAACGTCATGACAGACGATATCCTAGTATATGGGCGCACAGTACAGGAACATAACACAAACCTTAAAGTTGCATGGTCCGATGAAATATAATTTTGTCAAAATTAAAACAACTACTTACATTTGATGCTATATATCCAACTTAGATATTGGTCTATTAGCTAATGATTTGGGACAGTATATACAGAATAACCAGTGAGTTTATAACCTCACCCCTTTGAACACTCAGTTTGAAACAGCCATTATGCAGGAAGGCCATTAACCAATTAGGCCAATCTGGTGACCCCATTAGCCCCCCCAACCAAGTAGGCCTGCTGTGCAGGGTCATAGAGGGGAAGGGGATATGAGGTGGATGTGTGTGTGTATGTGTCTGTGTGTTTCCTGACCTGATTTTACAGAGACACAGAGACAGACATACACACAGACATACACACACAGACATACACACACAAGACATACACACACACATACACACACAGACATACACACAGACAGACATGCAGAGACATACACACATAGACATACACACAGACACACATACATATACATACAGACAGACATACACACAGACATACACACACAGCCATACACACACAGACATACATACACAGACATACACACACATACAGACACCCATAGATAGGCACACACAGACAGACATACACAGACAGCACACACATACACAGAAACACACACATGCACACACCTGACATACACAGACACACATACACCCAACCTGACTTTGCAGAGAGAGAGACACACACACACAGACACACACAGACACACACAGACAGACACACACAGACATACACACATACATACACACACACAGACACATACATACACATACATACATACACACATACATACATACACAGACACACATAGATACACATACATACACACACAGACATTACCACACATACATATACACACACAGACAGACACACATAGATAGACACACACAGACAGACATGCATAGACAGCACACACAGACACACAAACACACAGATATGCACACACCCGACATACACAGACACATACACCTGACCTGACTTTGCAGAGAGAGAGACACACCCACATACAGAAACACATAGACAGCTGCACACAGGCAGAGGCAGACACACATATACATGCACACACATACATACACAGACACACACACATACAGACATACACAGACAGACACATCCATACACACACAGACACACATACACACATACATACACACATACACAGCACAGAAACACACAGATGGACACACACAGACATACACACAGACAGACACACACACAGATACATACAGACATACATAGACAGACAGACACAAGCAGACAACAGACACACATTTTTTTTTTTAAAGCCCTAGTGCGATGGGCCTATGTCACTAATCCATTCCCAGAATGTTAACTATCCAACCAGGAATACCTACCTACAGTCCTGTAAGGTTCCAGGTCATCTCACATCACGTGGTCACCGCGAGATGACATCTGGGTCATAGCCACAGGACTTTTGGCAAGCTTGTCGAAATTATTTTTGGTTCTTTCAGCTCATATTACTTCAAAACTAATCATCTTTAATCAAAATCACTCCGGAGTAATGATTAGTAGCTTGTAACGATCAATTTGATATATTTATCTAAAAAATAAGACAAAAATTCAAAGGCCATCGGACCATGCAACTTTAAAGCAGTCCTAGAATGAGCACATCAGGTAAACCTCAAGCTTAATCCGAGCAAGTCCAAAATTTGCAAGTCAGAAGTTTCCTACGTTGGTCATGTATTAAGCAAAGATGGACTAAAACTCAACAAAGAACGCATTCAGGCAATCAATGACATGCCTACACCCACAAATGTAGCCTCAATTCAACGTTTCCTGGGTATGATAGCGTATGACAACAAATTCATCCCGAACATGGCCAGCATCACTAAGCCACTTAGAATACTGTTGAACAAACAAGTCGCATGGAATTGGGACATTGAACAGCAGACAGGTTTCGATATACTAAAAGCATTACTAACCAGAGCACCCATGCTAAGGTTCTAAAACATTGACAAAGATATAGTACTGCAGGTAGATGCATCCAAATCGGGGTTGGGTGCAGCTTTAATTCAGAAGGGCAGACCCATAGCGTAAGCATCAAAAGCACCTGATGACACCCAAGGCAACTATGCCGTAATCGAGAAGGAATTACTCTCAATTTGCTTTGGGTGCACCAAATTCCACAACTACATCTTTGGCAAAAAAATTATCATCCAAACTGACCATAAGCCACTGGTGGCGATCTTAAACAAACCGTTTCACATGTTGTCTGCACGTATGCAACGTATGCGCATGCGCCTCTTAAACTATGATCTCACCATAAAACACATAAAAGTTTCATCAATGTGTGTTGCAGATGCGCTGTCCAGAGATCACAGTTCATCAATAGAGCCGAACAACTTATTCGACACGAAGTTGACTATAGCAGCAGTTGACATCCTAGGTGACATCACACAACAGATCCGAGCTGAAACAACAAATGATCAGACACTGCAAGACTTGAAACAGCTTACAAAAACAGGTTGGCCAGAGCATACAAATCAGTTAACGCCCTACACAAAACCATACTACACATACCGACATGACATAGCAACAGAAAACAGCCCGTTGTTTGAAGGCGAAAGAATTATAATCCCGTAAAAAATCACAGTCACAGGTGCTAGTATTATTGATACACGAAACACATCAAGGAATTGCAAAGAGCAAACAATTGGCGAGGGATTACATTTTGTGGCCAGGGTTACAGGGACAAATAGAAGACATGATATCATGTTGCCCGATATGCCAGAAATTCCAAAACCATCAACGAAAAGAACCGTTGCATTCGCACAATATCCCAAACGCCCCTTGCCAGAAAGTAGGAGTAGACCTGTTCTATGTAGAACACAGAATATTTCTCATGGTTTTAGATTACTACAGTAAATACCCAGAAGTAACGGAATTACTCATAACCACAAGCATAGCAACAATAGACGCACTAAAGCAACAGTTTTTCAGACATGGCATTCACAAAATGGTTGTATCCGACAATGGGCCCCAGTTTTCCAGCCAAGAATACAACAAATTTGCAACCGAATAAGGCTTCAAAACAGTATTTTCAAATCCCCACTTTCCACAGAGCAACGGACAGGCAGAGCGGCACGTGCAAACAATAACAAAATTGATCAAAAAACCCATCATGGAAGATAAAGACTATCACATCTCTCTACTAAACTATCGAAACACACTGATAATAGGCATAGACGCGTCACCATCACAGCTCCTGATGAGCAGGAGACTGTGATCTAAAATCCGTGTCACACAAAAACAATTAAAACATAAGATGAAAAGTTTAAAACACTAGCAAATCACCAAGATTCAACAAACACAAAAACATTACTAGGACAAGCGGGCTGGCAATCAGCATCCAAAGTTAGACATGAACGAACACGTTTGATATCTCACACATGAGGGAACATGGGCCCCTGGGACTATTTTCAGAATAAGCAAAACAAACGACAGAGACTACGACATATGTAATGCCCGTGGCAAAACTATAAAACAAAACCACATTCACATACGCAGAACAAAGAACAGGCCACAGTGCAATTAAAACAACATGCCCGCACGGTTGACCGCCACACTAATTACAAACAACAGACAACACAAACCAACAGGAAAAAATCAACAAGATACGGCCGAATGGTCAAGCCGGTCAACCATTTAGGGTATAAGTAGCACACGTCAACAATAACCCGTTCATGAACTACAACTGTCCGATTGAAAACAAAGTAATGACACAAAATAATAATGCATAAAACGTTTGGTTATCAACGTTGAGTAAGAGATAAGGTTGCACCATGGAGAGCGGTCATACGTAATTGTAGAGCTATTCTAATGAAGTTGTACTATACCGTGGAGAGCGGTCATACGTAATTGTAGAGCTATGCTAATGAAGTTGTACTATACCGTATGGTAATCTATTATTGGTTTTTGTTTTGAAATGTTTCTCTGACTTTTCCTCTTTATTTTCGTAAATTTAATGTTCATTCTGTTCAAATACCATTTGATAAAGGAGATAGACCAGATGCAACGGCATCTAGGAGAATCAAACGGAAGAATTGAACAAAAACACAATGTTAGAATTAAGGCATTTAAATCTTTATTTCATGTACTGTTATCATCAATCAAATGGAGACGAACACAAGTGTGAAATATACAGTATTTATACAAGACTGATACCCAGCTTCTGCAATAGAACTGATCAAGACAGATACATGTTAACCTTAATTGTCATTCAGACCATAATTGCTCGCTTGTCGGAAAAGAGGGGATGTAATGTATGTATGTACCGCTGTGTAAAATATTCTGATAAAACGCATTGGTGGGGGAATGCAAATGGTCTATAATGGTAAATGGTATATAGTGCCAGGTGCATGAATGCATTTATGTAGTTGCTGCTGATCCTTTACTTATGGTCAATAGTCATTGTGTATTAGGTAGATAGTGTGAAAGAGGCACTAGTGATAGTGTGTAAGGGGCACTTGGAGCTCTACTGACTATGCCCTCCCCCCTCTGTTAGTCACGGATCACCACACACTCAGCTCAGGCAGGTGGTGGCCAAGCAGCCACACCGCATGGTGGTGGTGGAAGATCACAGTAGCCATGGTGACACAGGAATGCTTGATGTTCATTGGTGGAACTATAAATGCTTGATTCTCATTGGAGAACATGGTCAGGTGGTATGCTATACCAGATCCATGTACCCATATATAATAAGAAACCTGAGGGCATTGTCTCTCTCTCTACTTTCATTCTTTATAATCTTCCTTTCTCTTCTTGCCTGTATTGATTTCATTATAGCCTGCCTACACAAACCACAGATTCCAGCTGAGGACTTTACAAATGGTTACTGGGGGGGGGATTACCCACTGTGCCGGTACCAGAGGATGGTCGCGAGACAGAAATAAACCAATTGGTACTAAGACGTCTTCGCATACAGTCGATTCTCTACACTTGGACTTAGTGATACCTAAGTGTGTCTCGTGCAAAGCTTCAATCATTTCACCACGGAGCTTTGGAGGTACTATCACACGATTGCCCTTCATTACCAAGTTGTTTTCTACTGTGAGGTTGTCTTTGTATGGAATGTACTGCCGTAGACATGGTGGTGTTTGTGCACATGTAGTGTCCTACCCATTTTCGATATGTGTTATTAACATGGAAATGGATACATCGTCTTCATACTCTTTGACAATTTTATTTAACAGACTGGACGATTGCAGCGAAGTTGAGTGTGTTGTCAAATAGTTCAGGGTGACCCAATTCAGCACTCTGTGCTCTTGACAGTGTGTCTGCAAAGAACATTATGGACCACTTAACATGGCATAGCTGTATGTTGTAATTTTGCAATCGCATTCGCATTCTTTGCATATGCGCTGACAGCTTATGTATCGGCTTCTACATGATGGCCACTAACAGTTTGTGATTGGTTTGAATTTTAACTTTTTTGCCAAAGATATAGTCATGAAACCTCTGGCAGCCGAAACATATTGCGAGCATTTCTTTTTCAATAGTGGCATAGCCACACTGTGCTGAATCTAGTTCACGAGATGCGAGTGCGATTGGTGTGTTATCCTGCATGATAACAGCACCTAGACCTGACTGACAAGCCTCTACTTGAATGACAATTGGCTTGTCTACATCATAATATGACAATACAGGAGCAGTTCTCAATTTTTCTTTGAGTTTGTCATATGTGACTTGCTGCTTGTTTTGCCAGTGCCACGCGACATCCTTACCAAGGAGCGTGTGTAGTGGTTTTGCGATCTCGGACATGTTGGTACAAACTTGTGAACATAGCCAACCATGCCCATGAACCTCTGCACGCCTTGCTTGTCACGCGGCTCTGGCATGTCTACAATCGCCTGTATTCTGTCTGGATCTGGTTTTACACCTTGTTGAATAAGGTGATGACCTACATATTTCACGGTTGTTTTGCATATCAAAAATTTTGAATCGTTTAATTTTAGATTTACTGACCTGGCCGGGTCAAGCACTGCTTTCAGTCTATCATTGTGTTCCTCAACGGTTGACCCATATACCAGAATGTCGTCTGTCACCATACCTATCCAGGGTATATCGCACATGACACAGTGCATTTTCTAAATGAAAACCTCCCTGTGGTTGGTGATGATTTGGCGTACATTGGCACAGTAGGCAAATGTGTGGCGCCAGCATGCGGCTCCTTCCCCATGTGCTTCTCCGGGGCCTGAACGGTCGCAGGAGGCCGGATCACGATTCCAAGCCAAGTAGGTGGTGCGGGCCTCAGTGCCATGTGGGCGCATGGCACTGGCGGCCCCTGATCGTGCGGACTCAGGCAGTGGCTGTGAACCTCCGACGTTGCCACGGCTGATAGCTTCCAGGCGGATGATGTTGATGGCAGCGAGGTCCTGCCATCCGTTGAGCAGTCGCATGTCAGCAATCCAGGTGAACACCTTTTCTGAGTACTGGCAGACGACTGGCCAAGAGGTCGTCATCGCATCAGTGACTAGCTGGGACATATGGTGGAGGAGGGCCGGCCTGCTGGAAACCGGGAAGCTTGTGTGAGTTGCGAACATAAGTAGCGTGAGGTAGTAGTAGTACCCTCGCTCTGTCACCTCACCAAGCTTCACAGCCTTCAGCTCCGGCCCTCGCTCCACCAAATCACAGGGGAAGATGTATGAGGGGTGAATACCTTTTTTGCCTCTCATCTGGTGGGCGTCGGCTGACTCTGGGATCTGTCAGACAGCGTCGGCGGCTAATGTCAGTGTTTCAGTGGCATGGTGGAATGTGTGGTGAGGCGAAGGCAGAGCAGCGGTGTTGTATGGGTTGCAGCGCGTGGCAAATTGCTGATACTCTGGAGGCATATGCGGGACATACTGCCCGTTAGGGACGTAAGCCCAAGACATGCCCCCAGCTGTGGCATAGATGGCTTCGGCCCGAGGTGGCTGTGGTACGTGTTGAGGAAGGTTGGAAGTGGTTGGCTGCCTGCGGTGTTGGTGCGAGGAGTTGGTGGTGTTGTGGTTGTTGTTGTGGTGTGGTGTGTACTGTCAATGCTGGGGCTGCAGTGCATGGTGGCTGGGCCTGCAGCGTGTAGACGTCTGGTCGGCAGCAGCGTGTAGACGTCTGGTCAGCAGCAGGAGGCTGATCAGAGATTCGGTCAGCAGCAGGAGGCGTAAAAGTTTCTGGCATTGAAAAATTGTGCAAATCTGACCCCATTTTCACTTGACACTCCTAAAAGGGAATTTCGGCCCCTCCCCTTCTCATATGCCTTTGACCACACAGTTGACATCTTCTGGGAAATTTCCTTTTGCTTCAACAACAGTATGCTTAGTTGGCAACGCATGATGCATTTACTACATAAGGAGTATGAACATCCAGGGAAGTCGGTGGTACAGTTTCTCCCAATGATTGACATGAATCCAGAGGACAAAACCTGTATGCTGTCCACCCTAGATTACCTATGCAAACTTGCCTCAATACATAACATGCCAACCATTATTATCTTCGACCAACCGTTGTTTTGGAAGGCTTCTGTTTGTTTGTTGTTGTTTTAGATCATAGCAACATCTAAGGTCATATCAGGAAGGAGAAATCTTCTGAGATAGTGAATGCTGTTCCAGATGATAGCCCAATCAGGAATGTGGTGTTATTGCTTGGGAGTTTCCATACTTACATGAATTTGTTGGGAGCAATCGAAACTTTGATGGATGGCAGTGTTCCCTTCTATGTGGCAATACATACTTCATATATGCATCAATATCTAAGTTAGATATGTAGAGTCAAATCTATATAATTGTTTTGGTTTTAAAATTTGATGTTTCATCAGACTATGCAGCTTTAAGGAGATCCTGGATATGGTGAATGGTGAGAATGCTATTTTACACATGATGAGTTGAAAAGTAGTGCAGCGAGCATTTCCTGAGCACCTGCTGGTGGATCAGTGTCATACATGTCAGATTGTGGCTAAACACATGGACGATGACCCTGGTTTTCAAGACCAGGTGAAGGAACTAGAGAGACTTTACACGTGGATGGAGACTGATGAAAACAACTTGGAGTCATTGTTGCAATCAGATACCATTTGCCTGATTGCCAAAGCTTTGACACTCAAAAGGAATGAACTGACAGGGACCTCAAAAACCAGAGCACTGTGGATGGTTGGTTGTTGGTGTTTTATGTCCTGGCAACATCTATGGTCATACATATCAGGACTGGTACCGACTTGTGAAAGTGAAAACTCATGGTGACTTTATAGTGCTGCCCCACTGGGAAATCAGGCACCGGCACAATGACCCGATATCCCACTCAGTCACATTATCCTGACACTGAGCTAACCAGTCCTTGCCCTATCCTATTAATGCCGAGCGCCTGGCTAGGAAGCAACAAGTATCAATTTTAAAGTCATTGGAGTGACTCGACCGGGAACCAAACTCCCAACCTTCCACATGCACTGTGGATAAACTACCAGCGCATGGTAGGAATTGCTCAGGCACTTGTTGCAGCTGACCAAATGGGGGTCATAAGAGATGCATCTCCATGCCATCTCAGCTTGCTTGCCATTATTTGCAGCCGCTAGCCATCCCAATTATCTGAAGTCAGATCATCTCTATCTTCAGAAGATGCACGCATTGGTGGATGGAAATCCTGAAGTTCATCAGAAGTTCCAGTTTGGGTTCCATGTAATCAAGTGCAGCAGTCAATACTGCGCTGGCATTGACTCTGATCTTGTGATAGAACAGACACTAATGCACTCACTAAAAAGCGAAGGGGACTTAAAGCGAGGAAGTGGGATATCAGAGCATCAGAGAGCAATTTGGACTATGTCTTCACAGTGTCATCTTCTTACACCCTTATTCTCGGGGGTACATTAGTTGTTAAGTAGGGGAAATTTCAATCGCGGCGATTGGTCTTTCTCATTCCACCTCTCCTTGCCCTGTCCTAATAATGCTGAGCACCTGGCTAGGAAGCGACAAGTATCAATTTTTAAGTCATTGGTTTGACTCGACCAGGGTTCGAACCCACGATTCCATGATCTACCAACAAGGGAGACGGATGCTCAAACTCATTTGGCCATCCTGTCTGGTTTTTGACATGAAGAAATTACAGCAAATAGTTACACAACAGGTGAACAACATAAGGAGTTGTGCACCTCCAGTGTGAGCAGAGATGAGGTTGACCTTGTTAAGGTTGCAGCCAAACTGGACAGCTTCATGCCGTTTTCTGATGATAAATCATTGTGTCATATCATCACAGCGGTTACTGCAAATGAGATTATCAATGTACATGACATATTCACAATTTTGTTGGTGGTAAATATGTTTATTGTGCTGAATAAGTCTATTGTCTGTGCCGAAGCACTGGTCTTCCAACCGTTTTGCGATTCAGGGTAATAGCCCTGTCACACTACAATGCATCGCGCAAGTGTGCACCAACGTAGGTGATTTTGTGCCAATATGTTGGTGTACATCGATATGCGTTACTCAAACATTACACGTTTGTTATGCGTATGTTGGTATACATCGATGTACGGCATTGTACAGCATCGCTCGTTAAGGGGTTGCGAAAGTTTTGTGCATGCGCAAAACTTTCGACGTTCGACAACGTGTGGCTTTTACGTTGGGTGTACGTTATGTATATGCTAGATGTACATCAATGTACATTAGACATACGTTAGACAAATGTTCATTACGTAGCACTATGAAGACCTACGTCAGTCGAACCGAGAGCCAGCAGAAATGTACAGTTTGCGTATTGACAACTTCTGGCTAACATATGTCTAAGGTACGTCTAACATACGTTTTGCGTTTCTTCACCATGCCTGTGATAAGTGATAAGTGATAAGTGTACAGAACTGACATATTATTGCCTTCATAATGTAAAGTCATGATGTCTTGTATTCATTGTCCTTATGTTGCTTTATTATTTTGTCTTGCAGGTGTTGGCCACCGTTGACGCAGCATGAGGCGATCTGGGGCTGCAGAGACTGCCTGTTTTCAGCTGCAGATCAGGATGGAGCCCAAACAACGACCCCTAGCTGAGGCCCGAGGCAAAGGGAACCAGCCCACGACGGAGTAGAACCTGCTGGATGTGCTGAAGCAACGCGTCGACGCCTCGGGCAACGTGTTGGACTGCCTAACCATGCGCATGACCCAGAGGAGCGCCTTCTCAAACTACGTGCGGGACTGTGTATCCACGATGATGAAGGGGCAGTTCCACCATGCGCGGACTGTGATGAACATCATCCTGTCGCAGGTGATGGAGTCGGAGGTGGCGGATGACGGCACCGTCATCTCGGGGCCGGCTCTGTCCCCCTCCTGCCCCCATGACTCAGACCATGCGGCCCCCCTCTGTGACGTCCTGCTACTCCACTTCGTCAAATACATCCCCTTGCCAGTCGCCGAGCGAGGGGTACCAGCCGCACCCACACCAGTGGCGACATCAACCACCAGCCGGAACACCCTGGGCATCCCAAAGCCAAGACTACATGCAGCAATACATGCTGCAGCCACTGCTGCCTGCACCACTGCAGCCTGCGGCGCTGCAGCCTGTGCCACTCCTGCCGATGCTGCAGCCTGCGCCGCTCCTGCCGATGCTGCAGGCCCCGACACCGCCAGCGTTGAGGTTCCATGGACAGACAATGGGTCCGCCTGAAATGCAGCCTAGGCAGTCACCATGACAGCAGCCTGCAGTACACGCAAGTGGCAGTGCCCTAACATCAGAGTGGCAGTACGCCAGTGGGAATGACACCGACACCGACAGCCACAATTCCTGAATCTGTCCGGGCTGTCCGGCATATCAAACATGTCGAACCTGAACATTGAGGTGCAGGAGCTCTTTGCGCCAGGGGAGCTCGACACCCCCCCAAAGGGCCAGGACCAGGACCAGGCCCCAGAAAGTGATAAGTGAACAGAACCGCATTCTCAAACTATGTGCGGGACGAAGGGCCAGTTCCACCCTGTGGACTACGATAAACATCGCCCTGTCGCAGGTGATGGAGTCGGAGATGGCGGACAATGGGTACGCCCGCACCGGTGATGAGTCAGTCACCACGACAGCAGCCTGCAGCATGCCAAAGTAGTAGCCCGTTAACGTCATCGTGGGTCCTCAAGCAGAGTGGCAGTACGTCAGTGGGAATGACACCGACAGCCACGGACAATTCTTGAATCTGTCCGGCCTGTCGGGCATATCCAACGTGTCGAATGTGAACATTGAGGCGCAGGAGCTCTTTGCGCCAGGGGAGCTTGACACCCCCCAAAGGGCCAGGCCCGTGATAAGTGATAAGTCAACAGAACTGACAGTATTTATTGTGAAGTGGCAGTGCGTTAACGTTAGTGTGGCTCCTCAACCGTGGGCCACCCAAAGCCTAGACTATATGCAGCAATACACATATGTGTCAAACGTGAACCTTGAGGCGCAGGAGCTCTTTACCCCAGGGGAGCTTGACACCCCTCCGAAGGACCAGGCCCGTGATAAGTGATAAGTGAACAGAACTGACAGTATTTATTGTGAAGTGGCAGCGCGTTAATGTTAGTGTGGCTCCTCAACTGTGGGCCACCCAAAGCTTAGACTATATGCAGCAATACACATACGTGTCAAACATGAACATTGAGGTGCAGGAGCTCTTTGCACCAGGGGAGCTCGACACCCCCCCGAAGGGCCAGGCCTGTGATAAGTGTTAAGTGACTATGTGCAGCAATACACATACGTGTCGAACGTGAACATTGAGGCGTAGGAGCTATGCGCCAGGGGAGCTTCACATCCCCCGAAGGTTCAGGGCCAGGCCCATGATAAGTGATAAGTGAACAGAACCGACAGTATTTATTGTGAAGTGGCAGCGTGTTAACGTTAGTGTGGCTCCTCAACCAAAGTGCCACGGACGGATTACTTAATCTGTCCGGCCTGTCAGGCATATCCAACGTGTCAAACCTGAACATTGAAGTGAACAGAACTGACAGTATTTATTGTGTGCCCGCCTGTACATATGTATGTATTTGGTATTCTTTTTTCTGTTTTCATTTGTACGTCTTTTATTTGTTACTGTGTCACTGACAGTATTTATTGTGTGCCTGCTTGGTATGTGTGAGGAATCTGTAACAATTGTTGTAAATAAACTACTAGTTGTATTGTAAACGAGATTTTTGGTCTCTGAGTGTATTTCTTAGTAAACATTATCATATCATTATTACCTAATAAGTAATACACAAGTACCCCCAAATAAAATTGAAATAAATAAGGCCTTTGGCCATATGGCATTATATGAAAACACTTTCCTTTCCTCCCCCCCCCCTTAAAATAACTGACATGTAAATTTTGTCAGTGTTAATTACAGTAATCTTCCCTGTAAAGTCTTCCCCACCCAAATATATAACTGACATGTAAATTTGTCAGTGTTAGATGGCCCCCTTAAAAATAAAGTATTACTATCCCCCCAACAAAATTTATAATTGACATGTAAATTTGTCAGTGTTAAATGGCCCCCTTAAAAATAAAGTAATAATATCCCCCCAACCAAATTTATAACTGACATGTAAATTTGTCAGAGTTAATTGCCCCCCTAAAAATAAAGTAATAGTATCCCCCCAACCAAATTCATTGTCAAATGCTGCCCCCCCCCCCCTTAGAGACAGTTATACCCCCCCTTTTTTCCCCACCCACAATTATAACTGACACGTAAATTAAGGTTCGATATCAATAACAGATTGATATCTTTTATTTAAACGAGCTATAATATCTGAACATCTCACATTTTTGCATATCACACAGTACATTTCAGAAATGACATTTGACATATCACATATATTACATATCACACAGTACATTTGTACATATCACATTTTTGCATATCACACTGTACACTTCAGAAATGATGACACCACAGTACAGAAATATCCCAGTGCACACACTTCATATATTCATATCATGTTCCCCGACCATTCCACTGATCCCACTGGTGAGTTGACCCAGTCTTTGAGGACATTCCGCTGTTCCTTTCCTGCCCTGGAGAAAGTGTTCTGGCCAGGTAATTGTCTTCCTATGTCCGGCAGGTTTCTGCCCTCTCTCCATGGTCAGGGGGATGAAATTCTGGTTGACGTTCTCTGGATGGTCTAGCTGCTGATTCTGGAGTGTGGGATATCGGATCCTCATCATGTTGTGTAGGACCATGCACGCTGTGATGATGAGCTTCACGGTGGAGGGGTGGTGCTGCATCGTGCTGAGCAGAACCTGAAATCGGTTTGCCAGGATCCCGAACGCATTCTACACGACTCTCCTAGCTCGGGAAATCCTGTAGTTGAAGATGCGTTCCTCATGCGCCATACCCCTCCTGCTGTACGGCTTCATCATCGTCGGGCATAGGCCGAAGGCCTCATCACCGATCAGGAAGTATGGAACGGTCCTCTGGCCGGCGACAATAGGCTCGGGTTCCGGGAAACCTATGGTACCATCTTCAGTGCTGGCTTTCAGCTCAGAAGCATTGAACACCTGTGCATCTGATGCGGAGCCTTTACCACCAATATCAGTCCAGATGAACTTGTAGTCTGCATCAACGAGTGCCATAAGAACTATGGAGTAGAATCCCTTATAGTTGAAGTACAGGGATCCACTCTTTGGAGGACACCGGCAGGCCACATGCTTCCCATGAAGTGACCCGCAGGTATGGGGGGAAGTTCCACCTCTCCAAGAAGTTGTCGGAGATGGCACGCCATCCCTCCGGAGTGGTGGGGCAGGTCATCACCTCGTCGATGTACTATGAAATGATGGCCTTGCACACCTCTCTCACGATGACAGATTGGCTGTTGTGTGGCACCCTCCACCCAAACTTCATGGAAGCGTACTTGTTGCCCGATGCTAGGTGACGCAGAGTGAGGGCAAGCTTCAGGCCAGGCTCAAGCGGCTTCCTATAGGTAGTGTAACTTTTGGTGATCCACGGACCCACTCTGGCTAGTATCTCGTCGAACATCTGGGGAGGCATCCGCATGAAGTTGACGAAGGAAGCTGTGTCCTCGTTACGGAGTTCCACCAGAAGCTAGTCATACAAGCCAAACTCATGCCGCCTCCCGATCCACTGCCACACCCACAATTGCTTCGGCCGAGATTTTTTCCTTCTCCTTCTAGCCTCAATATAGCGCAGTAACGACACTTTTGTCTCATGGTGAACTTTGAGAATGGCCCATTGGTAGTCCTGCAAGACCCACTCAGGCACATGTGTCAGCTGCGAAGAGCTGACCTATTCTGCTGACAAGAGGACATCGTAGGTCTTTATATACTCGAAGGCAACACGTTCACACCACGTTCACAAAACGTTCGAAGGACATCTCAGATGTTACGCACACGTTAGACGCTCGTCAACGACGTCAGGACACGTTTGCAAAATGTTCGAGCTACGTTAGGCGCGCTTCACGGACACGTTTGACCTACGTTCTGATCCGTTAACCTCACATTGTCTTAGCGCAGGCCGCACGTTCCTCCCGCCTGTGTGTCACTCTGACGTAATGCAACGTTGATCTAACATAGCCGACGCAGCTCTATCGCATGTCTAACGTTGGTGTAATGTGAGTATAATGTCATCCCAACGTAACTGCATCACCTCGAGCTACGTCGAAAGTTTTGGACATGTCCAAAACCTTGACGCGTGCCGCCGTAACTCGACGTAACCTGACGTCTCTCAATGTAACTCGACGTCTGCCTAAGGTAATCATGACATAACCTGCCGTACCTCAACGTAATGACCAAAATTCACCTATGTCGTCTGACGTTAGCTTGTTACGTCGTAGTGTGACAGGCCTATAAGGTGGACATAAGGCGGACGTAAGTAGGACGTTTTGACGTCGCGGATCGATCGTAAGCGAATGCAGGCCTCGTGTGACTAGGGTATTAATTTAATTAGGTCGAAGATGCCTGTCTGTATACTGCCGGGGGTACCAGTCTAGGCCAGTTGCCCGCTACGCAGGGTGTGAAATGAAACACTACTCCCAGCTGAGGTCGCATAACTACTGATCAGGGCGAGGACTTTTAAACTATTTCAAGTAGGATTCTACACCGCCCACCCACAAGTTGTCAGTGACATACCGAGTACTGTCCAGTTCGGCAGAGACTTTGTGGGGAATGTTTCGTACATGCTGGATAGTCCAATCTCCTCGGAAGCAGTAATGGCCGGTCAGATAGAATCAACACCGATCAAGGAAAGACCTTGTCGCTACCCATTGGCGGTGAAGCTAGCTGCCATCGACTTCTATCGGGCTGGGAATAGCAAGGCAGCCACGGCAAGATATGTCGGGGTCCATGAAAATACCGTTTACAGATGGCTCAACGATGATGAAAAACTGAGGAAATCCAATGACACCACAACAAAAAAGAGGAAAGGACCAACTGTTGTTGATAGCGAAGGTACACAATCGGTGTCGGAGCTATTGCTGGAACATGCTGAGGAGCCGAGACCGAAAAAATTAAGAAATGGGAAAAACGCCATATGGCAAAAAACTACTGAGTGGTGCCAATCAGCCTCAGCCTCAGGCGCCGTTTTGTCAGAGTCTGATGTTAGCAATAACGAAGAATGGGTACGAAACTTCCTTCGCCGACGCAGCATGACTATTTCGAAGAAAATAGCTACCATGTCAGAAACTTTTGAGGTACCGGTAAATATGTTCTTGACATATATATTTAGATATTTATTTATAGCTAACTGCACTCAATTCGGGGACGGGGTGTATTTATAACATTGCTGACTCGTGACTGCCATACAACTGACCTAATTACTTCGCGACCCACTCACCGCCGCCCTTTTCAAGTAGGCAACCTGATAGGCCCCAGACTACGGTGGCTCGAAATTTAACAGGCTGGTCATTGTGTAAATTCCCTCGACTTATTAGGATAATTCTGTATATATAGATCTCTTCTCTGACTGCCTTAGAGTAGACTTAGTAAAATATCTTATATTAGTAATTTGGCCCCTAAAACCTAGCTGCTAGCTCGGCCAAATTTAATGTAAATAACTTATTTATTAAGACGAAAGTTCAGCTCAAAAGCAAGTGCATAATTATACCGACCCACCCTCTGGGGAGGCTTAGGACTAACGCATGTAGATATATACACATAAACAATACTCATACTCATACCATAGATAGGTACCCCAGTAAAATTTTCAAATTATTCCAAACATTCAAATTATAATTTCATTGGAAGTTCCAATGAATCAAAAGCAATATGCTTTTTGAATTTTTAAGATATTCCAAAAATTGAATGAGATATGTGCATTTGAAGTTTGTTGAATTTAAGATTTTTTGTATTAGCTAATGCACTAGAGAAGTGCCTTATTTAGCCTTAGGGCTGTTAAATAGACTAATTATAACAACATTTCCTTGTAGTTTCTTTATTAATGATCCTATCCTGATCAAACTTCACACCAAGGTTCATCTTCGTATACCAAATCACCCCAACTTATCAAAACTGATATAAAAAAATTAGATCACCGGAAAATGTAGGTTTCCATGGCAACCATAATGCAATCACTCCCACCTACAATATGAGTCAACAGCAAACAAACAACCAAACCAACAACAACCAAACCAACAACAACCAAACCAACAACAACCCAAACCAAACACCACCAAACACCGTTGATCTAACGACTAACATAGCCGACGCATCCCTCGACCCTCCCGCGGGCCGCGGGGACCGCGCATGAGTCACTCAACTAGAGAATCCAGTCAAAACACCAACTTTTGGCCGCCAAATTGTAGAGTTGCGATTCCAGTTGTAGTCAATGTAAGACCAGTTTTAGGAAGATAAAATGCTAAAGTTTCACATTATCATAGTTAACATGCACATTCCCGTCAGTCTTACCTCTGATTTCTGCATCTGAAGACTTGAATGGCTTGGTAAAATGCCTTTCAAATGTCACACAGCACTGAAAATGGTCTCTATCTGTGCCTCAGTCTGTTGTGCTTCAAACCCAGATGTAGCAGTCAATGCAGTGTGCCTGTGTTGCACACGTGGTGCCGTTTTCCGACATGACTGTGCCGCTCAGAAGGGCGCAAGAAGTTGTACGAGTTTTATCGCACCGGCGACAGTGGTGCTCCCGGCCGATTCCGGGGTACCTACCATAGAGGTGGACAATGAATTGACCAAAATCCAGCAACCGGAAACGGAAATAGCCCGCTATGGGCGCCGCCATTTGTATACTACTGTTGAATATTTGAGAAGGGTCCACAGCGACGAAAGGATGAAAAACGAGTTCCCACTGGGTAATATCGAGCATACCCTTGCAGGATGAGTTTCCCATTCATTAAGTAGTGATATTGTGTGATTTAAACAGAAATCAATGTAGATTAATTTCAAATATACTTCAAACAATTTAATCTGTGCAAAAGATACATAAATATGTGATAATATCTGAACAATAAACTAGTAAAATAATATTTTACTATACTGCTAGCTCTGTGGAGGTCTAGCCTGGTCCCCTGGCATTTATTTGCTCAGGCAGAGGCATAGGAGTTTTCATCTATTATCGCTCAGTTTCCAACCTGGTCCCCTAGCCTTTGTACCGGAAACAAGTTTAAACGAGCTCAAACGAGTTCAACCGTGGCTGGTTGGGTCGCACCGTGGCTGGTTGGGTCGCTCCGTAAAGCGCTGAATATGCTTATGGAATATTTTCAGCTATTATCGCTCAGTTTCCAACCTGGTCCCCTAGCCTTTGTACCGGAAACAAGTTTAAAAGGGCTCAAAAGAGTTCAACCGTGGCTGGTTGGGTCGCTCCGTATAGCGCTGAATATGCTTATGGAGAATGTCTTTTAATTTTGAATAATATCAAAGTTTTGAACTGCGCATATCGGCAAATTCTATGGCAGCGGGCATTTGTTTTGATATATTATTAACCAATCGCTGACCCCGAATACCTTAAATTGGGCCTATGGACTTAATGCCTTGACAGCCTCACTGCAGAGTAGCGCAGAGGAACAGGTACACTGGTCCCAGTGACGTCATCACACCATATATGGAAGATTTGTAGGGAGGGACCAGTGTAGTTGTGTAATTTAGGGTTAATTTAATTAAATTTCATTATTTGAGTATGTAATTCTGTTAAATATGATCGCATTTAATAGATTTCGGCCTAATCGGGCCCTAACACTGCCGGGTACCAGCGATTAGTTACTGCTCCATCTGTAGCCGGCAAGCACTACTATTTTATACTATCGCCGCCCGGGAACCAGCGGAATCGCTTCATATAAACCACCTCGCAAGGTGGATTACATAAAGTGAATCATATGAAGCGAATCAGCCCTAATCCGCCCCAGAGTCCTGTTTACACGGCGAATGTGAGGCGAACTAGGCAAGGCGATTTATATGAAGCGATTTAACTCTCCCGTGTAAACACGGCTTTTGAAGTTATAGTTCAAGCAGACAAAAGCTCTAATTTGTAATCGATGTGTACCAGGAGTGTGTAATCTGTGGGAAGGGAGATAAGAGGCAGTGGTGAGGTCATCGCGGAAAAGTTATGTAAGATTATATCTGGGTACTATTCCCACCAGAGGGAGTAGAAGTGGTGAGACCAACGCTGGTTAGCTGCTGCAGCAGTCTGCCGTTGCTACGAATATAATATGGTACTTGCATAAACGATCAGAGCTCAATTTTTACTGCAGAAGCCTCGGAACTCCTTCATGCATTAGATACCTAGATAAAAGATTCACCCCGTACTTACAGTACAGGGGTGAACGACAACATAGTCTAAATACGGGCGAAAATAGCTTTAGTATGGAACAGGAAGTAGAATGCCTGGCACCAGTGTCAAATGGTTACTTATATCGGCACAGAGTTGGTGAAATGGGAGAGAATCCAAAAAGACAAGATGGCGGCCAGAGAACGCCGTCGATTTCATTTTAAAATTGCATTAAAGTATATGTTCTATTATATTTTCAAACTCAAAAGTATCTGGTAAATATGAAGACATACATAAAGAATATATTTTGCTTCTTAAATTAAGAATTTAACAGCTCAGTTAATTTCCCCAGCATGTCCAAATTCTTCGCCAGCTTTTCTAATGGGTTGGTTTTTACCCCTTTACTGGAAGTACGGGGTGAATCTTTTATCTAGAGTACACCGTGCTGTCCAACCAAAACATTTTTGTTGTTTACAGCGATTACAGGAGGGCACACGTTCACATCACTTCCGGTTGACATGGTGAAAACAAACATTGATGGCAGCAGTGCTTTTTGTTTTATTTACATTTGCAATAATGCCAAATTTCACTTATTTAGTAAGTTATGCTCCTAAATAACATTATTTCAACCCCCGAGTGAATATTCATGCTTCTAAATAACAGAATTAGATCGTAGCAGTGAATAGATTTGTGCTTTTTGTTTTATTTACATTTGCAATAACGCCACCGATGAGGCGGCATTCATATCGCTCAAATTTGGGGTTTAATTTGAACCCAATTTCACTTATTGAGTAAATTATGCGCCCAAATAACATTATTTCAACCCCCGAGTGAATATTCATGCTTATAAATAACAGAATTAGATCGTAGCATTGAATAGATTTGTGCTTTTTGTTTTCTTTACATTCGCTTCAAGTTCAATGCTGTGGGTGCCATTGTTTTCACCGCCTCAAACAATTGCTAGGGGGTGATACACTAAGTGCCCGGATGTCCGTACCTGGATGTCCGTGCCCTCCTGTAAGGAGAATGAACGCACTAGCAACAGCTAAGTGATATTACATTCACCTGTGCTTGGTGCCTGGTTATGTCAGTTTACCAGGAAATGAGTGTGCTGATTGGGCTGCAAAAAAGGTTCGGAACTATATAGGCCTATAGAGGGAGTGCACGTGACGTCATCACTCAGTGGTTAGCCATCTTGGATTACA
This sequence comes from Branchipolynoe longqiensis, assembly GCA_030323885.1. Taxonomy (NCBI): domain Eukaryota; kingdom Metazoa; phylum Annelida; class Polychaeta; order Phyllodocida; family Polynoidae; genus Branchipolynoe; species Branchipolynoe longqiensis. Next base: position 15,508,693 of record CM059189.1, on the reverse strand, counting down.
CTTAATACCACCTATGGTGCCCCCTGTCTTATACCAAGAACACTACACCCACCACTGGGCCTACCTATAGTAATGGCCGCCGAAGTATGTAGCGCCACCTAGTGGGTACTGCCCAAACCTTTCTAATTCTTTGAAATAGCATTCAAAGTGTCAAAATACTGCGCTTTTGCAACGATGTGAGGCTATATGATTAAAAAAATACTTCCCCCTCCATCAAAAAACCCTTTTCCACCAACTTTTAAGACCAAACTGCTCAAAACAGTCACAAATAAACTAACAAATTGGTAAATAAACACAATGTAAGCACTTCCAAGCCTTTCATATGTACTCCAATATGGCCACCGGAAGTTGTCTCGTGTCGTCATTACAACCCCTCTATAACATGTCTCATTCTCCACTCTGAACTGAGACCACTCGTTTTCACTCATACTAAATCCATATATGCAACATGAATGGGACAAAAATACAAATAACAAATTACAGGAAATCGTCCCATCTGTGGGGAAGCCACCAGAGGCAAACAGTATACATGATATTTTTACTAACATAAATACAAGAAACTTTAGCCCTCTTGAGGACAGTGGGACTCTACCAGTACCACTACATATAGTTTATTAAACCAATTTTATTTTCCTTAGCCACAATGTATTTAATTGAAAGCTTTTTAATTTCATAAGTGTCTTTTGACTTATAATTTAGGGTATGCTTTCATGTTCTGCATAAAAGAGATGGCTGAATGAAAATGGACAGAATACAACTTCTCGCCATGAATGTGGCCTTTGCTGGCAACACGGCACAAAACAACCACCAATCAATCAAACAATCCTAATTCCAAGAACCATGTATAGGCTAGTCGGGTTGTGTTTCCTCAGTATGTCTAGAGGGGTCCCGCACAGAGGTCTAGACTAATTAGTGTTATAATCAAAGTAGCATATATTCCAATATTCAGGAATGTTTTTGTGGAGGGGTAAATAACTGCCAAAATACAAATTGGGGATGTTTACACAAATTACATTTATAGTAGGTATCCCAACAGAGCGCCTCAGGCCGCTGGAAATATGTGATTCGGCACAAACAAAGGCCGTTTTAAACTCACTATGATTTGTCTTAAAATCTACCCATTGAAATAAAAAGTATATGGAATAAAAGGAGATGAACTGTTCTTTGGGTATCTGTTATTTATTATTATGTCACTGTACAGAACTTTGAGTGAAAGTGACATATTTGAGAGTAGAATTTGTGGATTTCACATATTTTGGCCGCATCTCCCAACTATCAAGAAATGTTGACGCAGCATTCAATTCAAGTTGCGCAAAACCCCATAGGTGCCTCACGTGCAAATTTACATATAAGTGATAGAGCAGATTCTTAGCCACAGTTTAGTATCAATCATTAATAAGAACTTTGAACGGAAATATCTTTTAAAAACGTTTAAAAACTTCAAAATGATGCCCAAGATGACTCATAATTCGCAATATATATTATTTTATGTTGTTTGAAAGCTAATTGTGTCCTCCTTTTAAATAATCGAATTATGTTTTTCGATACCATGTGGGGTAATGCGCAACTCGAGAACTGTAAGCCGTTGGCTTTACTTAATCCGCGTAGAGTCACTCTCAGACTGGCCGCCATTTTCGGTATACTTCGTCGGTGTGATTTGCTATCAAAATGGACTCGGATCAGGACATTCCCGCTAATATTCGAACAGAAATTGGTAAGTGATTGATTTATAAGATGCCTATCAATATTCTGACAAGTTCATTTAAAATTATTTGCACCTGTTTACAAGATTTGTCTGATTAAACTTGTTGATACATGATACAGCAATGGTGAAATGTCCGGGTTTCCACTGGAGTTTTGGCACAGAGACAAAGTTTGGGACTCTCAAATGTTCCGTTTCACATCGAAAAACTCCATGAAACAAATCATGACTACTTTTTTATGATGTTTTGAATCAAACTGATTCATTTGTAATGATACCAATGATGCGCTTCAATATTAAAACCGTGATCAAAATTTTCGGGAGGTGCAAGACCGGGGTATTCAAAATGGTGAAACTCAATGTTTGCTGTTCGGTGGACTGGTATTATCGCCCAGTGTTGATCGCCAGACTGTATCTAGCTATGTGTGAATACCAGCTTGTAAAAACATTGGTTTAGCATTCAAACAAAATGAAAGTGAATACGAAATTCACAATTTGTTTTTATATTTCAGATGATGCACAGATGAAGCTACTGAGAAGTATTCTATGTGCCAAAGGTAGAGGTCGCAGACCAAATATACCCAAGTTTCATGATAAAGCATCAAATCTTCTACTTTTACAAGTGTATCATATCAAATTAGAAAGTAGTGTTTCGTGGGACAATGTTTCAAGTTGGATGGTGTTAATGTTCCCGGCTTTATCTAATTGGGCAAAATCAAAAAGCCGAAGCATCATCGAAAAATGTGTGCAAGAAGCAGAAAAGTTGGCAGAGGAAAAAGACAGAAAGGAATATTACAACCTTGTCACAGATTTTAATAGAATCGGTGTCCTTACACTCTGTATGTGTGAATGCGTCGCTAGTTCGACTCATCTAGTTCGCCTCATCTAAAGCCGTGTTCACACGGGACAAGTTTAAACCGATTTAGACAAGGCGAATTATATGAGTCGAACTAGTGGTGCGTTCACACACACCAAGTACTTGGGGCGGTTTAAGGCAGAAATCGATATCTGCGCATGAGCAAGTCCATACTAACCAGCGCCAGTTTCGGTTAGTCGACATCGCCACGAGAGAGTATGGGTTCGACCTAGATATGTATGGACTATATTGTATTGTTTTGGAACGATCAAAACTTCTGTTGGCCAGTGAAAGCCTAAAAATAAATCATGAAAAAAATATCTGTACACCTCTAGCCGGTTCATAGATCAAATTATATTATATAGTGTGACCTCCTTAATCTGCCTCAACTAAGTCGCTTGCGTTCACACAGGCGATATAAGTCGATTAATAAAATTTGCTTCATATAAACCACCTACAGAGGTGGTTTGATTTATAAATTCCGGCTTATATGATTCGAATCAGCCCTAAACTGACTCAGACGTGCGTTCACACGCCAAATGTGAGCCGAACTAGGCAAGTCGATTTATATGATTCGAATTAACTGCGGCGTGTGAACAGGGCTTTTGTCGGCCTAATGCTGTACGTGTGAACAGGGCTTAAGTTCCGAGATAACGTTTTGTTGTTGTTGGTTGGGTTTGTGTGTGTGTGTGCGCGCGTGCATGTGCGTTGTGTTAGTTCACAAAGTTGCCAGTGCCCGCCATTCATCTGAGACTTATAGAGACGTGCGTGACCACACAATGAAGTGGCCTAACAATACGAAGACGACAGGGTGCGACAACTGTTCACCGGATACTCACACCGGATAATGTGGTTCCCCGACGACCGGGTAGACACGGGTGAAGGTCGTGGTGGGCCTCTGAGGTTGACCTCAAACGGGACGGATATTTCCGGAACGCTGACCCTTGCCCCTGCCCAGGATGTGTCACAGAACAAGAGTTTGATGGGGGTGAACAAGATTGGGGACGATAGCGAAATGACTCGAGGGAAACGAAGGCAGGTGTGTCAACCATTCGACGCGGTGGTACAGGTAGAGAGGGTTGTTAATTATGTGATCTAATGTAGTAAGGAAAGTCAACTCAACGCTGGGGTGTCAGCTAGTGAGTCTGGCGGTATGAGTAGAGCCTAATCTAAGGACACAGTGCGAGTCCTTGGACGTATTCGACTGGGCCTTTCCATGCGAATATCAAAATATTTCTTTACAAATTCCTATTCCACTGGGAGGTGTAGAGGGCAGCCATTTGCAATCGAAAAGAACAGCTCGGATTGGCTGAAACCACTGAAGCCATTATGATTTGACTGGTCCTCTTGCATTCGAAAACCAAGTTCACTGCGGGTGGGCGAAGCCTAAACTTTGCGGATGGAAAGGTCCCAGTCGAATACGTCCATTATGTTATGTCCTTACAGTCCTAGTACGGTTACTCAAAGAATATCAACCACTACTAGTACTAGTAGTACCACTGGACAGCCTTGCTTTTCCTTAGGTGCATGCAATTTTGAAAGGCGGCGAAATATTTCCTTCGTTTATAATATTATGTTTTTCATAGTAGATTCCACTCGGTTTATATATATATATATTCAAATTCAATTTGGTATTGTGAATTGGTTTATTTGTTGGTTGTTCGGAGTTTATCGTCCTGGCAACATCTAAGGCCATATCAGGACAGGTTCCAACCTATAACAGTGCACTCTCATGGCGACTTTATAGTGTTGCCCCACTGGGAGACTAGGCCATCAGCACCATGCCCTGATATCCCACTCAGTCACATTATCCTGACACTGAGCCAACCAGTCCTTGCCCTATGTTAATAATGCCGACAAATATCAATTTTTAATTCGTTGGTATGTTTCAACCAGATTTCGAACCCGCTGGTTAAAATCCCATGATCTACAAAAACGGGAAACACGGACGCTCAACTCATTCAGCCATCCTGACTAAACTGAAGCTATATTTGTAAAAAAATATATATAATTTTTTTTTTTTTAAACGGACTTCGCTTGTAGTTGTACCATTTTGAAAACAGCTGGATCTCTTGATAAAATTAAACTATTTTAAAACTGGTCACCAAACTTCGGATCCCCCCAATTTGTGCAAAAAGAAAATTTGAATCAAGTTTTCTCAATAATTTTAGATGACCATAGCACCAACATTCCATGTGAATTTTGTAGCGATTAGCCCCCAAAAGTGTTTGTTTACTACTGTCATGATATGCATGTATATATATGTTACATGTATATCATCCATATTTTCTAGAATAGAAAAGACGTCTCTTTGGTATTCTATTTATTGAACCAGGCCCGGAGGTACGTCATGGTTTAACCGTATACCAGAAAGTGGTAGTGGTGGTGGTGGTGAAGACTGATGTTTTATAAGACCATTTTCTTAAAGTTGCATCATCCGATGGCTTTCGAATTTTGTTGCTTATTTTTTAGATAAATCGCTCAGGTTGACTGAGTATTATAACTCAAGTTAATATGCATTAGTCCTGAGTAACTTTGATGAAAAATTGCTAATTTTGGAGCAATTTGAGCTGAAAGAACCCAAAATACTTGCGACAAGCTTGCCAAAAGTCGTGTGGCTATGACTAGCTACTCCAAACAGGCTGCCATCAGTGACTCAGTCAGGCTGCATGAAACCAGGCAGGAGTTAGCACTGAACACCCATGTCTTTTGTGTGGCAGTGATTGGCGTGTTAAACAGTTACTAAAAATATCTAACATTGGCAGAACAGAAGACAGTTTGAGCCTCATTTTGAGACTAAACATATTGAGATACATGTGATAGAAGTATGGCAAAATTCAAAAGAAAAAGTTGAAGACAAGATTTCACTGTGACAAAGACAAAAGTTCTGCTAACCAATTTCCATTCTACATATATAAAGGAATTTAAATTGTCAATTGCTAAATTAATTAGTCTGGCAGATTTGTATTACGACAATGTCAAAGGTGCGATTGATTAAAAAAAAAATCATTCTGATTTGACCAAATAGCCATCTTCAAAGTGTGGTGTTTTCTTGGAAAACTGCAGCAAGACTGAATAAATTTCAGAGCTCTATCTGCAGAGAATCCAAGTCGGCCATCATGGTTGGATAGAAGGGTGTAGGTGTGTGTGTTGGCTGTGAAGGTGCGTGGTAGGGGTGGTGGTGTTTTGTAGGGTTTAGGGATGTGGTGGGGGTGTAGGTATGTGTGTGGTGGGGTGTAGGTGTGTGGTGGGGGTGTAGGTGTGTGGCGGGGATTAGGAGTGTGGTGGGGGTGTAGGTGTGTGGTGGGGTGTAGGTGTGTGTGGTGGTGTAGGTGTGTGGTGGGGGGTGTAAGGGGTACTGCGATATAGGTGTGTGTCATGGTGTAAAATATTCTGATATGCGGCATAGGGGGAATGCAAATGTTATTTTACTGATTGGTGTATGTGACCAGGTGCATGTATGTATACATATATATATGTATGGGTTGGTGATGCCTGAGTGGGATGTAAATAGACATAGTGGTGCTGGCAGGTCTGGGTGTGAGTGCACTCAGGGCCTACCCCCTCTGCTGGGATAGGGATTACCACACTCAAAGGTCAAGGTTGGTGGTGGCCATGGGGCCATACAGCTTAGTGGTGGTGGGAAGACCACTGGTATCCATAGGGACCAGGAATGTTGGATCCCTATTGGTAGGGCCAAGAATGCTTGTTTCCCATTGGGGGAAAGGGGGGTGATACTCTACAATGAACCCATGTAATCATATAAATAATACACCAGAGGGCTTGACTCTCTCTTCCCTTCTTTACACTTTATACTCTTCCTTTCTCTTTCTCTGTATTGATTTCACCATTGCCTGCCTACACAGCCACAGATTGGAGCCGTAGCTTTTACAATGGGGGGTATAGATGTGTGTGGCGGGGGTTTAGGGCTATGGTGGGGGTGTAGGTGTGTGGTGGGGGTTTAGGGATGCTAAAGATTGTGATGTGCCACTCTGCAAGACACCCCTACCCCTCCACCACAAACCACCTACACCCCCACCACACACTGTCCACCCCCACCACACAACATCCCTACACACCCACCCCATCTCTAAGCCCCCACCACACCCCTACACCCCACCACACATCCCACCATACCCACTCACCCCTACACCCCCACCACACACCCCTAAATCCACATACACCCCCACCACACACACCACACAAACATACACCCCCACCACACACACCCACTACACCATACCCACTCACCACACACCCCTACCACTAACTCCACACACAGAAACATACGCCCCCACCACCCACCCACCATACACACCTACACCCCAACCACACCCACCCCACCATACACACTCACCACACACCCTAAGTCCCACCACCCCCCACCGCACGCAGCAAAATCCCCACCACACCCGTACACCCCCACCACAGAAACATACGCCCCCACCATACACCCACGATACACATCTACACCCCTCAACCCAACTTCACCCCTTCAACCCCCACTCAACTCCCTCTTATTTACACACAATTGATAGAAGGAAATGCTTCTATTCAACGCAGTATTACAGAGACCAGCATGGTGCACCGTCTGACGAGAGACTCATACAAACTGGAAGGTCCCCATTGTTTGCCTGTAAAGGGCCTGTCACACTACGCCATGTGGCATAAACGTAGGCCCTTCATCAGCATGAGCTAGGTCTCTACCTCATGGTTCTTCTGGCAGACCGTCTCGAAAGGAGAAGGAGGAGGCAGCGGCGGCGCACAGTGTGGGTCAGACCCTGGATTGGGAGGCGGCCAGAGTTTGGCTTGTACGACAAGCTAATGGTCGAGCTCCGCAGCGAGGACACCGCATCATTTGTGAACTTCATGCGGATGCCTCCCCAGTTGTTTGACGAGATTGTGGTGCGAGTGGGACCGAGGATTGAAAGAAACCGCACCACATTCCGAGTGCCGCTCGAGCCTGCGCTGAAGATCGCACTTACTCTGCGGCACCTGGCATCTGGCACCAAATACTCGTCGATGAAGTTCGGGTGGAGGGTCCCCCACAATAGACAGTCGCTCATAGTGCGTGAAGTTTGTCAGGCCATCGTCGACGAGTACATGGTCGAGGTCATGATGTGTCCGACGACTCCAGAAGGATGGCGTGCCATCGCTGACCTATTCTTAAAGAGGAACTTCCCCCATACCTGTGGCACTCTGGCTGGGAAGCACATCGCCTACCGGTGTCCTCCAAACAGTGGGTCGCTCTACTACAACTACAAGGGGTTTTACTCCGTGGTCCTGTTGGCACTAGTAGACGCGGACTACAAGTTTATCTGGGCAGATCTTGGGGGTTTGGGCTCCGCGTCTGATGCCCAGATCTAGAACGACTCCGAGCTGAAGGTGGGACCATCGGCTTTCCGCACCATGAACCCATCGTGGACGGCCAGAAGGATGTGCCATATTTTCTCATCGGTGACGATGCCTTCGCCCTGCGGCCGACCATGATGAAGCCGTACGGCAAGAGGGGGTTGAACAATGAGGAACGACTGTTCAACTACCGGCTGTCCTGAGCTAGGAGAGTGGTGGAGAATGCCTTTGGCATTCTAGCCAACCGCTTCCAAGTGCTACTGACCACTATGCAGCACCACCCCTCCACTGTGAAGGTCATTGTCAACGCGTGCATGGTTCTGCACAACCTCATGAGGATGCACGACCCGGCCCTACAGAACCTGCAGCTGGATAATCCCGAGACTGGCACCAACAACTTTGTCCCAGGACCGTGGCGAGAAGGCCCAAACCTGCCAGACATTGACATTCCAACTAACCCCAACGCCGCATCCAAGCTGGGAAAGGAGCAGCGCAATCTACTTAAAGACTGGGTGGTCTCGCCCGCCGGAGCAGTTTCATGGCAAGACAGCATGATCTGACAAACAATGTATCTGTCTGTATGCACTGTGTATGTGTACTGTTATGATCTATTTTTGGAAACTTATGTGCTTTTCTTTACACTGTCCAGTTATCGCTTATTTACATGTCCGTTATTTTGTGACATGTCTACTGTTATATGAGATTGTAATGAATTTGCTCTCTTTTTAAATTAATTACACTTTTGAAAGCATAACCACTGTTAAGAACACAGAGAAAAGGAGGGTGAGGGACAGGGACAGAGAAAGGGAGAGAGGGAGGAGAGAGAGGGAGGGGAGAGAGAGAGGGAGGGGGGAGGGAGGGAGGGGCGAGAGGGAGGGAGGGGGGAGGGAGGGAGAGAGCGAGAGGGAGGGAGGGGGGTAGAGACTTGTGTCCTTAATATTCATAATAATTATTCTTTATTTTCAATGTTACTTTAATTGTACTTTAATTTATAACAATTACATTATGGCATGGCATTATTGAACGCAGACACAATAATTAGTTTACAATATATTTATTTATACAAGACATTTGTCAACATATATACATATACATATGTGCATACAAACATTCAAAGATAAACAATACAACAATACATTTTACAAAAAATACAAACTATAACTACCTATCTACATATCTACACATATATCACATATCTACAAATGATCACTTGTCGTGCGTCCCACCCGAGCCCCCCTCGGCTGATGACGTGGTGGCTGACGGGGTGGGAAGAGGTCCAAGTTGGAGACCCTCCAACACTCCCGAGATCACTGACAGCCCCGACAAGTTCAACAGTCCGTCGGACGTCGGGCTTGCCGACTCCGACAATGTTCCCGTCGCGGGGGCGACTCGTGTAGGTGTCGAGCTCGTTACGGCACCAACACCGGAAGGCGACGGCCAGGCCACACCGACAGTGGCCGCACCACCTGGCCGGGCAACGAGTCCTGGAGAGGCCCTGGTGTGGCCCGCCATGCCGAGTGTCCGGAGTTGGGCAGGCGGCTGTGCCATCGCCACAGACGGCCGTTGCACCCAACTGAGGCTGAGGCGGGACCAGCTCCTGACGCAAGTGGAGTGGCAGAGGCTGAGGCAGAGGCTGAGGCGGAAGATGCGCCTGTGGGTGAGGTGGAAGATGCGGCTGCGTCATATATCGCTGCACGTACTCCTGTGTCTGAGACGCCCATGGTGATGCCAGTGGCGGCTGGTGAGTCCACTGGTGGGGTTGAGGCTGGTATGCCGCACTTGTAGACACAGGAGCAGGTGCAGCCACAGGAGCCATGACTTGTTGGCCTTGCCCCTCCAAATGCTGCGACACCATCCAGTTGATTGGGCCACAGGTCTCAACAAACCGCTCCTCCGGCATGGTCAGGATCATCTCGCGGACATAGTTTGTGAACGCCACGTGCTTTGTCATCACCGCTGTAGGAGGCGGCTGCATCACCTTCAGCATGTCCCCAGACTTGTCGAACATCTTCTGGATGGCAGCGAGGAGGTTCGCGTCGTCTGGGGCTGACCGCTTCCCCATTCCCCGCTCTCGGACTGTAGCGGGAGGAGTGGTGGGAAGGTCCTCCTCCATCCCCACGTCCACATCCGTGGTCACATTCTCCTTGAGGCTGAGGTCGCCATTCGCAGCCTCGATGGCAGCGGCCACCTGCAAGACAAAATAATAAAATAACATAACCACATGTATTACATGCATTAGGAGTCGCGCACCTGCACCAAAACCTGAGCGTGCGAATGGGGTGCCACCTGTACACCGCCCCAAGGTAACTTCACTCCTGCTACAATTTTCTTTGAAGACCGACGTGTGTGTGTGCTAGACAAGGAGCGTGCACGGTGCAGTCATGCCGTACTGCGAGGTCTGCGACGCTTCACACAGGGCCGACAAATGCAAAAAGGCGAACACTCAAACAACAGGTATGGTAGAAAACTCGCGAGATAGTTCGCCAGATATAACTGATAGGTTATCGACATTAATGTTAGAGGAACAAGAAATTTCATTAATCAAAGACATCACTGAAATGGAGATGGAAGAAAGGATAGCGGCGTTGAAGGAGCGACAAACAATAATGGTGCAGCGGCGGCAAGGACGGCAACGAGGCGAGGAAGTGGCGGAAAAAGGGGCGTCAATCTGGTAGGAATGGCCGGCTCCGGAAAACGCCGGTGCAACAACCGCACCGGTGGGAGGCGGCAAGGACGAACACTCTAGTTATGGAGTAGCGAAGCCGAGACAACGGTCGCGAACAAGAAGGCGGCGACGAACACCGTCAGACTCGAGGAGCAGGAGCACCAGCAGCACTCGAAGATTAAGAAGTAAGTGGAGCCTGAGAAGATATGCAGTGTTAGAGAAAGAGGTGCGTAAATTAAATTGCTACGAACTAATAACGGCCTCGATACGCTGGTGCCTCGACTTACAAGGGTTAACCGGGAAAGACCTTCGGGCATTTATGGAACATATTTGTTTAATGGCGTCCCGGGCAAGGCAAAACAACTTTGTAGATTCGACACATGTCGAATATGATAAAGATATTCGTAAATTAGCTGAAGTCAAGGGATTCGCGGCATTTGGTAGTCAGAACTCAGGACTGCATGTTTCACTACGGAATGCACAACATGCGAGCCAGAAAACAGACAAGTAGTGTGCGTAAGAGTAACACGTACACAAAAGACGGTAAGGTGGGTTGCTACCGTTGGAATAAAGACAGTGGGTGCAGTCGGTCGGATGTGGTGTGCAACTTTGGGCACTGGTGCCTGAAATGTGGTAGCAAAAGCCATAAAAAATACAATTGCAAGGACTGACGTGTGAATAAAGACACCAGTGGAAAAATGTAACTGTGCATGAAAATTATGTTTGACAACACTTTGAACCACATAAACTAGTCGGTGTAAGTCCTACTAATCATTTGCCAATTAACCCTTTGCCAAATGCTATTGAAAATGTTACATGTGCGTCGACCGGCAGACAATTAGCGGTCGAGGTAAATAGGACGGCCATTGTCCAGGTAATGAGTACTACCGGTGGTAGTCACGAGGTGTCGGTAGAGTGCCAAGTTAATGAATCAGAATTAGATGTTGACTGTATAGCAAATGTTACATGTGCTAACGATACTCAATTGAAGTTTCAGAACAGCATTGACCACCAATTAGGGTGTACTGGAAACATAGTAAATACAATTGAAGTGCAATGCCAAGTTAACAGAATATGGTACGACTGGATTAACAATGAATCAGCTTCTCAAAGCGATATATTTTATGTCGAGACAATAAGACAAGAATATTGTACATGGCGGTTTCACATTAAAGAAACTCTGCAGGTACATCCCACTGTAATTACGGTAACGAATGAATGTGTGGATGGGGTTTGCACATGTGTGCATTACATAGCCGGGAATCGAGTACAGCTAAAGCCTTGTCGATTTTTATGTGAAATGTTTCTACGTGCTGATGCTAACCCGGATTGGATGTACATGCTTTGGTGTGTGCTGTTTGGATTTCATGTGACCAATACAGACTGCTCGGTGGAGTATGGTGTGATATTCAAAAAAATCCGCAATAAATTATATAGAGATATTATCACACAAAAACTTTTATTAGAATTAAGTCAAGATATAAGTTCCTTTAGCAGCAATACCCCTCAGTGTGTACATAACATTTTTTGTATACCGAAAGAAGGGGGAGGTAGAGGAATAGTAGACTAGTCGACCGAAAGGGATTTCTGTGAACAATTTCACAGATAAAGTATCGTTGAAGTTTAACTATAAGAGTGTCGACGATGTTATCGACCAGTTGGAATACGGAGATTACTTAGCTACGGTAGATTTGAAAGATGCCTATCGTTCAGTCAACATACATCCGACAGACCGACCTAAGCAGGGATTAGTTTGGGACTTTGAAGGAATGAAGTGGGACCGCGAGTATATGGTAGATAATAGACTATGCATGGGTTTATCCCTCTAGTCCGTTAGTTTTTTTCGAAGGTGTCCGACTTCGATCGTTAGATGTGCTATCAGAGAAGGAATAGGAAGAATAGTTAATTATCTTGATGATTTCTGTATTATTGCTCCAAACTGGGAAACTGCTGCAGGGCAGCAAAATAAATAAATAAATTTATTAAGACGCTTGGTTTTAATATAAGCTATACAAAATTAATTAGCCCAAGTACGAAGATAAGATTCTTAGGAATACTCATTGATTCAATTAGATTCGAATTAACCTTGCCGCATGATGAACTTCTAAAGTTACGTAGCTGTTTGCTATCATTCAGAGGAAAGAAAAAAGCAACTAGGCGAGACTTAGAAAAACTAGGTGGCCTATTAGCTCATTGTGCAAAGGTAATACGAGGGGGTCGAACATTCTCTCGACGTATTTATGATTTAATAAGTTTCTGTTACACAGCCTTATTATAAAATTAGATTGAGCGCAGGCTTCAGAGAAGACATCGAATGGTGGATTCGGTTTTTCAAGAGAATATTTATGGAAAACCCTGATGTTAGGAAAGTTTACAGATGCCAGTAAATGGGGATATGGGGTAGTACATGCAAATGACTGGTTGGTGGGTTGTTTTGACGATCAAAACGGGGAACGTATTGAGAAAACAGTAACGCATCACTATGACCAACCAGAATAACAACAGTAAAGGCAGCTCACATTAATGTTACAAGAGATGGGGGCCGATATGGGACTGGATCTTCTATAGTAATATTTACAGATAGTGCGATGGTAGAGTCGGCGCTTTGCACGGGCAGGTCCGAAATGTAGACTAATTATGCACTATCTACGGCACCTCTTTTGTTGTCAATAAAATTTAATTTTGTTTTCACTGCTGTGCATATTAATACAGAAGCTAATATAATAACAGATGCTTTGAGCCAGGTTGGGTACTGCTCACATGAACCAGACGGGGTGGGACCGAATGAGTTAGAGCGTCCGTCTCTCGTGCTGGTAGATCGTGGGGTCGTGGTTCGAGTCCCGGTCGAGTCAAACCAATGACTTTAAAAATTGATACTTGTCGCTTCCTAGCCAGGCGCTCGTCATTAATAGGATAGGCAAGGACTGGTTGGCTCAGTGTCAGGATAATGTGATGAGGATGGGATGCCAGGTCATGGTGCCGGCGGCCTGGTTTCCCAGTGGGACAGCACTATAAAGTCGCCATGGGTGCGCAATGTCACAAGTCGGTAACCCTCCTGATATGACCTTAGATGTTGAGAGGAAGTAAAACAACAACAAACAAACAAAAACTGCTCCACATGGCAGAGGTAATATATAAAGCAGACGAAAGCAAATGTTTATGTTGCATTGAATTATTTATCCGATCCTCTTCTTTACAGAAATCGATAGGCTTGCAGCAGAGCAGAGAGAATTTCAGCTAACGTGCTACGCACCAAGTTCAATGTCGACAAGAGCAGTGCAGGTCCAAAAAATATTTAGCCTTCATTGATGAATTTCCAGTGACTCATGCTCCTTTACCTTGTACATCTATGCAAGTCGCGTTATATGCTACTTGGCTAGCAAGGACAATGAAATATTCTTCGATTATCAATTATATTAATGGTCTCAATTATTTTCTCAGAGAACAGGAGTCGACTCAAATTAATTATTCAGATTTTATAATTACTTCGACCCTGAAAGGTATTCGCAGGGAGTTTAGGGTGATATGCCAAAACAGGCTATGCCATTGCTTCCCAACATGTTGCGGTGCATTTTCTCGCAGTTAACTGTTCATTCCGGTCATATAGCATGGCAAGTAGCTATACTGTGCAGTTTCAGGGGATTGTTAAGGAAATCAAATATCACTTTGTCAGATGCGATGCTACTTCGTAGAGACTTTAAATTTCACCCATGGGGGATGTTATTAACTGTTCGGAAAACAAAGACGATACAATTCCATGATAGAGTGTTAAATATTCCTATATCTCGATGTCATGATTTAGATTTGTGTGCGGTGCATTGGATGGAGAAACATTTTGCAGATTGTCCAGCGCCAGAGGATTGGTATGCTTTTCGTGTACCTGATGATGAGGGGGGGTAGTACCCCGTTGACTTATAGCATTTACCAATCAACTTTGAAATTTTTTGGAGGCCTCATAGGCCTTGATATTAGCTTATTATCTTCTCACTCACTTCGCAGAGGTGGATGTACTTACTTGTCGATTTGTGGTGCTTCCCTGGACGACCAGACGGGATGGCCGAATGAGTTAGAGCGTCCGTCTCCCGTTCTGGTAGATCGTGGGGTCGTGGGTTCGAGTCCCGGTCGAGTCAAACCAATGACTTTAAAATTGATACTTGTTGCTTCCTAGCCAGGCGCTCGGCATTAGGATAGGGCAAGGACTGGTGTGCTCAGTGTCAGGATAATGTGACTGAGTGGGATACCAGGTCATGGTGCTGGCGGCCTGGTTTCCCAGTGGGACAGCACTATAAAGTCGCCATGAGTGTGCACTGTCACAAGTCGGTACCCGTCCTGATATGACCTTAGATGTTGCTAGGACATAAAACAACAACAACAAACAAACAAACAAGCTTCCCTGGAAGAGATTAGAACCAGGGGAGACTGGACTAGCAACGCAGTATTCCAATATTTGAAAACTCCTTTGACAATATGCATTATTAATTATATGCGAGTAGCAGCCAGGTTGACTGCTGAAGGTTGAGCTTGGTTGGGGGACTCCTCGGATGAGTCTTTGGCAATTATATCCCAATTAATAAACAACTCAGCCCAACTTGGTGTGTTTACCTTCTTCCGGAGTGACTTATAATTTTTTTTAAGTGGAATAATGTGAGGGGAGTTCTGCTAGCCAATTTCCATTGTACAAATATAAAGGAATTTAAAATGGTAATTGTCAAATCAATTACTCGAACAGATTTTTAATAAGAATGTCAAAAAGTACAATTCATAACAAAACAATTCATTCTGATTTGACCAAATAACCGTTTTCAAAGATGGTATTTCCTTGAATAACTGCAATGAGACGGAATAAATGCTAAATAGTTCACATATTCATAACAGTGTAATAGCCTATTTTTTTATTTGACCTCTCTTTGGCAGACATGGGGCGCTTCCAGAATTGGATTTGGAATCGAATCGGAATCATATGAAAATACGTGGAACTAGAATCAAATCAGAATTGGTGGGTTTTTTTTTTTAATAGATGCAATCGGAATCTCATTTTCAGAGGTGTTGGAATCTTATCATAGAATCACACGAATCATTATTCCACAATATTTTATTGTTATACCAATCGGCAATGTACATGTAGCATTATGAACGTCTCATTATTTTTTTTAATATGAATATCATATACCTTCCTAGTATATCTCCTATATATATATTTAACAGATATGGGGTCAATTCAAATTCAATTCAAATTCATGTACATTTATAAAGGATCAATTTTAATTCAATTCAATGTGTTATGAAAAATCATCTTAACTAGATATTCTTAATTGCTTTGCAGAAAATGTGTTGCCATGGGGACCGGAAATGCTGTTATCCTGTTGGGTGACTGGGGTGGTGTGACACCCTACCAGGGAACCTATTTACTATAAAAATAAAGATAGATGGCTTGCCTTCCCTCACTCTCTTCACTCTTACTTTCTCTTTCTTCTTGTCTGTATTGTATTTCCCTACAGCCTACTTGCACAACCACAGATCTGGGTACCAACTCTACACTTTGATTCAAAGTTTGAAAGGTCATTGCAGAGATATGAGTAGAAAGGGTTAACTAGATACATATGAGTAGCAAGGGTTAACTTGATCAGATAGAGGGTACCACAGACACCCACAGTTGTTGCTACATGTGCAGGTGGGAAGGGACAGCTAATAAGGAAAAACAGCATTCAATACATGGAGGTAACAACTAGTTGTGTAGGAAGAGTTACAGAACCTGGAGGATGGGGTAGACATTACTGAGAGCGGGATGGAATGTAGGTGTCGGTTAGATGGGAGCATTATGATTTACCAACGAATGTTCACCCAAACATATGTATGTTACAAAGATAGGGTCACATTGAGTATTGTTATTTCATCATGTTGGTTCATAATGTTGCTTGGAGTGTCATGGTGTAATTAAGCTTACGGTGTAATTGAATTTGTAAACAGTTATTCACTACTAACTGTGTTTAGGCTATAATTCAGTGTCAGATCATTCTTGGTCAGAGCATACTTATGGTGCTTGAAAGCGTTCCCTTTCTTGTCATGCCTATATGGACCCACTAATGAACAATCCTCCTCTCTTCAGTTGCAGACTGACCGTGGTCACTGCGTGCCGTGTGTGCCGCCCATACTGATCGAACCGCAGAGTGACGAGTACATGCAGAGATATGCTGACAGCAGTCAGCAACAGACAGAACAGTGTATACCACCGCTGCCATGTCACCAACCACCCGGATACCATCTGCAACAGCAGTCAGAACAGTCAGACAACAATAAGAACATGTGTATGCCACTGCCGCCATGTCCCTCACTACTGCCATGTCACCAACCGCCTGGGTACCATCTGCAACATTCCGAACAGTTGGATAACAATCAGAACACATGTATGCCACTGGCACTGCCACCATGTCCCCCACCACCACTACCATGTCCCCCACCACCGCCACCATGTCCCCCACCGCCACCATGTCACCAACTATCTGAGTACCATCTGCACAATTATGAACAGTCAGACGACAATCAGAAGAACATATGTATCCCACTGTCGCCATTTCACAAACCACCTGGGTACTATCTACACTCAGAGCCCCCACATCAGTGGCCACATAACACACTGGCAACACTGCCTCCTGCATATACACTGGTTACGCCAAATTTAAATAGCTTGTCTGCTGATTTTCCACTTGGCGCCCCGATTCTTACCCCAAAGGAAAATGTACATGACAAGTGCTACAGCATTGCACTACCGCCACCAACATTCCACCAGAACCTCCATGGGCCTACCCGTAGCAGATGCGAAATGCGGGCGGTAATGGCATCAACGCCGCAGGCCTGGCCCAATGACAGGCTCACTGCTGGCCTGGCTGCTGAAGCAAGTGGGACTGGTCACGTACAGACTGCTCACACAAAGTGTAAGGCTACCCAGAGGCTAGAAGTGCCGGCAAACCAAGGGTACGTCACTATGACGTCACAATTAATCAACGTCCATCCGACGATGTCTGCCCTGCTCAGCGACAACTCATACAGGTGTGTGCAATCAGTGTTTAATTTTAGTATGGCTAGTTTAGGTGGGGATCTCTAGTATGTTCAATCAAAACTTGCTCCCTATTTCCACACCACAACTAATTACTCACGCATAATTTATGCACCTCGATCTTGTGGATAATCTCAGCTCTCTTAAGGTCCTGTCACACTACAATGTAACGTGGTAGCATAAGCCGATGTAGGTGAAATTTGGCCATTACGTCGAGATACGTTACTCGTTCGTTAAGCCTACATCGAGTTACGTCGAGATATGGTGACACAAAACTTTCGACTTAGCTCGATGTAAAGGCCGTTACATTGTGCTCATGTTAGGCTTATGTCGAGATACATTATAGGTTCGGTAGAGCTATGTTGAGCTATGTCGACTTTTGGTAGACTGACGGAGAGTCGGGAGGAACGTGCAGCCCACGCGCTGACAACTTGGTGTTAACGTATCTCGACGTAGGTCTAACGTCTCTCTGACGTGTGTCTAACATTAGTCTAACATTAGTCTAACATAAGTGCAACGTGTCTTGACATAGTTGCCGAACGGCTGGTGCGCACGTAACGTATGTAACATGCGCCAACATTCTTCGAATGTAAGCAAACGTGGTGTGAACGTTTTGCCTCGCTGTCCTTACACTGAGCACGCTGGACTGTCGGTAGACTGACGGTGCTCACTCATGGGCCTGACGTCGACTCACGTTATGAATTACACCAGAGTGACACGTAATTAGGTTAGGGCGGGCGTAATTACGCGAGTCCTACGCTAAGCCGTCGCTAGGGTTTCGCTAGGCTGACACCATGCGCGCTGGAGGCTTGTTAGCCTTACGTTGGGCCTTTTTTTTTCACCTTCTAACTCGTTGAGACACGTTACAACTACGTTGGACCTATGTTTCACCTACGTCCACTACGTTGCACTGATGTCAAATTTGGAACTGAAATGCCGAGAATTTCAACGTACCTCAACGTTTAAAAAAACTGATTTAGGTTGCCCACTCGCCGGCTTCTTACGTCGTAGTGTGACAGGGGTATTAGAATCATTGTATTCTATCCAAAATATCAAATAATGTACTCAACAAGAAATTGTTGTCACTGTTCTTTATGCATACATCTATAGATACATACATCTATAGATACATACATACATACATACATACATACATACATACATACATACATACATACATACATACATACATACATACATACATACATACATACATGCACAGATACATACATACATATATTTTACCTCGGTATACCGCCTCTGGCTAGCCGCAGGCTAGGGAGAAGGAAGCACATCCGGGTCCAGCAATTAGCATAAGTGACTCACAACGGGAGGACGTTTGTGAGTTGCTCCAACAGGATTTATCTACTAACTCTACTTAATCACAAAGTAAGTAATGGACATTTAGTATAAACTGTGTATGATGCATTATAGCATCACATTATGAAAGTTCAGAACTTTCTCAGGTCCAATTTGGACTTTGTACGTGTTTTTTACTTGAGGATAGAACACTGGGTGCCGCTGGCACATACGAAACCGATAGTCCTTTGTTCTATCGACACCTGTTTTTGAGACAGGGAGAAATGGTAACCCGAGTTGCTCATTTCCTAAGAAAATTCTCCCGGATCCTGAATAGAGGATGTTGTTGGGGATGCTTCTGGGTGTTTTTTATAGACACCCCAGACCGGTTTTTAAGGCGAACCTCCGAGTTTCGTAATATTTTCTCCAACTTGCTGGCATCGTAGCCGCGGGTGGGAGAAGTGTACGGAACAGAGAGAGTGGGCGATCTTTGGATCGATACCCCCCGTTTGGTTGGTTTCGTTACCATAACCCTACGGCAAAATTTTGCTTCACGCCTGTACTGAAACGTTGTAATACACGCTATTCTGTACCATATACCTCAACCCAGTTTACTGGTTACACTTTGTGTGCTTGAGATGATTCCGGTTAGTAACACCTTTGTCGTTACAGGAACCGATGGCCACTCGGCGGAATAAGCAGCCTGCGGCAGCAGAGGGCATTGCCCCTACGGATTACGATTCGTCACCAGCGCCTGCCGTCTCCACAGCCCGGGGCACAGGTTTCCGACCGGGACAGTGACCAGCCACCTCAACCAAGTGATTGGGAGGCCAAGATGGCAGCCATGATGGAGGACAAGATGCGCCAATTCCAGGCTCTTTCCTTTGCGGGCCCTCCCCAAATCCCTGATGAGGATTGGGAGGACTTTTCTGATGACGAGGAGGACACGGTTTCGGCGCCCGAGGTTCCGAAACCGAAAGCGCGCGGCAAGAAACGCCGCACTGTTAGCAGCTCAGGTGATGAGTTCACCAAAGCCTCAAACGCTAAACGCCCTAAGAAGTCAAAGAAAAAGAAAAAGAAAGACTCGTCCTCGGACTCGTCAAACGACTCCTCTTCCACGGAATCAGATTCCGATACGGAACGCGTGGGAGTGTACGCCAAAATAGGCGCTAAAGTTGGCAAGAAGATTGTCAAGAAAAAGGCAAAGAAGGTGCGTACCACAACCATGATGAGGAATACCGTCAATGGCCACTTTACAACGTTCAAACCAGTTGAGGTCATTAATAAATTTCCTGAACAAATTTCCGGCGTCAAAGGTATTCCCGCTACAGTGTGTAAGGAGATGGATGCTGGCATCCATCTGTCCGACGAACGTCGCCGCTATGAAACTGCCCTTTCTGTAATACATAAGGCAGTTTTGGGCTCCTTGACTTCTATCATCCCCATTGCTAACCGCATGCAGACCGAGAATAAGTTCTCGTCCTTAGCTCGGGTAATGGATAGGGGCATTGCCTTGCTCGCTGCAGCGAGCAACTACATGACACATCGCCGCTTCGAAAATGTCTTTAAATCCGTCACTACCGACGCGGGCAAAGAGGTCGCCCGGTCAAAGAAGATGACGGACCATGACGGCAAGGAATACACCGTCTATTCCGGACCTACCCCCATCAAAGGCAAACCTCTGGACAAGTCCAAGATGTTTGGGGGTCAGCTTGCTTATTTGTACAAGCAGGTAGAGGTGGACACTAAGAGTGCTAAGAACACGGAACTCAAGGGCCGTAAATCACAAAACCCACTCGGGTTCCGCCGCAGCCGCACGGATTTTCGCTTCCGCCGGGGAGGAAGGCCGTTCAGGGGAGGCCCATCCTTCGCATTCAGCCAGAGGGGAAGAGGTCGAGGCGACAGACAATCCTCAAACTGGAACGACAACCGCGGTTACAAACGGGACTTTGTCCCCAAGCCGCAGTTCCCCAAACCAGGGAACAAGTAGAGAACGCCACGCAAACTTTTCAGCAGCCTGGCCCTGACATGGTCACAGAGGAAACTCAAACTGACGTAAGCCTTTTTCAAGCGGGCAACATTGTTAATTGTTTAGAACAATGGCAACAATTAACCACTAACCCAGAGGTTCTTAGTATTGTTAAAGGCATTGCAATTCCTTTCACAGAATTCCCTGTACAGAAAAGAGCACCTTTTCCATATAAGTTCAATTTGCACGAAAAATGTCAACTAGATGAACCGGTTAGGGTTTTTGAAGCCAAAGGCATTGTCAAAAGAGTACAACATGCTAAAGGTGAATTCATTTCAAATATTTTCTCCACTCCTAAACCAGATGGGTCTATTCGCATGATTTTAGACTTAACTAAATTGAATGAAATCATTGAATACCAACATTTCAAAATGTTTTCTTTAGAAACAGCTCGCGATTTGATCACCCCAGAGTGTTGGCTAGCGAGTGTTGATTTAAGAGATGCTTACTATACCGTCCCTATTCAAGAGGGGTATCGCAAATATTTACGGTTTGTTTGGAATGACCAGCTTTTTTAATTTACCTGCGTACCTAATGGTTTGGCGTGTGTGCCACGACTTTTTACTAAGTTGTTGAAACCGGTTTTTTCACACATGGCTAAACTTGGTCATTGTATGTTTCCATACATTGATGATTCTTTCATTATGGGACAATCTTTCAAACAATGCGAGCTCGCCGTTCAAGATTTATGTCAACTGTTCTCAAACTTGGGTTTCTTCATTCATGCTAAGAAATCCGTGTTTTCTCCTACTAAGCAGCTTAAGTGTCTAGGCTTCCTTTTGAACACGACGGCTATGACCGTGTCACTTACACAACAAAAGAAAGATAAGCTGCGGGACACAGCGATACAGCTGTTAGACATTTCTAGGCCAAAGATAAGACAGGTCGCAGTCTTAATCGGTATACTGATTTCATACAGCCCTGCTATTCTATATGGGGCCGCACACATTAAGTCCCTGGAAATCAATACAAATCTAGCTTTGGCCCACGCCAAGGGTAACTTTGAAAAGACAATGTTTATCTCCGAAAATGGACTAGCCGACATTTATTGGTGGCTAAGTCACTTTGATAACTCCCCCAATCCCATTCGAATGGGTGAGCCCAATACTACAGTTACGACTGACGCGTCACTCCAAGGTTGGGGGGCACATCGCAATGATGTAGCAACGGGGGGACGATGGCTAGAATCGGAAATTTCTGAACATATTAATGTTTTAGAATTATGAGCCATTTACTTAGGTTTAACCAGCCTTGTTAAAGTACCCAAAAATAATGTTCGTATCCTTACGGATAACACCACGGCCATGGCTTATGTCAGAAATATGGGAGGTACAAAATCTATTAAGTGTAACGAGTTGGCACTACTCATTTGGAATTGGGCGCAAAAGTTTGACGTCTGGTTAACAATAACACACATACCCGGAACGCAGAATTGCCTTGCCGATAAGATGAGTCGCCATTTCCATGACCACTTAGAGTGGTCACTAGACCCATCAATTTTCAAACAAATCTATAAATTATGGGGCTGGCCAGATATAGATTTATTTGCTTCACGTAATAACTTTAAACTGGAGAAATATGTTTTGTGGCACCCAGAACCAAATGCTTGGCACATAGATGCCTTCTCGCTAACTTGGGAAAATCATTTCTTTTACATTTTTCCCCCTTTTACCATTATTAGCAAAGTCGCCCGAAAGATACTAATGGAGAAAACACACGCCATCCTCATCGTCCCCGAATGGGACACTCAACCCTGGCTAGCGAGACTAGTCGCGACGGCCAAAAGCATGCTACGCTTCCCAAGATACCGAGGAAACCTGAAACATCAGGGACCGTTAGCGCGCCACGGAAACGTGTCGACGACTCCTTTGGTAGCATTCCTTTTTAAAATAAATATTTGGAACAATTCGGCTTGGATAAGATTACACAACAACGGTTGGTCTCTCACGCCTGGAGGAAGGGAACTGTGAAAATGTATACCATGTATTTAAAGAAATGGGGTATTTATTGCTTACTTAAAGTTGCATGGTCCGATGGCATATGAATATTTGTCTTATTTTTTAGATAAATATATCAAATTGATCATTACGAGCTTCTAATCATTAGTCCGGAGTGATTTTGATTAAAGATGATTAGTTTTGAAGTAATTTGAGCTGAAAGAACCAAAATTAATTTCGACAAGCTTGCCAAAAGTCCTGTTGCTATGACCTAGATGGTCATCTCGTGGTGACCACGTGATGTGAGATGACCTACTAATCCTAGAACCTGACAGGGCTGTAGGTAGGTATTTCTGTTTGGGGTTACACAGTGTGCTTAATAAAAATCGAAGCAGAATTAAATAATTTCATAATATACAGAAATATGTAATGCTTATATTGATTTAAAAAAAGTAATTCACAGCCATGCTTTATTCACTGGATAATTAGGTTACAATATTTGTGTGGCATCCAGACACCACTGGTTACATCTGTGATGGAAATTTGTAATGTTATTCTGAAGACATCAAAAAGAATTTTAAAAGAATTTAGACATGCATACATGTTACGAAATACTTCCTTCTGATTTTGGAACTGTTTTGTTTGATATATCAATGCAATACAAGATGTTAGTAAGGATCCAACCATGTCCCATATGGCATGTTACAAATGGCTGACTGTAAAATGGTTATTTTTTTGTCCAACAACACTTCATAACTAAAAATACCAAAGTTGCCTTATTTCTTACATCAAATCTGAACATATATATATATATATTGATCGGCCAATACTAATATATATATATGAGCCTGTCTCAAAAGGTGATCACTCTTTTTTTTTGTCCATTGTAACGATTGACTGACACAAAACAGCACAGAAACGGTTACATTGAAAACACAAGGACATTTGCTTCAAATCAATATGTGTTCTATTGGGATTATGAAACACCATGTAAAAAACAAATCAGTTTATCCTGAGCAAATGCATAAGCAGATAGTATGTTGATCGTTACAATGGACAAAGTTTTGTCCCATATTGCTTAGCACCTTTTGAGACAGTCTCATATATATAAATTTCACAATTTAAATTACCCAAATTGAATAATTATATTTATAGAATTGACCAAACATCATTGAATATCCAACATGGAGGGGGGGGCAACATCCATCTCATTTCCCCTCCCCCTCTATGACCCTGCACAGCAGGCCTACTTGTTTGGGGGGGCTAATGGGGTCACGAGATTGGCCTAATTGGTTAATGGCCTTCCTGCATAATGGGTGTTTCAAACTGAGTGTTCAAAGGGGTGAGGTTATAAACTCACTGGTTATTCTGTATACTCTGTCCCAAATCATTAGCTAATACACCAGTATCTAAGTTGGATATATAGGATCAAATGTAAGTAGTTGTTTTAATTTTGACAAAAATATATTTCATCGGACTATGCAACTTTAAGAAAGTTAAGCCTATGAACCCAACAATATCCCAGGTAGGACGTTTCCTACGTTTTTTGGAAGACGAAGGTTTAGGGTATGGTGCTATCAATGCAGCCAGATGTGCGCTCTCAATAATCCTACCTAGGATTAATGGAGAAACAATGGGAAAAACATCATGTTATTTGCTGGATCGTACGATCAATTTATCAGAGGAACCCTCCAAAACCCAAATATAATAGGTTTTGGGATGTTTCTCTTGTGTTTAAACTCTTCAAGGAATGGCCAGAGAATAAGTTCCTGGATGTTAAGCTATTAGGCTTCAAAGTAGCTTTGCTCCTTCTGCTCGTTACAGGACACAGGGGCCAAACAATAGTCGCCCTGTCGCTCAATGGTCTTGAAATCGATAGCAAGGAAGCAACGTTTGATCTAACAACTTTGTTGAAATCAAATCGTTTAGGTGATCCCCTGTCGACAATAAGTGTCACTAGTTTCACAGAGGATCGCAAATTATGTGTAGTCTCCGCAATACGGACATATATATCCAAGACACGAACAATACGCAACTCAAGGCAGCTTTTGGTGAGCTTTATTAAGCCACACAAGGGCATTTCGAGGGACACCCTCGCCAGATGGACCATGACTGTGTTAAAACTTTCAGGAGTAAACACAAACAGATATTCATCGCACTCTACACGTGGTGCAATGGTATCTAAGGCCAGATTACTTGGCATTTCCGTGAAACGGATCCTGGCTCATGCAGGATGGAAAACTGCTAGATCGTTTGCAAAACATTATCACAAGCGACTAGAGAAGCCTCAACCTATCGCACAGAGGCTACTCACCAACTAAAAGACACAGGTGAGACTACGTGCACTTTTTCGCTTTATTGTCATAACAATTGTACAAACATACTTAAATAAGACTTGATAATAGAATGATAGTAACTAACAGGAATATCAGGATAAAAATGATATTACGTAAAGGTCTCCCTAGCCTGCGGCTAGCCAGAGGCGGTATACCGAGGTAAAATAGATTAGTTAGACGAATCTTACCTGGGTATTGATGATGAATAACTATTGTTTTACCGAGGTAGGAGCCTCGGTTAGACGTGGGCGAGGGCCCACCCACCACGCCCTGCCACGTCTACTCAATCACTTGTACCAAGGTTAGGTCATTTGACCATCGTTTTTTGGTTTTTTGGAATCATTTATATCCTGAATTAGTAGGTAAAGATTGCTGGACCCGGATGTGCTTCCTTCTCCCTCGCCCACGTCTAACCGAGGCTCCTACCTCGGTAAAACAATAGTTATCCATCATCTATACCCAGGTAAGATTCGTCTAACTAATCTATATACATACATGTGTATATGTATGGATGCATACATACATGCACATACATGGGTTGTTCTCAGAAACTGTGTACCAAAACCGTGACATCAGCACCAAAAACTTAAAATACTTTAAATATTAAGAAAGTCATTACTTAGGGACTAAAAACCCAATTTACCATTATCATATATTTTTGTAATCAGAATGATAAGATCTTCCTAACTGTACCATTTGCAAATTAACTTTGTGAAAAGACAAAAATCAGTTTGGAGTACCTATTAACATACAAACATGTAACACAGAAGAAATGAAATAGAAAATCACACTTTGACCAAATAATGGACGCGATGAACTGCTCAATCTTGCTCATTTGCCTTTCCCGCAGTTTGTGCATAGTGATTCACATGAAAGTAGGCCACTATTCTATTCTGAATTAATTTGATGGTGTGATTTTGAATTAGCATGGTAACATTCCAAATGGGAATCAACTATTTTACACAGACATTGAGCTAAAATTTCACTGTTCAGAGGCAACCACACGATTTAGCTAACTATACCATAATCAGGTCAATGTGGCATGGGTTAAATAGTGAAAATAATTCCTGTGTTGTGTTTATACTCAGTGCTTTATGGGTAGTTTCACAGTGTGTGCAAGTGGAATCAAAATGTTACTCTGCTAATGACTCCAGAAATGGTCAATTATTTCCTTATTTCTATACTATTTGAAAAAAAAAAAAAGTCTCCAACTAAGGAAGATGTTGAATATGACCGTTTGAAATTAAATGTCTTGTTGTTCAGGGTTTTAATTAAGTTTGTGACACTATATTTCAATTGTGTTAACAATGTCACAAATTGGTGGTATAATTCTCTATTGATTCAGTCACATCCATCCCAATAACGTCCATAATACACAATATTGGCACTCAACTTTATCTTTATTATCCCTCACATCAATTTGCTACAACATGAAATCAAAATATTGATATTGCAATGAAAGGTTGCTTTGAAATACAGATTTCAAATAGACTATCCCAAGTGGTACACAGTTTCTGAGAACAACCCACATATACGTACATATGTATGTGTGCATACGTGTGTGCACATGATTGCATGTGTGTGTATAAGTCTTAATTGTTGGTAGTTTGAATCCCAGCCAAGTCAAACCAAGGACTTCGAAAATTGGTACTTGTCACTACCTAGCCTTGCGGTTAGCATTTGTAGGATAGGACAAGGGCTGGTTAGCTCAGTATCAGATGACTAAGTGGGAAATCGAGACATGGTACTGGTGGCCTGGTTTCTCAATGCGGCAGCACTATAAAGTCGCCATGAGTGGGTACTAACAAGTTGGTACCTCTCCTGATATGACTAGATATTGCCAGGATGTCAAGCACAACCAAACAAAGTTAGTCTTAGTCTTAGTCTTACTTTTCCATCTAATTTTAACCAAGCTGAACTGCTTCAACGAACGATTAATTGTCAGCACTTTTAGTATTTACTTATTCACCTAATAAATGACTATCTTAGTATGTGATAGTTTAGAATCCACATAAGAAGTGCGATCTAAATCGTTAAATATGCAACAAGAATTCTGTCTGGTCCTATGTTTATTTTACTCATAGTCATACAACTCAGATCCTCTTTCTGATTCTGTTTTCCTGTTGCAGTGATCCCCACGCGCAGCCTCACACCATTGGCCACACCAGGCTTTGCGGTAATACCAACGACACATACCCTACACCTGCCAAACTCAACACCACCTTCCACCATCAAAGTGTCCCGTCGAAAACTGGACCGATCTCTCCCGAAAGCAATTGTCGCCAAAACTGGGAGTGTAAAGCTGCCCCGCCACCACTCAATGACTCTATCGATGAGAACGATGACAAGGCCATCATGAGGCAGTGCTATGCGACAGAGATAAGACCATCATCTACCCGCCAGGAAGTGTCACTGTTTGGACAGTGTGTCTTAAGGGCAGGAAATTATGAGCAGCTTGAGGGAAAATGGCTGCGTAATGTGAAGATGGTCATCGTAGGGGATGGCGACGGTGTGGAGGCTACTGAGGACGATGTGACTTCTCCGGGCGTGGACTATGAACAGATAGTCTCCTCTCTGCCATTGGACATTAAGGCAACTGTGACGGCCTTGACCTTGCGCACCTACCTCACACCACCGGAAGTGCCCTCCGTCGGTGTGTACATAGATGGAGCGTTGGAGCAGATCGCTGAGTGGTGCTGGCGGTCTGATGCACCTCGTTCTCACAAGGATGCTGTCTTTGCACACCTGTCTGTGCACATGCGGTGCAGCCAGGTGGTACTGATGCAGCGGGCCCGCACGCTAATGCTGGTCACATGTCGCCGGAAACTGAAGGCGCTGTGTGAGCGACTGGAGAGTGCACTGAAAGTGGAGATGCCAGGGCAGGTGCAGCAGTGGGAATGGGAGTGCAAGGAGGTGAAGAGGAAGGGGCAGCAGCAGCAGCAGCAGCAGCATATTTGTGAAGCGCCCTCTACTAGAATTGCTATACGGGTGAATGCCTCTGCGAAAGCTTTGAGTGAGAAGAACATACTTCCAGCAAGGGCTTTTTCTTGGAACCCTGAAGTTAAGGAGCTTGTCTGGGACATTATGAATATATTCCTCTGTACGGTTTCATCAGGTAAAGATGAAACTAGCGATATGTTTGAACTGCTCGAGTTTGTGGAGTCGAATCTGACGACTCTGTGGCCACAGGGCTGGATGAAGACAGTGACAATACTGCAGGAATGTCTAACTGAGACCCGTGTACGCCAGAACCGATCAAGCAATGTGGAATTGGAAGAGAGGATTGTTGAAGCAGGCCAGAAATAGTGGTGTTTGTTAATGATAGTGGAAGGGATTTGAAAATTAGGAAATTTGAACTGACGAGACTTTAATAGATATGAAGATGAGGAAGAAGAAATGCAATCAGAAACGTAGAGACATTAAGATCCTATATATTCAGAACATGAGGGGAAGAGCCCTAGACTGAACTGAACCGCTATTAGATTAATATTAGTAGTATAGAGTACCAACAGTGAAGATATCAAGATAGTTGATTTTAAGAATGAAAAGGCAAGAACTAACGCGAGGAAGGTACATTTTAATAACAGGGAGGGAACATTCATGAAAATATCGGAAGTCGAAATTTGTCCAAATTAAATTATTGCTTTAGTACGACAAGGCATTTTTAGTTTTTCCTATTTAATTCAGTATTTAAATTTACAGATGTTGCACGTAAACAGATATGAAAAAAGGTTAAAGTGTATGTTTAATTTGACATCTGGCATTGGTTCCTTTTTTGTGTGTGGTGTTTTAACTCTATGGTGTGGGTAGGATAGGTCAGTGCTATTCAAGAAAATAAAAGAAGTCTCGGGCAATTAAAAAAAATCCAGTTGAAGGTGGTTCCATGTATTTTAAGAATAGTACAAATAGCTCCACCAAAATTGCAAACAGTGACACAATAGGTCATAGGAAGATCTACTATTATTTTTATGATTGAGGAAAGACGTGAATTGGTCAATTGTGTTGTCATATGTTAGTCGTTACGGATTTCACAATATGACGAGTCAGAGATTTGTTGATATTGGTAGCACATCCAATCCTTAAAAACATAGAAATAATATGACATGTTTGATTCACATGTAAACCAAAGACCCTATAACACTAAGACGGCTCACTCCCTATCTCTCGTATGGTAATGTATATTTTGCAGTGCCATCTTGTGGTGGGTTTGATCAGCCCGGCTGCTGGCTGGTGTTTCACATGTAAACACATACAAGGTGAGAGGGTGAGTTTAAAATTAAAAAAAGAGAGATTGCCTGTCATTTGGATGCCGATGTTGAACCAACTGCCTGGTCCCCACCTCCCTCTCCCTCCCCTTCCGTCCCCTCCCTCCCCCTTCCCCCTCCCATCCCCACCCTTCCCTCTCCCTATCTCCCTCCTCATCCACCTTACCCAGCGCTCTCACACCACACCTCCCTCCCCTCCCCCTTCCTCCTCCTTTCTCCCCGTTCCTCCTTCCTCCCCTTCCTCTCCGCCTCCCCCTCTACCTTCCTCCCCAACACTCACCCTCCTCTCGGCGCTCTCACACCACACTTCCCTCTCGTCCCCCTTCCTCCCTCACACTCCCTCTTCCTCCCACGCACTCCCTCTCACCCTCCTCACCCACCTCAGGTGGGCACTCTCACACCACACCTCATGACCCCCTCCCTGATGTAAGCGGGGAGGGTGAGGTGTGGGGGAGGGAGGTCCCCACTGGTTGCATGTTGCTACTCCGATAGAACTCCAACCACCACTGCACCTCTCCGCCCCACCCACCCCTGCCACCATACACACACTCCCTCAGCATCCTTCTTCCAGCACACTGACACATGCACACACACACGCGCTCATGTGCACACCATTCGCACAACCCATTATAACACTATCAAAATGATCAAACCCACAACCTGTTGCGCTGGCTGTTCTCTTGATTACACAGTACAGGCTGAGTGAGCCGTCTTAGTGTTATAGGGTCTTTGAATAAACTTAGCCCAATCATTATTAACAAAAGAATTCCAAACAAAGTTAGATATGTGCATTTGAAAGTTCAGATCTTTTGGATTAGACTACTGTGCTGGGCTCTGGGCGATCCCGAGCCAACCGCCAGAGAATTCACTGTGGAACAGCTGCTGCCGTCATAACGTTTTATTCTAAATTAATAGAAATACAGAACAATTTGGCATAAACGTGAATGCACGAATGCAATATAATAATATAATGAATATATTTAAGACAAAGCTATCCATAATTAAGCATTTTGAGCTAAGAAACACAATTCCCAACAAAACAATCAGTAACTTTACCAATCATTTCACATCACATTTTTAATTCTTGTTCTAAATATTAAAATGTCAAATGTGTCAACAGAAACTTGTTTCAAAGAAATACATAACCAATGTGTGATTAACCTTACCCATTTTCTAGCTCAACAGATGTTATTAACGATCGGATATAAATAAAAACATGAATAAAATAAGTAAAACTGACTCTGGCTATAGTTCGAACACTAGACTGAGTGACCAGATTTATCTAGATCTAAATGAAGATGGGATAAGATGTGCTGATTAAATTGATGTAAATGCAATGCTGATACAAGATTAACATTTTAATTTATTATATATATATTTTTAGTTGGTATTTTTGAGGAGCTGAGATGAGCTGAAACTAGTACATTTCATAGCTGCACCAGGTGTATTAGCATTAGCCATGTGGTTCGCGCAGGCCTGTTTTGCTCCCACACATCCCACAATAGACTACGCTGCTGGAATTACGAACTAGCTATTGATGCTATTCCCGCCATGGCCATGTTGAAACCAGACCGAGGCAACGTACCCATCTGTGAGGTGCCACTGTATGAAAAGTGATGCGAATACTTTTTCGTCAACTAATACCTCTCGAAATCACTCAAATTTGAGGGTATTCATTTTTTAAACTACCATATTCATCCTTGCATACCTGTTTCTATCTATTAGCCAATTTTCACGAAGATTGGGTGACCCTTGCATGGTGATTTTCCCATTCTTTAACTACAATGTGACTGTCAACTTCAAGTCTGCATAGTTATAGCGATATCATGTACCATGCAGCACTGTCAGCGTAGCTATATGTGTAGCACCATTAAACAACTAGTCTTAGTAATTACAAATTAATAAAATCTTTAAAAGGGTTCAAATATATTTTAAAAATATATATATATTAAGAAGAAAGTTATGACCAGGGTCAGCGACTCTGACATCACCTACTGAAATGCATCTGATCATCCCTCAATCTTCATGAAAATTGACCAATAGATAGAAAAAAGGTATGCAAAAATGAATATGATAGTTTCAAAAGTGAATATCTTCAAATTTTACTCCTTTAATTTCTCTAGTAGTTCATACACATCGGCACACAGCAGTGCCTTACGGCCATTTCCAATACCTGACGCGCACTCAGCCTCATTCTGATGCCGAATTAGGTCATTCATGAATAGTCTGAATAGGCTGCCAAGTCAATGTCTATGAATAGCTCCGATCGCCGCGAAGCGGTTCGGCAACGACGATAACGCTAGCTCCATTCCGCTGCGCGGAGATGCTTTGCAGTAGGTGTTACCTTTCAGGGCCAAATGTATGAACAACTTTTTATCGGCTCTGGTGTTAACGGCGGGCGGTGGGTTAGCTAACGTCGGTGTTGGGATATGTGTCGTGGGAAATGTATGTGACCAAAGCGCGGCGGAGTTAGCTAACCAATGCATTACTGATGAGCCTGTTGCCGGCGCGGACTGGTATTGCACAATATCGCCGCCGATTCGTTTAGTTTACATTCGTCGATTCGACAATATTAATATCGCCGCCGATTTAGCGTGTCGATTTTAGGGTTAATTTGATGAAATTTCACTTATTGCGTATGTAATTCTGTTAAATATGATCGCATTGAATAGATTTGGGCATAATCGGTGCCTAACACTGCCGGGCACCAGCAACCCTTGTTACTGGTGAGCCTGAGCCTGTTCCCGGCGAGCTTCGGCGGCGATTTGTTTAGTTTACATTCGTCGATTCGACAATATTAATATCGCCGCCAAGTTAGTGGTGGCGTTATAAATCGTGCCGATTTTAGGGTTAATTTAATGAAATTTCACTTATTGCGTATGTAATTCTGTTAAATATGATCGCATTGAATAGATTTGGGCATAATCGGTCCCTAACACCGACGGTAAACTTGATATTTCTTGGTGTTAGTGTAGGCGACGTTAACTCTCGGGGTGTTTGCCTATATCGGGCACATACATTGCGACTTTTCCCCGCTAACCCCGGAAGGCCGCGCTAACCCGCCTTCATACATTTGGCCCCAGGTCACCAAAAGAGGGGGGGGGGGTATTCTCACTACAATTTAACTCTTGGTTTCATCAAATAAGCCGTGTTTACACGGGAGAGTTAATTCGCTTCATATAAATCGCCTTGCCTAGTTCGCCTCACATTCGCCGTGTAAACGCGCCACTGAAGTGGATTAGGGCTGATTCGCTTCATCTGATTCGCTTTAAAAATAACTGGTCGAGAGGTGGTTCATGTGAAGCGATTCAGCTGGTTCCTGGGTGGCGATAGTGTAAAATTGCAGTGCTCGCCGGCTACAAGCTCAGCTCTAACTATCGATGGTGCCCGGCAGTGTTAGGGACCGATTAGGCCGAAATCTATTGAATGCGATCATATTTAACAGAATTACATACTCAAATAATGAAATTTAATTAAATTAACCTTAAATTCCAAGCGATATTAACGTAGCAGCTAGATCGGCATCGAATCGCCGAGTGTAAACTAAACAAATAGCAGTGCTCGCCGGCTATAGGCGGCACACTAAGGCTGCTGGTTCCCGGCGCCGAAACACTTTCAAACTCGCTCCATGTAAACGCGCCACTACATCGCTTCATATAAATCGATTTGCCTAATTCGCTTCACAATTGCCCGTGTAAACACGGCTATAGAGCACATATGTATCTACATCCTCATTTTTTAATTGTTTCAATTGGACCAATATTAGTTTCAAATGTTGATGGTTGAATTTCAAGTTTTACTTTTCTCAACAAAATCTTCATCAAATCACTCAAAGTTGATTAAAATGTCCTATCAAACTATGCACATATTGTTCCTTTAAGTTCTCAGCATGTTGTGAAATTTTATGGATGTTTGATAGATGGCCAAGAGAGTTATTTAATCCGCAGCACTTGCTTACAATGTCCCCTCTGTCTCGCACAGTTGGCATTCACGCCACAGCCTTGCTCATAAAACTAGTAATATAGGTCACAACTTTTGGCTGGTTTACTATAGAACAAACGGCCCATAATTAGGCAGAATTTTCAAGTTCAAATCAATGTAACTTTCTTGATATTTACATTAGAAAGATTATATGACAACTAAGTTTAAGGTCTCTTCAAGCTCTTTCCATTGGAATATGTTCCATTGAGATAAAATGCTTTTAAAATAAATACTCACATAGCTACTACGAATAAAGAATAATATTGTCAGCTTGATAAAGGGGCTGTCACATTAGGGTTTTTTGCGGGAGCGTACGGCGGCGTAGGCACTTTACGTCATATACGCCGCCATACGCTACGCGTATGCTCCGCATAAGCCGTCATATGCCGGCCTATGCCGCTGTACACCGCCATACGCTTTCTCCTGTCCGTCCGTCCAAATTTTTGTGTCCATGCTAAAAAAATCTCGACCTACGGGGGGGGCGTATTGTTCTTACGCTACTCATACGCTTCTCATACGCTCCTCGTACGCTGGGGGTATGCCGGCGTATGCTAGGGGTACGCCAGCGTATGCTACTCATACACTCAACTTGTGTCACGGGCGTATCTCGGGCGTATGCAGCGTACGCAGAACCTACGAGTTGCGTATGGGAGCGTATGCATAGTGTATGAGTAGCATATGCCCGACCTATGGTCTCAGGATATAAAGGCGACGCACGCCTTCTTCGGTCATTCCAGCTCTGCTGCTCATACAGGATGGATGCCCAGGCACTGCAAGTAGAGTTCCAGCTTTTCTACAGAGTTGCCCTTTATCACCATGAGCTTGGTCTATACCTCATGGTTCTTCTGGCGTGACGTATCGAGAGACATTGGGAGGCGGCCATAGTTTGGCTTGTTCGACAAGCTGATGGTCGAGCTCCGCAGCGAGGACACCGCGTCGTTTGTGAACTTCATGCGGCTGCCTCCCCAGTTGTTTGACGAGATTGTGGCGCGAGTGGGACCGAGGATTGCCAAAAAAACAGACCACATTCAGGGTGCCGCTCGAGTCGGTGCTGAAAATAGCACTTACTCTGCGGCACCTGGCATCTGGCACAAAATACTCCTCCATGAAGTTCGGGTGGAGGGTGCCCCATAACACACAGTCGCTGATAGTGCGTGAAGTCTGTAAGGCCATTGTCGACGAGTACATGGCCGAGGTCATGGCGTGTCTGACGACTCCAGAAGGGTGGCGTGCCGTCGCGGACCTCTTTTCAGAGAGGTGGAACTTCCCCCATACCTGTGGCGACCTGGATGGGAAGCACATCGCCTGCCGGTTCGCAGGACTTACGTAAGTTTTCAATACGCTCCCGCCATACGCCGTAATATGACAGGGCCTTAAGGATAGCGGGGCGCGCGAAACGTAAACTTCCCTATTTTTATCCGAAGGTGGCGCCACCAGATGCGCTGGTACCCGTGTTAGGACAATGTTTGCGCAACCGACCGGTGACTAGTGGGCTGGAGCTGGTTACTGGCAATGCTCATGGTGATTGGGTGCAGGCTATTTGGAAATCAGCGCCGACACGGTGCTTTCTGATTCGTAAGTGTTGTGATTCTGCTAATCTTAATTCGGCATCTTTAGGCACAATTAAATAATACTGCGTACTGACGGTTATGTCAGAAGGTTGTAGACTCGAGAGGACTTAGCTCAGTTCCTATAGGCTAACCGATCTGATTGCCAGGCACTAGGAGTTTGTAGGGTGTTTAACAGCAAATAGATGTATTTGCTATGGCCTATGGCTATGCTATGGCCTGGGCTTGCCTATGGCCATTGCCAAATTATAAAAATACGAAGGAAGGGGGGGGGGGGGGGCATTGGGACATTTTTTATGTTTTGTTAAATATCTGCACTTTCAGAAACAACTAGACACACAGGACAAGTCGTAACCAACAACAGGTTCATTTGTTCATCTAAAATAAGCAAACAAAATACACAAGTGCTTCACAGACATTAACTGATGATTGTTTTATGAACGTAGCCGTAGGTAAACTGTCCCAATGTGCCCCATATATGGGGAACATTGGGACACATGCATATAATACTGATAACATCTTATATAATGTCACATAGTTTTGCAAACACCATGTGTCTTTGCTTAAAGTAGGTATCCCAAGTGAAATTTTGTATGTGTTTGGAGTTTGATATAAATGATTCCACCTGTTAGTATATGCAATTCGAAACACAACGATACTTCATTTATCAAAATCGGTCAAGTATTAAGGCAAATACAGCCTTTTTAAATTTTACTAACCCTACTTGAAATCGGTCACGCTGCAAAGTCTAAAAGATAGCATTTTTGATGGTCTCCAAAATTTAAAGGGATCACCCAGCTTGCTTCACAAGGCAGAGGCTAAGAGTCCCTGGTCTGTACACAGTGTATATACAGTTACAGGGGCTAGTTTAAAAAATATAGACCTTCAAACTTGGTAAAAATAGCATTTTCCTTGAATTCACCATTTGTGAAATTAGGCCCCAGAGCACATTTTCGAGTGCGCTGGTGGTAAAAATTGCCACCCAAATTGATTCTTTTTTAATTATCCCGGGCCTATGGGGTAGTGCTAGTAACTATTTTTTTTCAAGGCCCCAAACCATGGGGAACAATTAAAATAAATAGGCTGAAAACACCCGAGAGCCAGTTTTGACAGGTGATAAAATTTGGTGAAAAATCTGACTTTTTGGAAAAGTTTGAAAAATCACAGAACAAAAACTGTACAATGGAATTGGATGAAATTTTCAGGTGCTATTCATCTTTATCAGATACTTCAATACATCCATAACAACATACATTACAAAACAGTTAAATATTTTATAAGTGAGGAGAAAGAATGCACATTTTACCAAAATCATGAAAAATGTTGAGTTTAAAAAATCGCAGGAAAAAAACCCTTCAACAGAATTGCATGAAACTTTCATGTATCCTTCTTCTTTATCAGTTTAGTTGATTAGTGCCCCCTTTTAAGTGTTTTACTAACACTATTTAGGTTTTTGTATTTTACGAATTTTGCAAAATAATGTTATATCTCCTGTGGGTTCCGCACCAATGCCTCTGACATCTCACTCTTGACTTCAATCACCTGACCTATGAAGAATTCTTCATCATAAGCCACAGCAACCCACACACCTTGGTTTGAAAATTTGAAATTTATATCAACTTCAGTGTTGCTCTCTGCATCAGAATCGCCCACCCATTCCATGTCATTTGAGCAGACATCATCTAGATTTATTCCCTCACTTTTTTCACTGACACTATTTGATTCACCAGAATCACTGTCACTGTTTAGCCTTTTTCTTTTATTTGGGCGAGAGGTGGAGCTTGAGTTAGGAGTAAGTTCTACTAGATGAGTGGGCACAGGCAGACCAGACTTCTCAGACAAAAAACACATGAAATCATCTTTCAATTTGTCTATAGTTTTGGAACCAACAACTAATCTTGGATCCTTGTGGCCAAGTACCTTAGTGCAGTAGCCCAATTCAGCATGGAGAATTGCTTTCATGTCTTTCTTCAATCTTACACCAGACAAAACATTGATAACATCTTTTATTTCTGCTGTCATGAATTTGTAAGACCTCTTCTAGATTTTTTTTACCAGGGAGTTGAAGTGAACCATTTTTTTCCCAAGATTCAGCCATTTTCAACAGGTTATCTGCATGCAGTTGGGGTACCTAGTATTAAGTACTACTACCACATAGGTATCCCAAGTGATTTAAAAAAAACAGGTTTGAGCTTGATTTAATGGATTTCACTTGTTAGGATATTGAATTTGAAAGAAAATGACATTTCATTTGTCAAAATTGATCCAATATTAAGGAAGATGTGGACGTTTTTAGGTTGTTACTCTATCGGCCATGCTCAAAGCTAAAAAAAAATATAGCTCCCAAAATTAAAACTAGGGAAATGAGCAGTGGAAATGAGGAAGACCAGTTCTCCTGCTTAAACTACTAATGTACCCAAAAACAAATTTTAAAACAATTTTTTTTTTTAATAAAAAAAAAAAATTCCCCCCCATTTTTAGTCATTAAATCGCCGTGCGCATGAGCGCCATAGGTTTGCATGAGCGCTGATAATTATGATTGGACAGGAAATTAAATTCTCTTTAATTCAATACCAACTTTTAATGATTTTAAAATTATATTTTCAGTAGAGTGGACATTTTTGTAACTTCAAATTTCAATCAATTTTTTTGCATTTTCTCTAAAAATTAAAACATATACAGTTTTATATGAATGGAAAGCTCAGAATCTCACCTATCTAGGGGTAGTAGTACCTTTTTCCTGGGTACTTTGATCAACAAATGGCATTGTTGCACAAATTGGATGTACACTAGCTAATTCTACTAGGGATACCATGACACATCTCCACCTGGGAATTTACATGGTTTGAGAGTGAAAAATGGGAGTTGGTGGTAGTTTTTATTTAGCTATATCAGGCTTATTTATTTGAATAATAAAATGAATCCAAGACCAGGTTGAAGGTAAGAGAACAAAGGTTGTTTCTGCTGTAATACATTTGTAAAAATCCTTTGTGGTTTGTTTTGCCAAGGTGTTGAAGTGGAGCATTTTTTGACAGAATTTGGCATATTCAACAAGTAATCAGCCTGGGTTTGGGGTACCTACTTAAAGCTGAAAGTCCGATGAAATATCAAATTTTAAAAACCAAACCAATTATCTAGATTTGATTTTACATATCTAACTTATACCCCAGTCACATGAGAGCCAGCGTTCGCTGCCAACCTCCTTACGCCCAAAAGGACGCCAACCTCCCAGTGTCCCATTCGATACATTGATTCAAATACATGGTAGGCGCTGGGTCAGTGGCAGGGTGGTGCCGGGTTGGGGAAAGGGCGGCGCCCTGGCATCAGGTCGCCGGCAACTCGCCAACCAAGAGGTTGGCGTCAACCATTTTGAATGGCGCCGCCGGAACAGGACACAAGGAGGTTGCACGTGAAGCAGCTGCAACCTCCTTGCGTTAAAAATTTCCGAAATGGACATCGGGAGGTTGGCGTCCTCGCGGTGACAGCACTTAATTAGGGCACAAGGAGGAAGTTTTGACGTCGTGGATCGATCGTAAGCGAACGGAGGCCTCGTGTGAGTGGGGTATTAGATACTGATGCCCTTATTAAGCATTTTTTTCTGCGTGGAAGGCAATACTAAGTCAATTTAACAGAACCTGTTACTGCAGAAGTCTATGGTGTCAGTTTTGGCATGCTTGCCAAAACTATTTTTCCAAGTTACCATTTACAATAAAAGTAACTTTGAACTAATGTAAAGTAGATACTAGTGATCGATCTAATATATTTATCTCAGAAAAAATACAGAAATTCAAAACCATCGGACTATGCAACTTTAATTAAACACTGTATCGAGTGAAATCTACACCCGGAAAGATTAGTTGCTTAACTGCACGAGCTGTGTCATAAGTCGACACTGGCTGTGGAAGGAGAGTAACAATGTCTCCTAGATCCACTTCATCAATAGACTACATCACGGTTCTGACTGTGCATGCGCTGAAAATGGTGCCGGGAGCAAAGCAAAGGTGTACGGCCATTGAGTTTGCCGATACGTGTAGGGCAAAACTCGCATTTTATTCAAAATAAATAGAAATACATAACAATTTGGCACAAACATGGACAGGAGGATGCAATATAATAATATAATGAAGATACAACTCTCCATAATTAAGCATTTTGAGCTAAGAAACATACAATTTCAGTCACTTTACATGCTGATGTTTACATCACCAATGATTAGTCAGAACTAATTCTTGTTCTAAATATTAAAATGTCAAATGTGTCAACAAAGACTTATTTCAATGAAATATATAACAATATCTGATTAATCCTACTCATTTTCTATTTCTACATATGTCATTAACCATAGAATATAAATATAAACATGAATAAAATAAATAAAACTGGCTATGGCTCTAACACTAGTCTGAGTGCCTAGATTTGTCTCAATCTAAATGCATAAGATGTGATTATATTGATGTAAATGCAATGCTGGATAAAAGATTAATATCTTAATTTATTATATATATATTTTTAGTTGGTATTCTATGTTTCAAACAAGAGCTGAGATGAGCTGAAACTAGTACATTTCATAGCTGCACGCAGTGTATTAGCATGTGCCAAGTGCTTCTCGCAGGTTTGTTTTGCTCTGATGCATCCCACAATGCACCGGGCCGCTGGAACCGTGATGTAGTCTATATCGATAATCTCGAGGAAGATGAAACATGTCCATCTACCTTTGACAGTTGTCGTTTCAAGAACTTCACCTCTAGTGTGCCATCTTCAGTTAGGCCACTAACTATAATGCCTGCGAAATGAGCTACTCTTCTTGCCTCAGTATTCCCTTCTATGTGGCGATAATTGTTTAATAAGCGCACCAATATCTAAGTTAGATATGTAGAATCAAATCCAGATGATTGTTTTGATTTTGAAAATTTGATGCTTCATCGGACTATGCCGCTTTAATATATAAACAACTCTCACAACGCATCGGTATGCAGATGTAAGAGGACAGTTGCAGCTGATTGCATAAGCGGCTAATTGCATAAGCATCCCCATGAAGGCTTCCTGGGCTAACACTTATCCAAACACGTGTGGTATAAAGGGGGTGGCGGGTCAGATGACCCTATGACCGCATGAAAGGGGTGGTCGGGTGTCAAAGTTTGGTTTAAGCATACCGGAAGTGGGTAGGACTGACAATTTTGTTTGGATTAACCGAATCTTTGGATGGGTCACTCTCCTGAGAACTCCAGAAGTGTCACATGGAGACTTAACATTTAATATTTGATTTTTTGGTTGCAAATGAAAGCTGGAAATCTCCCCTTTACATCTGTGTAAAATATAAATTGATGAGATACAAAATAAAGGTGTAGTCCATGATTAAGCTATGTCATATGGCAGTATAACATGTGTGTCACACATGTAACACATGTTTAGGACGCCACACAGTCTTCTTAATAAAAAATCTAATCAGAATTAAATAATATCATACTTAGAAGCATATTAATCATGGCATAATATACAAAAATATGTAGTGCTAAGTTATATTGATCATTTAAAAAAAAGTAATTCCCAGCCATGCTTTATTCACTGAATAATGAGTGTGCAATATTTGTGTGGCATCCAGACACCAGTGGTTACACATGTGACGGAAATTTCTGAAGACATACATTTAAAAAAAAATTATTTAGCGATTTGATGAAGATGTTTTGGAGAAAAGGAGAACTTGAAATTTATCATTTGTCAAATTGATCAGCTGCAGCGGATCAAATATCTCCTTTAGGAATCTATCAAACATCCTTAAAATTTCACAAGATGTAGACAACTAATGAAGGAACAATAATTTCATAGTGTGATAAAATAATTTAACCCCCTTTGAGTGATTTGATGAAGATTTTGTGGAGAAAAGTAGAACTTGAAATTCAACCATAAACTTTTTAAACTGACACTGGTCCAATTGAAATAATTCAAAAACAAGGATGTAGAGAAATCTGTGCTCTATGTTATGAAAACAAGAGCTAAATTCTAGCTAGAAAACCCTCCTTTTGAGGAACTGAAAGGTAATGTCTACTGCAAAGCAACTCCGCGCAGCTGAATGGGTCTAGCATTACCGTCGTTGCCGAACCGATTTGCGGCGATCGGCAGTATTCGCACATAGCTACAAATAGCCTAATCTGATAGAACATTTTCTGACAAATTCAATCGACCGAACCTCACCTTCCTATCTCTATTCATTCAAAAGTTATACACGAAAATGTGGCCTAAGATTGTCCATTTTCACGGAAATTGACAACAGGAAAACTCACTGATACTGGGTCATGAAAAGTGTTCATGTGGGTTATCTTTATGTCTAAATCTGGTAATAAATGCTTTATAGCTCTTAAAATAGCCTTTATCTATAACAAAGTATATATTTTCAGAATCCTTGTCAGATCAACTTTTGAATGGAATGATGTAAGTCCAAGATGGTCGACATGAATCCAAGATGGCCACCGAAAAGTCCCCTGAAAAAAAATAGATCTTGAATATTGACATATACTTAATATATACCTATATTAAGCACTACAAACCACGGGTAATGTAAATCCTTATTACTAGGATTAATTAGAAGCTCACATTGATTAAATACAAATCCAATGGCTGCGACAAGTTAAAATAATATGAATAAACAATGCTTAGGACTCGCGGTGTTCGATTTGAAATTCTAGTGGCTCGGGTGACCCGAATCGTGGTCGTGATAATCGAATACGGTAGTCGTTTCCACAGAATTAATATTGCATTCGTGCATCCATGTTTGTGCCAAATTGTTCTTTATTTCTATTACTTTTGAATAGAATCAAAGTTTTGCACTGCATACATATCTGCACTGATATGTATGCAAATACATGGTATGCAAATACATATATGCGGCGACCGGTAACACCTTAGAGTTTGTTAAATAAAGATTCACCCCTAGCCCTAGGCTAGGGCCTAGGCTAGGGCTAGGTCTAGGCCTAAGCTAACATTGACATGGCTGCGGGAGTTACTACTGTCTACTGTAGTATACTATTACTAGACTAGCTGGAGTTTGTAACTTACAACCCATCTTATCATGTTTAACCATATAGGGCTGTTTCCGTTTCCGGTTGCTGGATTTTGGGGATATCATTTTCCACCTCTATGAGTACGAGTATTTTTTATGTATAATATATACACGTGTTAGTCATTGGCCTCCCCCCTTGGGGGGTCGATATTATCTAATAATAGGTAGGCCTATGACGGCTCTGTCAGTCTGTGTGAACAATTTTAGAATGCATTTGATCTCAATGGAACATATTCCAATGGAAAAAGCCTGACTGGAACTTAATCATGGTAGCCATATAATTTTTCTAAAGTAAATATCAAGAATGTTATGTTGATTTAAAGTTGTGAAAATCAGTAACATTTTGGCCCCTTTGTTCTATAGTAAAACTGCTCAAAGCTGTGACCCAAAATTCAGATTTTGTACTTCAAACTCTTGTATATTTTGAAATAAAAGTCTTATTTAGATGAAACTTGTAATGTTCAATTCACATAACAGCTTTAAAATGGTTATATATATATATATATATATATTTTAAAGTCAATATTAAGAAAGTTATGCAACTTAGAAGATAAGAAAAGGTGTGACCCCCCCAGTCCTGATTTTGTGCTTCAACCTCTCATCGTTTATAATAAATCACTTATTTATGTGAAACCTGTAGTGCTCACTTCACATAACAAGAGCTTTAAAATGGTTATATATGAATATATATAATTTATCAAAAGAAAAAAGTAAATGTTAAGAAAGTTATGCAAATTTGAATATAAGAAAATGTGTGACCCAATTTAAAGATTTTGTACTTCAAATTCTATGATAAAAGACGTATTTAGATTAAACTTGTACTGCTCAATCCACATGACAAGTGCTTTGAAACGCTTAAGCTAAGATTCCTTACACGCGGTATGCGAATACGAATGCGGCAACTCGATCGGTCCCTGTAGCGATCGATGCGGTATGCGAATAGAAACGTCAGTCGCACTTGTCCATTAGTTTTAGATTAGGAGAGGCGACTGATCATTACGGAACGGTCACGCACCGGGGTGCTGAGGGGAAACATGGTATTGGTGGTGGGGGGTAGACGCTTGCCGCTTACCGCGTAGAAGGAATCTTCCCATTCGCATGCCGCATACCACATACCGCGTAGAAGGAATCTTAGCTTTATTATATATTTTTAAAAGGTAAATATTAAGAAAGTTGTGTCCATTTGAAATAAGAAATATATGATCCAAAACCCAAATGTACATCCTTTAATAAAATACTTATTTAGATATAACTAGCGAAGTTTCATATCTTCAAACTCATACAAGCATATTTTCGATATATTTTGTGGCATAGATTAAAAAAAATTTGCATTGCTAAAATACTTAAAGCTGCATTTTCTAAACCAAAATAATTATCTATATTTGATTGTACGCATCTAACCTACATAGTGATGCACTTATTAAGCATTTGTTGCCACATAGAAGGGAATATTGAAGCAATTTAATAGAACATATTACTGCTAAAGCCTATAGTGTCTGCGTTTTGGCATGCTTGCCAAAACTATTTTTAGGTGTTAAGCTAGGATTCCATATACGCGTAATGCGTTATGCGAATGCCAACATTCCATATATGCGAATTGCGTTATGCAGTGAAGTATATAAAAAGTGTGTGTGTCTCTGTGTGTGTCTCTATGTGCGTGTCTGTGTCTCTGTGTCTCGAGGGATGTTAGGACCGTCCCAAATATGAAGACTGCTTCCTAACAGGTCCGCCGCATAAACCTACACGGCTGTCCGTAATTATCAGTCGCCTCCTCCAGCCTTATATCAATGGACAAATGCGACTGATGCTTTTCTGTTCGCAGACACAGAGACACAACACAGAGACACACACACACAGAGACACACACAGACACACACACAGACACACACACACTGTATCGAGTGAAATCTACACCCGAGTGAAATCTACACACACAGACACACACACACACAGACATACACAGAGACACACACACACACAGACACAGAGACACACACACAGACACACACAGATACACACAAAGAGACACAACACAGAGACACACACACAGAGACACACACAGACACAGAGACACACACAGATACACACACACACAGAATGGGACGGTCCAAACATGGCTCAGTTTAGCTTGCTTCGAGGGATGTTAGGACCGTCCCAAATATGAAGACTGCTTCCTAACAGGTCCGCCGCATAACCCTACACGGCTGTCCGTAATTATCAGTCTCCTCCTCCAGCCTTATATCAATCGACAAATGCAACTGATGCTTTTCTCTTCGCAGACACAGAGACACAACACAGAGACACACACACACAGAGACACACACAGAGAGACACACACAGAGACACACACACAGACACAGACACACACACAGACTGATGCTTTTCTGTTCACACCACCTTGTCCCGGCTGTCCGTAATTATCAGTCGCCTCCTCCAGCCTTATATCAATGGACAAATGCGACTGATGCTTTTCTATTCGCAGCACCTTTACGCATTACGCATCACGTTACATGGAGCGATTGGGATAATGGATTTTATTCGCATTCGCATTCGCATTACGCGTATATGAAATGTAGCGCATAGGTTTCAAGGCGTTTCGATTTTTTGTCACATTCGCATTCGCATTACGCGTATATGGAATGCAGCCTTTAGGACTTCAAATATCTCCGAACATAGCCATTTAAAATAAAAGTTACTTCAAACTGAAGTAAGGTAGATTATGACAATCAATTTCATATATTTATCTCAGACAATGTTCAGAAACTGAAAACGATCGGACTATGCAACTTTAATACAGAGTCAACAATAATTATTTGACTTATTAACCCCCCAAAAGAAGGCAAAATCATTAAAAATGTAACATGGAAACCAAATATGCGGTAGACAATTACTGAG
The DNA here is from genome assembly GCA_030323885.1 of Branchipolynoe longqiensis. Classification (NCBI taxonomy): domain Eukaryota; kingdom Metazoa; phylum Annelida; class Polychaeta; order Phyllodocida; family Polynoidae; genus Branchipolynoe; species Branchipolynoe longqiensis. Next base: position 15,463,697 of record CM059189.1, on the reverse strand, counting down.
AACGACCCATATATAGGTTAACAAGTAGGCAGTGAAAGGTTGGGGGGTTGAACAACTTTGTTGACATCGAATTCTATGCATCCTCAAAATGCATGTCAATTACTCAATCTTCATAAAAATTGGCCAATAGATAGAAAACGGGTATGTGAAAATGAATACGGTAGTTTCAAAAATGAATATCCTCAATTTTAGTGATTTGCAGAGGTTTTTGATAGTAATCGGAGTAATTTTCATCAAGCTTCTAGTTGGACAAATTCAAAAGATTTAAGCACCCAGACGAAGAAGAACATTTGATATATATTATGCAAAAGACTGCTTGTTAATATCTATAAAAGTCTCCCCATAGCAAAGCAAAGTGTAACACATGCTCCTGTCCCATGACTTGCTAAATAAATTTAAGGAGAAAAATGTGCAAGAGTGCTGGGACCTGTTTCAAAATGTGCTATCAGGTGCTATCAAAAGGCATGTACCAATAAGAAAATTCACAACCAGGAAACAACCTCCTTGGTACTCCAGGGATATTACCACTGCCAGAAAATTGAAAAACAAAGCATGGAATGTCTACTTCAATAATAAGACATTGGAAAATTGGGAAAAATACACTATCGCTAGGAATGCCGCAAATGACATTGTCAGTGGACACAAAGAGACTTTTGAGGACAAAATTGTCCAAGACATTAAAAATAACCCGAAAAATTTCTGGAGTTATGCTTCACATAAATCAAAAAATGGCAATGGCATACCAGGTCTAGCCAATAGTGATGACGAACTAATCGTAGCCGATGAAGGCAAAGCTGAACTACTCAATGAGTTCTTCGTCAGTGTGTTTACCAATGAAAATACGAATAATATCCCACCCTCTCCAGATTCAGGAGTCACAGAATTCATCAGTGACGTTGACATAACAGACGATAAAGTTGACAAATTAATTGAAAAACTAAATGTCTCCAAGGCACCTGGGCCAGATGGGATCCATGCAAAAATCATCAAAGAGTGTTCTGAGCAAATTGGACCTATTTTGACATCTCTATTCCGTAAAAGCCTATTTGAACGGAAAATACCCAAACAATGGAAAGATGCTGAGGTAAAACCCCTGCATAAAAAGGGACCAAAACGCCTGGCATCAAATTACAGACCTGTGAGTTTAATCTCCCTATGCTGTAAATTGCTAGAAAGAATAATCCGAGACTGTGTCGTAGAACACTTGGAAAAACTAGGATTGATATCTCCAGACCAACACGGATTGACTGGAGGAAAATCTTGTCTGTCACAACTACTAGAAGTGATGGAAATTTGGACTGACTGGCTGGATCATGGCCTGGCATGGGACACCGTCTATCTGGACTTCTCCAAAGCCTTTGATAGTGTGCCCCACAAAAGACTATTAAACAAAGTCAAAGCTCTGGGAATATCCGGATCAATTTCTGAATGGATACAGGACTTCCTGTCTGAGAGAAAGCAAAGGGTAGTTGTAGGTAATAAAAAATCTTCCTTTAAGAATGTCACCTCAGGAATACCTCAGGGAAGTGTGCTGGGACCAATATTATTTATAATATTTATAAATGACCTGCCAGGCAGTGTCTCATCAAACCTAAAAATATTTGCGGATGACACAAAGGTCTTTCGAGCAATAAAAGACGTAAGAGATAAAAATCTCTTACAAGAGGATATTCTGAAACTCTCACAATGGTCTGAGAAATGGCAATTGCCCTTCAATGAAAAGAAGTGCAAAATTATTCATTACGGGAAAAATAATCCTCATTACGCCTATATTATGCAGAACACTGTCCTGCAACAAGATAGCTATGAAAAGGACTTGGGTGTAACCTTCGACTCCCAACTCTCCTTTCAGAAACACATGAGGACTATCATCTCAAATGCTAACCAGAGAGTAGGAATAATTAAAAGAACCTTCCATCGCCTCAACAAGAACAATTTTCTCATTCTATTTAAGTCTCTTGTTAGGCCAATTTTGGAATACTGTCCACAAATTTGGAGCCCAATTTTTCGGAAAGATATTCTGGAGATCGAAAAGGTTCAGAGACGTGCAACAAAACTAGTTGCAGTTATAAAGGACTTACCCTATGAACAAAGGCTCAGGAAATTGAAACTTCCTACCCTTTCCTACAGAAGGAAAAGAAGTGACATAATTGAAGTATTTAAAATTATGAAAGGTTTTGATAAAATAGATATGAACCAATTTTTCACCTTGAATAAAAGAGAAGGCAGCCGGGGCCATACTCTCAAACTAGTAAAACCCAGAGCCGTTTCAAAATTAAGGCAACACAGTTTCTCAAACAGGATCATAAATATATGGAATAGTCTCCCACAAAATGTTATAGATGCCGGCTCAATAAATTCATTCAAGAACCGATTAGAAAAAGCATGGGCTGATGATATAGGGAAATTTGACCACTTATTCACCACATGCTACTAATTTATTCCTTGTGTTGCTAATTACTTGCACTCAAGCAAAAATGAGAGACAAATAAGTGTTCACACTTCCTGTCTACCAATCACTATATCACTAGTGATTGTCATGCCATTCCGGTCGGTAATCGCGATTCCGACCGGAGGGAAATCGGTCAAATCCCGCGATGCGCACGCACCTACTAGTAATAAGACTATTATACTAGTAGGCCCCTAATAATAGTAACTGTAATACTAAGACTGAGTAAGAGGGCTTCACTCCCACCCCTATAAAAAAACAACTCCTGCTTCCAAGTTCCAAACAAGCAAGCATATTTAGGATGTTTTGTTTGTTGATATTAAATAAGGGAAGTATCTAGGCAGGCAACAATGTCGGCCTGCGGATTCTCAGAGTTTGTGCAGCCGAATGTCAGCTACCCAAGACTTTTAACATTCTAGACCTTGCACAGCCGACAATGCTTAAACTTATTACAGGCACTTGTATTGTCTAGTTATATACTAGTACACACACTTTTTTAATGTGTTTTTTTCCTCAAAACAGTTTTTGTTGCAAGCCAATCTGATTATTAGAAGTGGATCTGTGGCTGTACAAATGTGGTAGGGAAATGGAAATAAATCAGTGCCGTGCGTTTAGACCGCAAGGCTACGCGTACACACTCACGTACGCATAGCCACTGCCTATTTAAAAAGTGTGTATATTTATAACTAGACAATACAAGTGCCTGTGTTGCGGTTTCCCAGGGACACCAGTTTGCGAGGGACACATCGCTTCTGCACATGCATCAAAATCGAACAGCATCATCACTAACCTTATAAATTTAATATAATGTTTTTGGTAAAGATGTTTTCTATATGTGTACCAAACGATTTGTTTCTATATGGTGTAATTTGAGAGATATTTGACTTCTTCTGTATTCTCTGTATGAACATTGCTCACAACCATTGACAATGCCTTGAGTTTGACAGTACGCGCAGTGCAAAACGTTAGTTTTATTCAAAATTAATAGAATTCAAGAACCCTAACCTTATAAATTTAATATAGTCTTTATGGTAAAGATGTTTTCTATATGTGTACCAAGCGATTTGTTTCTAGATGGTGTAATTTGGGAGATATTTGACTTCTTCTGTATGAAGATTTGCTCACGGCCGTTAACAATGCATTTGAATGGAAGTGTCCCTGGCAAACTGGTGTCCCTCGGAATCCGCATCACCGGTATTAGAACTATATTGCCGGTAATGGAACTAAATATGAAACTATATTCGTCTTTGAATCATTGTGAAGCAAAACTTATGTCAACTCATATTTGTTTGCAAATAAACAACAAATTAACCTACAAAAAAAAAGTTTAAGCATTGCTGGCTGTGCAAGGTCTAGAATGTCAAAAGTCTAGGCAGCCGACATTTTCAGGTGCCCAGAGTGGGAAAATCTGAAGCCGACATTGTCTGCTGCCTAGACACTTCCTTAAATAAGCCACGCGCACCTGTGATAGAGTAGAACCAACTTTTGTTACTCCCGTAGACGCAGCCTAGATCTAGTTACTCCTACAGCACTCTCCGTGACAGGAAGATTTAGTTATAACTTATATTTAGGCATGATTTATATTAGTTATAACTTAGTGATGAGTGAATGCACAGACTTGTTGACTGGCTTGGGAATAACTGATTTGGTTATTTGTCTTTCTAGATACTGAACAATGGATCAATATGTGGAGAAACAACTATACAGTTTACACACAACTGGAACAAGATCAAAATTCAAACAGAAGTTTCTTGGTTTTGCCTTTGCAACTTTGTTTGTATTTCTGCTACCGTATCTCCATATAGGTATGTATATACACGGCTCAGATAATGTACAAATGTTGCTAATTAGATGCATATATCAGTGAACTGTTTTAGTAGGAAAAACGTGGAACTAATTGTGATAGAGGCTATTGTTTGAAAACTATTTCATGGCCCTTTCCCGCTAGCATGAGTATATATGGTAAGTGCGTGTATGCCCGTCCTCCTAGGTAGTAAGACCTCAAAAAGCAAACATTACCCATTTCAATAAAGGTAGTTCCGCAATCTTTAAAAAAAAAAAAGTGTTGCTTATAATAAATGTTGAAGCCCAAATTAAAAAATGTATAGACAGCTGGACTGTAAATGCGCTTATAGATGCATTTTAACCAGGGTTTGCAAGTGTCGCTGATAGTCTTGAATGTTCTTAAATTTAGATTTTTGGTTCGAGTAGGCCTACCCTCAAATGTTCTCGAATATAACTGAGTTTTCTGAATTTCTCGCTCGGCTTAGCCCCCAACCCCCCATGTCTGCCTCCTTTCACCCCACTGTGCCTGTGTTTTGTGCAGAAAACGTACCATATTACATAGGATTGACTGTACAGTCGATGTATGATTCTTGAAAATGTTCTTGAATCTGGTGGCCAAATATGAACCCTGCTTTTAACACAAAAACAAAGTGTTCAATTTTAAATGTTCAAGTTTGATGCCTTTCAATATCATACAATGAAAATTGTCCGCCATTTAAAGTTCTCCTTAATTGACAAATATTACACTTCATCCCACCCCCGCCCCGCCCCAATTGTATCAGATGCACAGGGATCTGTGTAGCTGATAGCACGATTCACAACGTGAACCAGAACAAAATGTTTCTTGTGCCTTGTGCCATGTCTAGCCACTTTTAAGCAGCTCGGTATTCTAGATTTCTTCTCATTATGTATGCTACATCGATAATGATACAATTCCTTCGCCATTTCAAGAATGAAGAAGTTGGTACACATTTTCTTTGCAGGTGTCTTTTATAAGATGATATGGGTCCCAGGCAAGGCACCGATTAACCGCGACTCTTGTGTATGCAATTGTTTTGATACCATTTTCAGAGGTAAGCATAAATAGTACCGGTAATGTGAACACAAAAAGAAACCAGGTGAAATGTTGCTTTGACATCTACAGCTACTGTACGTTAAGATAATTGCATATTCAGATATTAGAATGCAGCAGCTTGAAATTCAAATCAATTTTTGAAAGAAAAGAAATGCTTTAACTGGTTAATGAAGTTTAACTTTTTGTACGTGTTGTCTAAATGATTGATTGATGAATGATTTTATGCTGTTGGCCTATTGGCATCAAGAACCATATTCCCGGAGACTGAATGCTTGATGGTGCGTTTAAATAATTAGGTATTACGGATTAAAGCTTTAGCTGGGTAATGGAACTTGGATGTACTTTTTGTCTAAATCGTTGGTTGATGATTTATTTGACGCTGTGTTAGCCACAAGGCCATATTTATCTGAATCCAAATGCGTGTAACTAATGGGGGACCTCCGACTTTTTAGTTCAAATTCCTGCCGTTCGCATCGCCACTGAACCAGTGGGCCTATTCGGCACACTGTCACACTGCAAACCCAATGGCTATGAGCAATCTTCATACAGAAGAAGTCAAATATCTCTAAAACCACATGACCTAGACACAAACCACTTGGTATACATATAGAAAACATACAACGAATACATTATATTAAATTTCTAAGGTTAGGGTTCTGTATTTCTATTAATTTTGAATAAAATAAACGTTTTGCACTGGGCGTACCGCCGAACTCAGTGCATTGTCAATGGCCGTGAGCAATCTTCATACAGAAGAAGTCAAATATCTCTAAAACCACAAGACCTAGAGACAAACCGCTTGGTATACATATAGAAAACATACAACGAATACATTATATTAAATTTCTAAGGTTAGGGTTCTGTATTTCTATTAATTTTGAATAAAATAAACGTTTTGCACTGGGCGTACCGCCGAACTCAGTGCATTGTCAATGGCCGTGAGCAATCTTCATACAGAAGAAGTCAAATATCTCTAAAACCACAAGACCTAGAGACAAACCGCTTGGTATACATATAGAAAACATACAACGAATAGATTATATTAAATTTCTAAGGTTAGGGTTCTGTATTTCTATTAATTTTGAATAAAATATACGTATTGCATTACGCGTACCGGCGAACTCAGTGCATTGTCAATGGCCGTTTAGGACCACTGGTACCGATGCGCCATCTAGTGTCAACAAATGAACTACCCCGGATGTCCCCCATTAATGCGCCATCAATTTATTCTAAATATGTGGTGCATTTCGTTAGTTAATCATCGATGATTATCTTTATTTCTAAGCGATGCTGAATATTATAAACTGTCTTCCTGTTAGTGTTACTAATACTATTTCCCTCAGGTCGCTATGAATATCCACCAAGTGCCTACAAACACATGTACTTCAATGCAACTTCCAACACGCTGGCGATGTGGCTCATACTTCTACTAGGTAGACTTAAGACCTGGTCACTTGATTTTAACATCTATTCCTTACACGAATAATTGCCATATTTGAACCAAATATTGAGATTCTTGAAATAATAATTGCGTTTTGCTTAGAACTAACAAACCACTGAACACTCAGGTCTAATTGCCCTCGACAGATCCATCTGTCCCTACTGCATTGGAGCTCAAATGTGACGTCCTGAAGGGAAGGGATAGTTGGAATGATATGGGTTATCTTTCATAGCTAAAGGGCTACACATTTACTATTAGTCAAAGTAGATGTGCTTTCCTTGAGGAATTCTATTGCGATAGAACTGCTTCTTTTTAACCCATGTCTATAATTAATGAACCATAACATTAAACATGGTTTAGTTCCAGTTCAAAGAGAAAACCAATCAACTGTGTAAGCATTCCCTGGCCTGTCACCATCTGAGGCGGGTCATTAACGCTGAATGACCCTAATAGTCCCACCATAACCACAGTGAATCTCCGTTTAGTTTTGATTGGGCCCTAAATGACAGGTTGTTTCAAGATCGCCAAACTCTTACTACTCATATTCGATAATGATAATTAATTACGGTAATTTACACCGGAACGTATACATGGAATTGATATACACTTGGAAAAGCTAAATGTCCTAGCTATATAAATTCTCAGGGAATTTTTACACTATTAAAACAAAAGATTGATAACGTGTTGCTGAAACTAATTATTAATAATTACCGTTTAAAATGAATTCATGTTAGTATTCTTATTTTCCCTCTGCAGGAATTATAGGATTATATGAATGTATAAAGTATGTGTTTGCCTTAATCTGGGAGCGTCGGGTTCGGTGGCCTATGGTGGTCTTGTTAATATCTTCGCTCTACCCACATTACTACGGTTGGTGGGGCCTTATCAACTACCTCAACGAAAGCTACTATCCTCAAGTAAGTTTAATCAATTTTATTATCTCTACTCTCATATTCAGTTTCACAATATATTTATAGACAAGTATTTCTTAACCTATTTTTTTAAGCCCAGCCTGATGCCCCGGTCACATACACGTTAGTAGATGTAGTTGAATGTAGTTGAGGCTAACATAGTTAACTTGGTAATAATGTGGGTGAGCAGTGATGTCCGATTTAATTTTTGGACATGTTTAAAAGAGCACTATGTTAGCGGGTGAATTTGCATCCAAGATGCTAAAGTACTTTAGCATACTCTAGCATGCTCTAACATACTCTAGCATACTTGGACGAAGCCCTGGTCACATAGCCGTTAGTGGACGTAGGTGAATGTAGTGGAGGCTAACCTGGTTGAACATACTGGCATCCATACCGTGAAGTATTTATCCGTACCAAAACCTGCCTTACCTTACCGTATTTCAACATAGGTTGACATACTTACACCACGTTACTCTCCAATACGTTCACCTACGTTCAACTACATCCACTAACGTGTATGTCACTGGGACATTAAAGGGGGTAGTGGAGTTAAGACTCCCAACTATTCTGCTGTATTCAGAACCAGATTTTAAATCTCCTAATGGGCGGATTGGCCATTTAATTGTTCAGTGTGGTTGTTCTGTCAAGTTTCCGTCTAGGTGTCATTCTTACTGACGTTTATGTACAACACAAAGCTTAAGTTCTACTACCAAATGTACTTAATCATGCAAATTCCCCATCTTCTACAACAGAGGTCTGAATCGCTTCCTAATGCAAGCTTCAGACTAACATACATTGTCTTCACTGAAATACTTATTCGGTACATTTTATTGTTAGTATGTAGCTCACTAATTGAAATGCTTATTGACTATATTTTACTCTCATTTTGTAGGCTTACTAAGCGAAATGTGTTTTCACTACATTTTGTTATTATTATTCACGCCTTACTAAGGGTGTAAAATTTCCCGATAATTAGACATTGGCAGGTGGTGTGAACTGGTCTATAGTGGATTACAAGTGTTATATGAAAAGGTAAATGATATATAGGGCCTGAGGCACTAAGGTATTATGTGGTGCTGGTGATCCTTTACTGAGTTTAAATAGACATTGTATAGTTATAGATAGTGTGAGAGGGGCACTACTCTTAATGTGATAGAGCCTTCACAGCTCTGCTCACACTTATCCCCTCCCCCCCAAGTGTTATTTACGGATCACTGCACACCCAGACACAACAGGGCACTGTAGCCCTAAACAACCAAGACATGGATACAAGCATGCTGACTGTTCATTGGTAGATTGGGGAATGCCTACTGTTGATTGGAGGATCTGGTCAGGTGTGACAGCCATCTTGGATTCATGAACCTATATAATAATAAACCTGAGGGTGCAAGCTCTCTGTCTTTCTGTGCACTTTCTACTCTACCTTTCTCTTGGCTGTAGTGATTTATTTAGCCTACCTACACAATTACAGCTGCCAGCCGTCGACTTTACAAGGGGTCATTCAAACTTTTCAACATTTTCAAGGTAGTACAACATTTTACTACAGACCCAGATGTGGTGGTTGAATGAGTTGAGTGCCCTGTCAAATCAATGATTTAAGAATTGATACTTGTCGCTACCTAGCCTGGCGTTCGGCATTACTAGGATAGGGCAAGGAGCAACGGTATGTCCACGATTAAAAATTCCCCTGTTTAATCAACTAATATAAAACATATAAAGAGAAATTTGCAAAAACAATATCAATATTCTATTAAATCATAAAAGTTGTACTTTATTGACACCCTACTCCTCCAGTTGTACGCTATGCACACCTGTGAAATGTTGAAAATTTTGGGTGACCCCTAAGTCAAATGCATATTCGTTACATTTGAAGTTAAATGCTTATTCACCACATTGTACTCTCATTATACAGAATCACTAAGTGAAATGCCTATTCACATTATTGTCACTATACAAGCTGGCGGTTTTAGTTGAGGTTCAGTTGACACCTATGCGGTTTCCTGTACTTTCAGTGGTATCATCAGCTCTTCTTCTCTCTAACCGAAGTCGCCTCCACGGCGATGGTGATCAACTTATGTAATAAATATGCCAACATCAGTCCGTCCAAGCTCTTCTTTATCATCGTCATCAACTTCCAACACATCATCATCGCCAGTCTGGACCAGTTTGTGCTGAACATCATCCACGGGCAGGGTAAAGGGTTTGAAGCCGTCCGGGATATCGCCCTCATGATGCCGGACATGTTTCATGTCCTGCTTCCTTTTTTTGAACTGCAGGCAATTTCCACCAAGAGTGGTACTTCGGTGTTCCAATTACTGTACAAGGAAGAGTATATGCTTGCATGTGTGGTGCTGCTGTTGCTAACCGTACTTGCTGTACATCTATAAAATGTGTTTTTGTGTACAGTGAATTGAAAGATTGGTTAGAGAGATTTGATTATGAATGACAGCCTTGATTGTGAATGGTGGTGAGAGCATTTTAACTATATTGAAAAATCTCATGGTCATTGGTAATTATACACAGAAAAACCGATATTGAGGTTGCTTCGAGAAAAATATTGTTGAGATGTTTAGTTTGGGGTTTAGTTTGTTTTGTAAGTAACCATTGGAAAGGTTACATGAATATAGCATAGCCAAAAGGACTACAGGAAAAAACAATATTTACTGACTGACTTGTAACCCAACGAATGTGAATGTTCTGAGCCATCATAGGATCTGAATTCTGTACTATAAACATACTGCCAAATTTCACATGTTTCTAGCACATTCCAGCAATTAGTTTGCCTCATGTTTGATACGATTGTGGACTTGTATATTACAAATTGGAAATTCACTTGAACCTGTTATGTTCTGATTTATATAAGCTACTCGATGTCAAGTGGCGATATTTATTCGGATTGTACCTAGGACATTGGTCGCTAGATCACCTACAGCATTTTTCTCTACGTAATTATGTGGAGATAAATTGCATTTCAAAGCATTGCACAGATATTTGACAGATCACCAAATTGTGTCAAGATAAATATATTAAGTTGGTTGTTATAATCTATTGTACTTTAGTGTCAATTAACTTATTTTAAATGGCCAACTTCAGATATATTTGAAGTGAAAACTTGCAGAATTAATTTCGGAGTGCACATCAAAATTCTGACACCATAGGCTTTAGCAGTAACATGTTCTATTAGATTGACTTAACATCCCCTTTTATTCAGCAATAAATGCTTAATAAGTTCCCCAGCATCTAAGTTGGATTTGTTGAATCAAATCCAGATAAGTATTTTGTTTGGAGTAAATATGATGCTTCCATCGGACTCTGCATTTTAATAAGGCTTTTGGTGCACAACCATTTGTTTACTGTGAAAGTTGTGGTTTTGTATGCCAGTCCAAACGTTTGAATGTAAGTTTGTAATTCATAAACAAAGAATGTGGTTGCACTATAATCATAGTGTCCTAGTTATATAAAAATACTAGGAATCAGAAGGCAATTGGATTCATTGCTTTGCTGTTAGAGCCGTCCCCTCACTAGGTGGCGCCTCAAGAACTAACATGTTTTAAACTAGTATTGACAATGTATATCTGTAGAGTCATCATGTATTGAAGCTGACAATGCATGTATAAACAACAATTGCCTTCCCCTGAGAAGCTGTTGATCAATATACAAAACATGTAAAAGCTCAGACTACTATTTTCCCTTGAAGAATGCTGTTAATATGTAAATTAGAAAATCTGAGCAAGACAATATTTTTGTATTCATCAGAAGCAAAATTGTTGGCATTTTAACTCCATAGTACTTGTTCAGCTTGACAATAGGTCTGTAATTTCGTTATCTATGTCAAGGAGAATAAGATTTAAGCTGGTTATGATATATGATTGTTTAGTAAAGTGTATGTTTATTTTGGTGCTACTATTTTGTATTGTAGCCAAGAGTATTTTTCAATTAAAAAGATGATCATTTCGTCACCACAGTGCTTGCTGTGAAATCATTCCACTGAGCTGGTTCGGGTGAGGTTTCGGTATATTTCCCACTGTCCTGTAGTGTTGATGCTACATACCATACAGTGAAACCCTGTTATAATGCAATCTTAGGGGTCCATACAAAATCATCCCGAAAAGAAAGTGGCGTCACACTAAATCGGGGTTCAATTTTCTTAATTACTTTGGAATTAAAGAAATCAGGGCCAAATGTTATCACGTTATATCAAACTTCGCATAAAATCAGGGTTTCACTATTGTCTCTTTATGAAGCATATATAAATTATTGACACTAGGAATACAATGGTATATTAGAGTCCAGTAGCTCTTCAGAACCATTGAAACATATTTTCTTAATTGAAAATCATCGGATTTGGGCTTTTATGGATAAAGTCTTTAAAAATCATTTTCGTTTCTCGGTATTAAAATGTAGAATTCATTTACTTGTTTTCCCTCCTATTAAAGGTGATATAAATTTTTGCTACCGGCTGTTTGACAAGTATGCATCATCATCCAGTTGCCTTATGTACTGGAACTATCGACCTTCATGTAGCTTGGGGGAAACGGGTGGAATGCTGACTTCTATTAACTATATCAGTGATGGCAAATCATGGAAATATGGTTACTTTGGTCTAAGAATGACATGAAATTATATAATAATCTTTTACAGGAAACCACATAATTTCATTTCAGAAGGGGCAGGAAGCCTGGCAATGGCATCAAAATTAAGCCCCTTGTGAAAAGCATATACAGTAAAACTCTCTTAATCGACCGACCTTGGGACCGACTTTAAGCGATCGATATAGGGGAGTGGTCGATTAGAGATGTTTTACTGTACTACATTCTTGAAAAGATTGAACAGTGTCGAGACTTTACTCAGTCCCCCCCTCCCAGCCCCCCCCCCCCCCATTATATTTTATTACTCTGTAACAATTAGGAAATGGTCACATATAGGGCCTATAGTTTGGGCTTGGATGAAAGCAATTCATGAACCATTTCCTCAAAAGAGGTTTGTGATAATAAAAAAAAAATGTATACCCCAAACCGAATCAACATTGTATTGATATTGGCATCCAAATTTGGTCTTTGATCATAGGGAATTGAGATCCATACATCTGTGACACTTGTGTGATAATCATTATTAATTCATGTAAAATCATTAATTCTTGCAATTATGACAATAAAACGTACGTGCAAAGATGGGTAACCTAACAAACAAAAATAAAAATGCCTTCACTCCATTTTCAACCAATTAGTTTATACGAGTTTTTAATCATTTCTACATTCAAAATATCTTACTTACCATACAATATTGTGGTGGTTTTTGTGCTGGCCAAGTTCTCAAATGAATATTAAAACCTTCAAATAAAAGGTTTAGATGATAACAAATGATAACACAAATTTAATCTTTACATAAACCGCATCTGTATTAGTCGGTCGTATAAAAGTTTCATTTATAAAATGATGTAACTCTTACACATAAAAACCACCACAAAGATCACACTATTACAATGATGAAACAAATTGACATAGTTGAACTATGTTGGCGATAACAGTCGTTTGTTCTACCCTAGACCACAGTAAGAATACACTAATGGGCTCATCCGGCAACCAATAAATTATTTAAATCAGCTGAGCTAGGAAATATTCACTCCCTCCCTTCTTTCCACCCTGCTCTCGCTCTGTCCCTCCCTGCTTTTCCCTCTCCCATGCACATAGAATAGAGACCATTTAAAATGTTCCTGTAATAATATCAGTGAAAAACTTTCATGAAATTTGTGTATGAAGTAAGAATCCTTAAAGCTGCAGTCCGGTGAAAACCTAAGATTTTCAAAACCAAAATCGTGATCTAGATATGATTCTACATATCAAACTACTTACCAAATAATTGTCCCCACAGAATGGAATACTGCGCCGATTTAATAGAACCTGTCACTGCAGAAGCCTGTGGTATCATAGTTTTGGTGTGCTTGCCAAAATTGATTTTGCACATTTGCACTTCAAATATCTCCCAAAGTTAGCCATTGAAAATAAGTTACTTCAGACTAAACTAAGGTAGATTATAATGATCAACCTAATATATTTATCTCAGAAAATAACAAACTCCAAACCATCGGACTATGGAACAATTAATGACGAAAACTAATATCATATTTGCCTCAAAAGAATTTGAGGTTCTGCCATATTGGTGAGATAAATATATTAGGCTGATTGTTATAATCTATCATACTTTAGTTAGTAGTACAATTTATCATAAATTACTAATTTTGGAGATATCGGAATTGAAAACAAAATTACTTTCTGTGTTTGACAGGATAGTTTCATTAACATATTTACATACATTACAACGGTAACAGATTCTGTTAAACTGACTATATATTTTCTTCTATGCAGTAACATGCACCAGTATATGGATATGCATGGCAAAAATGTGGGTGATGGCATCATTGGACTATGCAGCTTTACATTGATAACAGATGGTGTCAATGGTAAATGTACCATAATACTCCACATGATGCTATGACTTGGCCAAGATCCGCCGCAATTGCACAGGTTTCTGGGTTTAATGCTATGATTGCAGCAGCCATTCTGGTCGTGCCTGTGTGTTAGCATTTGGACAGGATCCATCACAAATGCGCCATTCCACAGCGTATGTGTCGGAGGACGGCCTGGGGTCGTAGCACCCTATCCATCATAGCATGAAACCTGGAGATCTACACATTTGCGGTGGATCCCGTCAAGCCATTAATGCTCAGGTCCGGCTGGATCATAGAATATGGCTGCTGCCATCATAGAATTAAGCGCAGAACCCAGCACATTTGCGATGGATTCCGTCCAAATGATAACACATAGGCACAACCAGAACAGCTGCTGCCATCATAGCATTAAAACCGGAAACCTGTGTATTTGTGGTGGATCCCATCAAACTATAAATGCTCAGGCCCTGCTGATGTGGCCAGCATGGAATGGCTGCTGCATTAGCTAATACAAAATATCTGAAAGTCAAAGACTTTCAAATGCACATATCTCACTCCATATGGTTCACTCCTTTTTACATTCAATAACAAAATTTTTTTTTCCTTCTATATACAGTGTAACTGACAAATTTCAAACGAATGCATGCAAAAGAGATGCGTGCACATCCTCACATACATTTAGACTGCCAAGGATATGCGTACTACTTGAATTTCTCATGTACATATTATTCCTCTGTTATTATTTACTGTTAGATCATTCATGTCTCATTTTCCCTCATACCATACATAGTCCCGATGGCAGATGCAATTTTAATTGACAAATGTAAAATTTTCAACATTTAAATTACCCAAATTGATTAATTATATTCATAGAATTGACCAACAAGATTTGAATATCCAATATGGAGGGGAGGGGCAACATCCACCTCATTTCCCCTTCCCCTCTATGGCCCTGCACAGTAGGCCTACTTGATCTGGGGAGGCTAATGAGGTCACAAGATTGGTTAATGGCCTCCCTGCATAATGGGTGTTTCAAAGAGAGTATCCAAAGGGGTGAAGTTATAAATTCACGGGTTATTCTGTATATGCTGTCCCAAATTGTTCGGTAATGCACTAATATCTAAGTTGGGTATATAGGATCAAATGTAAGTAGTTGTTTTAATTTTGACAAAATTATATTTCATCAAACCATGCAACTTAAATGACGCCTCTAGAGCACATTGATTTTTATCATCGGCTATTGGACGTTAAACATATGGTCATTCTGGCATATTTCTTTGGAGGAACCCCACTGCTCCCAAATCGTTCGCTAATGCACCAATATCTAAGTTGGGTATATAGGATCAAATGTAAGTAGTTGTTTTAATGTTGACAAAATTATATTTCATCGGACCATGCAACTTTAATGACGCCTCTAGAGCACATGGATTTTCATCATCGCCTATTGGACGTTAAACACATGGTCATTCTGACATATTTTTCTTTGGAGGAACCCCACTGCTACCACATAGGCTACTCTTTCCGATAAGCAGGGGTCTTTTATATGCACTTTCGCACAGACAGAACAGTACATGCCACAGCCTTTGATGAACCAGTTGTGGATCACTGGTTGAAACGGAAAATAGCCCAAACTGCAAATGTGTCCACTGAACACGATCGATCGGATGATCCAAACGGTCACAGGTGTAGGCCCCTACACTCTACCGCCTGAGCTACGTCCCGCCCCCGCTCTATATGCTGTGTAAGTTAACTGTCATGACTCATATACATGGTAAACTTAACGCCTTTTTAATTACTATGAAACCCAGTCAATCATGTGAGTCATAAATTTCGACATCTTTTTCTTTCTTTTTCTATTCGTTCTTTAAGCAGAGGAAATTTCAATTTGATCGTCATTCCACTGAACCTTGCTCTATTTCGGCAGCAACAAATCTCAAATCGGCTAGAATCGAACCTACAACCTCACATCGGTACTGACGGCTCTGGTCATTCGGTTATCCCACCTGGTTGATATATTAATTCTCTTATAAGGAATGTTAAGGGAAAAAGCTGTCAGGTCCTTGGTCCGTAGCCATAGTTTTCTGTGGTCTACATACGGGATACGCGACTCTTCACATACTGCCGCATGGTGTCTGGCAACCTATATTCATATATGATAACCATAATCATATATAACAGCTATAAAAGTAGTTTTCTCAAAGCATTGACTCAAATGCGGTAATGTTGATAACCCCCCCCCCCCTTCACGTGAGAAGAATTGAACAATGTGCTCAATTTTGATAGTTAAATGGCAAATTTTGTACATAGATTCAAAGCTCCCATTTTGAAGTCAGTGGACACTTGCCTGCTATAGTGAGGGTGATGCGGATTCCGAGGGACACCAGTTTGACAGGGACACTTCCATTCAAATGCATTGTTAACTGCCGTGAGCAAATCTTCATACAGAAGAAGTCAAATATCTCCCAAATTACATCATCTAGAAACAAATCGTTTGGTACACATAGAGAAAACATCTTTACCATAAAGACTATATTAAATTTATAAGGTTAGGGTTATTGCATTCTATTATTTTTGAATAAAACTAACGTTTTGCACTGCGCGTAGCGTCAAACTGAAGGCATTGTCAATGGCCGTGAGCAATCTTCATACAGAAAATACACAAGAAGTCAAATATCTCTCAAATTACACCACCTAGAAACAAATCGTTTGGTACACATATAGAAAACATCTTTACCAAAAACATTATATTAAATTTATAAGGTTAGTGATGATGATGTTCGATTTTGACGCATGTGCAGAAGCGATGTGTCCCTCGCAAACTGGTGTCCCTCGGAATCCGCAACAAGGGCCTACAACTCTGCATTCAGACCCAAGTTGTCCTGCTATATATATAGCAGGTGTCCTCACATCATAGCGCTAGTCGCAGGAGACAAAAACAGTTTGTGGAATGATCACTTGTTTGTACATGGCAGAAAGTTTGCGAATCACAGAAGTGTCTGAAGGCAAGTAGTACCAGTCCTGTACTACATTGTGAGGTTACTGCTATACCTTAATAATATGAAATGTGTAGATTAGCCAGTAGAGCAAATTAAATATAAAAAACAGTATTGGGAAAATAATGCGCGATGAGATGTCGAGGGCCGAGGCGGAGAGCGTCGACCGGTCGCACTGGATGCACGCCTTCTCGGCCGTGTTGAGAACCTCAAATGTCTCAGGGTTTTCCGAGGCGTTCTCGCCACTAGAACATGCTCCCCCGTTGGTGGCCTGGGCTGCCGCAGCCAGACGGCTTTGCTGCTTGAGGAAGAGCACCTTGTGTACAAACACCTGTTTGGAGAGGAAGGCGGACAGAAGGTCATTTTGTGTACAAACACCTCTTTGGAGAGGGAGATGAAATGAAGGTCACTATACAAACACCTGTTTGGATAGGAAGATGGACAGAATGTCACTGTGTAAGCATTTATTTGGAACGCTCCTTTGGCGTATAAACATTTATTTGAAGAGGAAGGAAGGTCTATTTATTTTGGGTTTGGGGTTAATTACGGTACGAAAACTACAAAAAAATATTCATCAGCTAGACTACTTGCAGAGCACGGAATATATTAGTGTAATGTATGATGGTTAAGGAACACCGACAAAAGCTTGTAAATTGGGATCATAGTTGCTTTTAATTGAGTTTAGATAGTTAAAATTGCATAGTGGATGGTGCGATGGTTTTCAGTTTCTAAGGTATTTATTTTAGATAAATATATTTGAAATAGAAATTGGCTATTGTTTAAATATGACTATAGATGAATGTTCAAAAAGAATCCACTACAGAACTGAACACTGTAGGAAGGGGCCTATATTGCATTTACATAACGTTACCCAAATAATGCTGCTTGTACACAATGTAAGAGATAAATTGTCTTGAGTACAGAACTGGCCATACTTGTCCGTATCTATTGCCCTGAATTATGTCAGGTGCCAATTGACCAATACTCATTTATTGTACCAAAATACAGCTGTACACTTTTACAACAACTATAATAAGTAAGGTCCCATAGACAGACAGAACAGATAGAATTGGGTATCTTCGTGACCTGGAAAAATAAATAAGTCAAGTCAAAGACTAATGACAATCAATAAGAGTTGGAACTCGTTCCCTGCCGCCACAAAAAAAAAGCCCAACATATTCTTAAATAACTGTCGTCCTTGATTTATCATTCACCCTACTTCAGAGAATAACGAAATTAATTAAGTATGCCATATGGGCCTAATGTTGCGGTAACTAACACAAGACATGCAGTATATTCATATACAGGTAATCTTCATTCTCAATGTTTGTATAAGAAACATATTTAGGACTTTGACAAAACATGTGATATAGTAGGCTGAGTAGTGAACAATAAGAGGCGTAATGTCAGGTCTCAGCTTTACACCCCCATCACACCAAAGTAGATCTCAAAACGTCCTACCCGTCATAAAAAGAAATCGTACAAAGGGCTGTGGTTAGGGTAGAATGTGTAACGTTGCCCAAATAATGTATAAATATGATGCTAGTTCGTTCATAAGCGGTCAAGTTGGGTCTGTCTGTGAACGGGATGAACAAGCTACAAACGGACCCAGTTGGTGCGCACACATAGGCCCACTGCAATTTATGCCCGACTGCACCACATCGTAACAGGTCCCTAGTAGGATCAAAGTAAGGCAGTTCCGTTTATAGTATGCCCATCTCATTTTAAGTATGTTGTCACTATGTCAAATTGCAGAACAGGATGGGTGCCAGAAAATGTTGATCACGCTCAAAGTTCTGGAGCACCCTTCCGTTCTAGCCGGTCCATGCAGTTCGTAAAAAGACTAAAAAGGTGCTACTACATCCACTCCGTTCGCACACAGTTTAAGCCCGTTCTGCAACATTTTCAAGAACGTAGTGAGAACTACTTTGGTGTTAGATGTTTACTGGAGAAGAATGCTGGATGGAACTGATTTCCAGAAGCAGCTTTAGCCACACAATGGCGACGTTGATTTGAACAGGATCTCATGGAAAGATTGTCCACATTACGAGGCAGTTGTATATTGCCCAATACGGGACGATACAGAGAAGGTGTGAGAGGTACATGTCACAGATGTAGGACCAAGCATGTCAGTTATAATGCACTTATTTCAATGTCTTATGCAGTTTAAAATTTCAGTAATTTTGATCATTCGAAGCTAACACTTCCATAAGTGTTTTACACATAACATAACATGCTGGATCTAATAGTCTGGCATCAGATGGTGTTGATAATGGTTAGTTCAGTAAATATCCTATTAGAGAAATTGTGTATTCATGAACACCACCTAACCATTCAATAATTGATTTTTGATTATTTATCGTACATTGGTTATTATTTAATAGGTCACGAGAATTTTGCCTACTTAAGCTGTGTTCACACGGGCAAAATGTGAGGCGAATCAGACAAATCGAATCAGGTGAGGCGAATTAGCGGCCCGTTCACACGGGCAGTACTTGGGCCGGAAATCGAAATCTGCGCATGAGCAAGTCCACATCACCACGAGAGTGTGGATTCGACCTAGATATGTATTTACTGCATCGTATTGGTTTGGAACGGTCAAAACCTCTGCTGGGCAGTGAAACCCTAAAAATAAATGATGAAAAAAATATCTGTGCACCTCTAACAGGTTCATAGACCAAATTATATAATATGTGCTTTTGATCGACCGGAAAGTCAACAAACTAAGGTGTCGACTGCACATGCGTGTGAGGTGCTTAATCCGCCTCAGTGCGTCCACACGGACAAAATAAATCGATTCACAGAAATCGCCTCACGTAAACTACCTCGATAGGTGGTTTACATTATCCGGATCACAGGAATCGATTCAGCCTTAATCCGCCTCAGACGTCCGTTCACACGCGAAATGTAACCCGAACTATACAAGTCGATTTCTACGAATCGATTTACATCGTCCGTGTGAACACGGCTTAAAGCCGTCCCCCGCATCTTGTACCATCTCTGATATACATACGGTCTACCCTCTATGACTGAGGTGGGGACAGGTTAAAGGTAACCGTTATAGCTCGTAGGGGAAACAAACAAACTTGGAATAGTTCTAATATCCCACACGTAGTGCATAATAGTACTAAACTTTGCCACTTGGTGGTGTAGAGTGACCCAGATTAGTCAAGTGACAGCAGCTGTTTTGAAAATGGTTGGGTGAGTAAATGGAAGGGAGGGTGAAACAAGTATTTACTTCTTTTTTTAAAGAGTATTCACACAGGAGATATATTTGCCTTAATGTAAAATATATGTTAGTACAATGACATTGAATAATTCAATCAGAAGCACATGGCAGGAAAATGTTTTTTTTTGTTGAATATAAAAAGGAGTGAATCAAAGGGGATTTGAACCCACAAGACCAACAACTTCAGATTACAAGTTCAATGCCATAACCACTAGACTACAGAGATTACAGAGGGGGCAGCTACAAGTAACATCTGTTCATCGAGGTTAGAATCGTGGGAGGGGAGAGCGGGGGGTAACCCAATTCTAATGTTGTTAGGATTGTGAAAACCATCAGGAAGAGCTACACGAAGGAGATCAAGCACATCAAGGTAGGCCCTACTGAGGGTTTATTTGTTTGATTGGATTGTTGTTTTATTGGAGTCATATCAGAACGTGTATCAACTTGATTAAGTGGGGTTATGTCAGAATGTGTACCAACTTGATTGATTTGGGTCATATCAGAATACATAGGGCCTACCAACTTGATTGGGAACATATCAGAATGTATACCAGCTTGATTGGTTGGGGTAATGTCGGATATGCCCCAACTTTATTGGGGACATGCCAGAATGTGTACCAGCTTGATTCGTTAACAGAAATAAAAACCCTCCCACAAGCAAGCCATTATTTAGTGATATACCCATGGGAGGGCTCTGTACCTGTCCTCCATGATTTGTGCTATTGGCTCTTATAAATAGCAGGCGATACTTTTTTAAAAAAATTTTTTTTTTACAGAAGCCTGGGGACATCTGGACCGTATCATCTCTTGTAAATCTTACTAGCTTTTGACGCTTGTTAGTTTAGTTCTTTTTGTGGAAAAACCAGTGACAGAATAAATTCTACTTGTCGCTTCTCCATCACTTACCTGGTCGCCACCAATCAATCTTTTATATAGCAATGATGTTTTTTAATGGTTTATCATTTATAACGGAGTAACATAGCGTTTAATTCCATCACATTTTATTCCACTAGCATTTCATCCCGTCACCGAAAAAGTATGTACCACCTGAAAATCCCAAGCTATGCCCTTATCATCCATAATATACTCAGGATAGTTCTGTGAAATATAGCACACACACCAATGAGGAGCAGAGTTCATCTAATAGCAAGGTGAATTGTTCACGATAAGTGCTGCTAAAAGACAAATGTATAAGCAAGTTAAGAGAAGGCATATTTTGAAAACTGTAACAAACTAATGTCACTGAGTGTCCTCACCTCGTATTCAGGAAAGTTTTTAATAAACAGTGGAATGGACAAATTACATCACATAGTGTGTGGCTATGTGGATATTAAATGTGTGAAACAATATTAATACAATTGATTTAAAGAAAATATAACCAGGCACAGAATAAATTACATTAGCTTCCCGGTAACCTGTTCTGATTGATTTATAAAGATATAATAAATATATATATAAAACAGGTTAGCTAGTGTAATATATACATAGAAGAGGTTAGCTAGCTATAGTGTAGTCTAGCTAGTGTAATATATATTATGGAACGTCATTTCTTGTTTTCTTCAGTATTTTGACACATCATTAAATATTTAATCCTATGATCAAATCAATTATATCAAATATTTGATATCATCAACTATTTAATGATATCAAATATTTAATGGTTCATGTTGTCCACAACGGCACACTAAAGTAACTTCGACGCCGTGGGTGACGCCACCTAGCTTTATTAACATGTACCTGGAGTTCCTTGCCGTGATGTCACGTCGGTTCGAATCATTTATCAGAGAGCCTGCCATACACAAGACACAGACTAAGAGACCAGATTTAACCACCCCACCCTCCCAACTAGACGGATATCATGTATTAGTGCGGTTAAGCCTCTGTCTCACCATATAATAGAACTGTCATCTCATTGCTGAACCACTGTAACTATGTGCCAAGCTGAAAAATAATTACCAACTTAGATTTGAGTCGGTCTTGTGTTGCTCAATTATATCATCAAATATTTAATTATATCAAATATTTGATGATATCATTAATTCGATTTGATCATATCATTAAATATTTAATGATAGCACTAATTCGATTTAATCATATCATAAAATGTTTTTGAGCATATGTTTAAATCAATTATACCAAATATGTGATGATATCATCAACAATTTAATGATATCAAATATTTAATTATATCAAATATTAAATATCATAAAATATCTAACGATATCAACAAATTTACGATATCATCAAATATTTAATGATATCATTAATCCGATTTGATCATATCATTACATATTTAATGATATTATTAATTCGATTTAGTCATATCATAAATTCTTTTGAACATATGCTTAGTTCAAGGTACTTTTTTTATTCTATTTAATCATATGATGAAATGCATTTTAACCTATCACGAAATGTATTTTATCATATCATTAAATCAATTTAATGATATGATTAAATATAGTAAGTACATTTAGACATATGTTTAAATGTATTTGGTCATATCATGAAATCAATTTGATCATATGTTAAAATACACACATAATGTATCATTAAATGGATTTGATGATGTGCTTAAATAGGATTTAGTTGACTCCTAGATAATGAATGCTCCCTGGATATTGAATCCATTCGATCATATCATCAGGTTCTGTATTAGGCCCACTCCTCTTTATCATTTACATCAATGATCTGGAGAAGTCCTTAGAGGAAATCAAATTCCAACTATATGCTGATGACACCGTGATATACACAACAAGCAATAGCAGAAAAGAGAAAAGAGATAAGCTAAATGAGAAACTAGTAGCTTTAGATAACTGGTGTAACTCCAATAAGATTTCCATAAACCACAAGAAGTCGAATGTCCTAGTATTTGGCAGGGGGGAAATCAACTATGGCAATGAGGAGCCAATAATTTTGGGAGGAAAAGTTCTTGATTATCAGACCAACTACAGATATCTGGGGATGAATCTTGATAGGAAACTAAACTACAATGATAACATAAAAGAAGTTATCAAGAAGGCAAACCACAAAATCTGGATATTAGCAAATACCAGAAAATACTTAACTACAAATATGGCTATTAAAATCTATAAAGGTATGATACTAACATACTTTGACTATGGTGATGTAATATATATGGGGGGTAACAAAAATATGTTGGATAAACTACAAAGACTACAAAATAGAGCACTTAAGATATGTCTGAAGGTGAAACATAGACACCCAAATGATGATCTCCATAGGAAAGCAAGAGTGAACACACTAAATGACAGGAGAAAATCACATCTCAAAATAGCAGCATTCAGGGAGAAAAGGAAGCCTGGGAGGGTGCAGGTAACAAAAAAGGCAACAAGAGGTAGTGATGGCCCCAGACTGATAAGAAACAGAGCCAAAACAGATCATATGAGAGGAGTACCGAGTACATGAAGGCAAGGGAATGGAATACACTGGGAGTAGAAGAAAGAAGTACAGGGACAATAGAAACATATAAAACATTAATCAAAAAGAGTCAAATGTACTGCTAGACTAAAGACACCAACAAATAAAATGAATTAAAAAAGAAAAAGAAAGATAGATAAATAAATAAATAGAAAATACACTGATAATTCAAGCAAAGTTTTACATACAAAGGTAAACTTTAAACATAAAATCAAAACCTAATGACCACTAACACAGCAAGGTGAAGACATTCAGAGAAATTAACTATTGGTAACCAAACAATTATCCGATTGTAGGACGAACAAACTCACAGAGGTTTGGGTGTCTAGTGGCAAAAACAACCGTTATGGGCAGCAACTTAACCGTTATGGGCAGCATAAATACACCCATCAAAAAAAAGAAATGCACATAAGACACAATGTGGCACCATTTGATGATATCATCAATTGCAGTTCGGACAGTTTCCGCTAGTCAGCTCCACATATAGGTTAAGCTAAGGACAGACAGGACACATGCATCATGCTGGCAGAAAGTCCCTTTCTCCCTCCCCCCCCTTCCCTTCTCCCTCTCCCTTCTCCACCTCCACCTCCCCTTTCTCATTTCCCTCTTTCTGTCTCCCTTTCCCTCCATTCTATTCTATTTACATTTGTTTAAATGATGTACCATTTAGACATATCATCAAATGCATTTGAAATCATCAAAGATAGAATATTTAAACATACAATTAAATTATTTGAACATATAATTAAATAAATTTTATGATATGATAAAGTCGATTTAATGATATCATTAAATATTTAATGATATGCCAACATACTGAATAACACAAGAAATGGCGTTCCATAATATATATATATATAGGCCTACTACCCGCTTACTGTGTTATGAGAATTATATTCTGAATGGATATCATATTGACAGCTAGATAACATGTGTTTAGCTGTTTATGATTTTCAGGCCAAGTCTATCATGTCTAGATAATAACGATACTTAAAGTTTCATGGTCCGATGAAATATTTATTTTTCAAATCCAAAACATGTATCTTAATTTGATTATATATATATATCCATCTTAGATATTGGTGCATTAACAAGTGATTTGGGACAGCATATATGTGAAATATAATTGATTATATACATATAAATAGGCAGGGTTTACCTACCTTATCTATTATTTATTATTCTTATTCTTATCACTGTATATATTCGCTCAGTAGCTGCTATTGCTCCGCTGCTACTGCGCCACCGCTGTTTGCAAGTCACTTGCGCTGCCACCTTGCTTTGTATTGCACACATTTTTAGCTGAAGCTTCTGGGCGCTTCCCACTGCCGGGACGTTCGTAAACAGTGCACGGGGGATTGAAACTTAGCATGCCTAGAGTCTTCTGTAATACCTGCGGTGCTGTTCATGCGATAGGAGACCAAGTGGCTTGTGAGCAAAGTAGAGCAAGGGCAAGACCATTTACACGCTCGCAAACTTCTGACAAGCCTTCAGAGACTGCCAACATGTCGGCGGAGGACAGTGTCGAGTCGGAAATGGGTGAGCTGTCTCTACACGACAGAAGAGAGCGTACGGCGAGAGATGTAGAGGCTCTGGAGATAGAGAAAGAATTGGCTGAACTGGAGGAACGTTGTGCGGCATTATTGGCGAAGCGTGAAGAAGACAGAACACGTGTTCTGACAGAAAACAAGATGGCGTGGGCACCATCTTGGATCGAACCAAGCTGACGGCGGGCTACACCATGGACCCAGTGGCAGTGGAGCTAACAACCGGTGCTTCTTACGTGGATGCGGCCTCGCTAGGCTGCCCTGAGGATGGTTTCTGTGCCTATGGAAAGGACACGGGATGCTTGAGGACAACTGTTTGTCGCAGACATTTGTCGAGCCGGTCGTCGAGTAGCAGCGCCAGCCGTCGTAGACGCAGTAAGTGGAGTTTAAAACGAATCACTGTTGGGCGCAAGGACATTTCAAAAGCAAACTGTTATGGACTGATAGCTGCGACGGGTCAGTGGGCCCTGGGGATAAAACAGCTTGGTGTTAAGGACTACAGAGTGTTAGTCGAACACATGGTTTTCCTCTCACTTAGAGTGCGTACCGGTGAGTATGTGGACTCAGCCGACATAGACTATGATTTATCCATTAGGATTTTGGCTGAAGACATAGGCTTCGCTGCCTTCTCCTGTGCGAACAGGGGAACAAGCGTGTTGCATTACGGTTCCCTGAATATTAAGGCGAAGAGAGCCGGTACATCTACTCATCAGGCGCGTACGCAGGGCCAGTACACCAAGAGGCCATGTTACGCCTGGAATGGTGAGCAGGGCTGCCCTAGAGGGTTGGAGGTATGCGGCTTCAGTCATGTGTGTTCCAAATGTAATGGGAAGGGACATAAACGCGCGGCCTGCAGAGAGTGACTCCCTAGACACTCCAAGGAAGGTTATACGAACACACCCGGTCCTTTTACGGTAATTAGACAGCGGCCCGCATGTGCGCAGCCGGCTGACCGGGTAATACTGGAAGGTGTCGATAGGGCCAATTCACACGTGAGTGTAATTGAGGCCGCTAAAATTAGTCCTGACCAGGTCCGGGGTGATGTCAGCTGTGAGTCAGCTGTGACAATGACAAGAGACTGTGATACTCAGGATGTCGAGAGGTGTGGCAGCGAGTCAGTTGTGATCTTTGTAGGTGATCGGAGCAATGTATAAGTGAGTGAGGCTTATGGTACTAGCAGCTGCATTGTTGAACGGGTCTTTGTCGGGGACCGGGTGAATTTTGCAGAGAGAGATGGCTGGTGATGCTTTCCGCCCCAATGTAAAATTTGACGGACAATTAATTGAACCGAGTTGTATGGGCGACCAAGTAACAGGAAGCCACAGTCGAGCGGCTGGGGTCTGTGCAGGTGACTGTGCCGCCTTGGCCAACTTGAGCGGGTGTCGTCTGTGTAACATCTTTGAAGGTGACGGTAGCACTCCACTAGCGGGTTATGACCCACGACGAAGTGACAACATAATGGATAATGACACTGCACAGAACTGTGGTGACCGCGCCGATCGGGCCGACCGGAGACTAACCGACCCGTGTAACGTATTTGAAGGGAACGATTGAAGTGATATAATGCTTCCTGACCGACAACTCAGTGACAAGGACAACAAAGCTGATGATGATATGCCAGTGAACTGTGGTCGCTTGTCTATGCCGGCTCGTGATATAGATTGTGTGGAAGTACAAGAGAATGCCGAGGGACTAATTGTGTCAGTTTGTGAGGTAGAGGGCCAGACACCCGTCTTGTTTAGAGTTGCCCGGGATTGTGTCAGTGGAGTTTGCTCATGTGTCTATGTTTTGGCAGGCATGGCCTGTCAGCTTAAACCATGTCGTTTCTTTTCAGAGTTAATTCTCAGGGGCGAGGTGGATGCTGATGCTTCCTATTTACTTTGAGGTATAGTTTTGGGTTTTAAAGTAGTAAATTCTGAATTTAACAAAAAATTATGAGACTAATAATAGTAAAAGCCTGTCAAAATGTGACCGGGACCTGATTGAAGAAAAGTTGAAGGTTGAACTCGATCAGGATATAATATCTATTACCAACCGCACCCCCCAATGTGTACACTCAATGTTTGTTCTTCCAAAAGATGGGGGAGGGACCGACTTGTGGTCGATTGTAGTAGACCTTGTGGCTTGTCGGTAAACTCTGCAACTAGTGATGTAGCTCAGAAATTTATTTATTTGAGTGTTGATAGTGTCATTGGATTTTCTCCCGTCCATCGACATAAAAGACGCTTATAGGGCGATACAAATACACCCTGATGACCGAACCAAACAAGGGATTAAATGGGGTATCGAAGGTAAAAAAGAGATTTACATGCTTGATAATCGCCTATCTATGGGCCTCGCCTCGAGCCCTTTCATTTTCACATGTATCTCTAATTTCATTGTTAGGTGTGCTGGGTGTGAGGGAGCAGAGAGAGTCATCAATTATCTGGATGACTTTTGTGTTCTAGGCTCATCAAGGGAGGAGTCAGCCACTCATCAACTAAAATTAGTAGCAATCCTACGTAGGTTGGTTTTTTTTCTGAGTTTTAAGAAACTACAGTCACCAGGGTAGAAGATGAGATTTTTGGGGATCGATATTGACACAATCAAGCTTGAGTTAACATTACCAGCTGATAAACTTAAGAAACTCTATGTAGTCCTCGCCCACTTTCGCGGCCGTAAAAAAGCTAGGAGAAAGGAACTTGAAAGATTGGGGGGGCTACTAGCACATTGCGCAAAGGTTATCAGGGGCGCCCAGACCTTTAGTCGCAGAATTTATAACCTGATCGCTTCTGTACGCGAATCATATTACTTTGCTAGGCTTAGCGCAGGTTTCAGACAAGACATTGACTGGTGGGAAAAGTTTGCGGGTCGCTTTAACGGGAAGGCCAGTTCAATCTGTATATAGTGACGCCTCGAGTTGGGGGACCCATCCACGGTGATGATTGGCTTTGAGGTTCTTATAATGAGAAGGCGGATGAGGCCCTGCGGCTTTATGTGGGCCACCATCACGACTCGCCTGATAGGGGCCTGGGTGCCGCTCATATTAATATTAAGGAGATGGCCGCAGCATGGGAGGCGGCTGACCGATGGGCCCATGGATGTAGGGGGGGGGGAGCTCCTCGATCATATTTGTGACTGATAGTACTGTTGTTCAGGTGGCCCTTAATATGGGCCCCCCCGTGATCCAATGTTATAATGTCCGACTTGAGGCAACTTTTTTGGCTCGCGATTGAAGAGAACTTTGTCTTTAGCTCATGTTATATTAATACCTCTAGAAACATAACTTGTGATGCACTGAGTCATTGGCTGATAGGGGAAGTGGTGCCAGGATCGCCACTGTAGATGAGGGCTGTAGGTTGTGCTGTAGGAGCGGCTTTGAGGTCCCCTTTTCCTTTTGTTCCAGGACGGGAGGACTTAGCGGGGGAGCAGTGCCTCTATAAGCGGGGATATTATGCCCCAAACTCCTGGTCTGCGAGAAATGTCCAAATTAAGCGTTACCTGCAGTTTTTTGATCAAGTGGGGGAACATAGAGCCTTTCTACCATGTTCCTCTAAGTGGGTTGCCCTGTACGCAACCTGGTTGGCTAGGGATCTTTCCTATAGGTCCATCTTAAATTATCTTTCGGGCTTAAATTGTTATTTAAAGCAGAATGGTGCCCTGTAATCGCATACTCTGACGAGTATGTCGCCGCAACCTTAAAGGGTATAAGGCGCTCAAAGGGCGATACCCCGAGGAGGGCCTCTCCTCTCCTTCCAAACAAGTTGCTAAGATCTTTGAGGGTTTGACCCTAAACTCTGGACACACGTCTTGGCAGGCAGCCGTTTTGCTGTCATTTCGTGCATTGCTTAGGAACAGTCAGGTCACTGCCTCTGATGCGACCTTGACCCGATCAGATTTTACCTTCTTTGATTGGGGGATGGTAGTACGGGTTAAGAAATGCAAAACCATCCAATTTAATGAGACAATTCTCAAGATACCTGTCGCCAAGTGTTGCAACCTCGCTCTTTGTGCAGTCTTCTGGACACGTAACCATTTTGACGAGATACCTGCGAGGCTCGGTGATATGGCCTTCAGGCTGCCAGTGGATGTCGGTTCCACTCCTATGTCTTATTCGGTTTATCAGTCTATGCTAAAACTATTTACTAATATCGCAAAATAAAACTGGAAGGTTCCCACCCACTCCTCGTTTCGCTCTCCTTCTTTCTCCTTCACCATAGCCAGTTTTATGTGAAATATAATTTATTATATACATACAAATAGGCCGGGTTTACCTACCTTATCTATTATTATTTATTCTTATTATTCTTATCGCTATATATATTCGCTCCGTAGCTGCTGTTGCTCCACTGCTACTGCACCACCACTGCTCGCAAGTCATGTGAGCTGCCGCCTTGCTTCGTATTGCACACATTTTTAGCTTTTTGTATAGGTAGGGCTATTTCTTTTGCCTGGCCATGGGCTTTTCTTGCAAAATATAACTGGAAGGTTCCCACCCACTCCTCGTTTTGCTCTCCTTCCTTCGCCTCCACCATAGCCAGTTTGATAGAATAATCAGTGAATTTACTACCTCATCCTACTTTGAGTAACCCATCACACAAGGAAGCCATTAATCACTTAGGTCAATCTCATGGCCTCAGTAGCCTTGACCCTCATTCCAAGTACCTAGTCAGGTTCCAGGATGTCCAGTGGTAGTATTGCTGGCACCATAGCCTGGGTTGATATAAAGTTGCATGGAATTTTGTATTAAATAATTGTTACAGATCTGAATAAGAGTGATGTAATAATTATGTATATTATTATCCGGGAACAATACATTTGATAATTATTCATCAGTAGAAAAAAAAAGGTACCCAGGCTATATTTACTTAGGTCATTCCACATCACGTGGTCATTGCGAGATGTCAATACTGGTCATAGCGAGAGGACTTTTGGAAAGCTTGTCGAAAGTATTTTGGGTTTTTTCAGCCCAAATTGCTTCAAAACTAGTCATTTGTCATCAAAATGACTCCGGAATAACGGCAGCTCATGACGATCAATTTGATATATTTATCTAAAAAATAAGAAACAAATTCAAGCGCCATGCAACTTTAATTATATGATTAATACGGAAATAACTCTATTCGACAGGAGGTGCTTTGAACTTTGTTGACATTA
The DNA here is from genome assembly GCA_030323885.1 of Branchipolynoe longqiensis. Taxonomy (NCBI): domain Eukaryota; kingdom Metazoa; phylum Annelida; class Polychaeta; order Phyllodocida; family Polynoidae; genus Branchipolynoe; species Branchipolynoe longqiensis. The sequence continues at coordinate 15,433,239 of CM059189.1, read as the reverse complement.
TATACTCCAAATAGCAACAATAACAACAAATACACACTTAATTTTGTTTCATACATGCCTTTGTCCTTACAAAATACACGGTATGGTAACGCTTTGCTTAATGCGTTCGGAATAAGTCCATTTTTGTGTTTTTGGTAAGGCATGCTGCTTCGTGTCTTAGTAAGTAGGTGATTAGTAGAACATCTCCATGGTAACTGGATGAATATCGACCTGATTTTAAACGGCAGGCTTCATACTTTGTAAGACAAGCAAAGTCACTTATTGTAGTTGAAAAAGAGATTCGGGCCTTATGAAATATATTATGATTGTTTCACATGGCAGGTATTTTATCACCAAATCACTCCCCAGGATGCCACATAATTCACACACAGCTCACTCAGCAACAACAAAGTAATGAGAAATGAAAAAGTGACAAAGAAACTTTTTTGTTTGTTTGTTTGTTGTTTTACGTCCTAGCAACATCTAAGGTCATATCAGGACGGGTACCGACTTGTGACAGTGCACACTCATGATGACTTTATAGTGCTGTCCCACTGGGAAACCAGGCCACTGGCACCATGACCTGATACCCCACTCAGTCACATTATCCTGACACTGAGCCAACCAGTCCCTGCCCTATCCTATTAATGCCGAGCGCCTGGCTAGGAAGCAACAAGTATAAATTTTTATGTCATTGGTTTGACTCGACCAGGGTTCGAACCCACGACCCCACGATCTACCAGCACGGGAGACGGGCGCTCTCACTCATTCGGCCAGACAAAGAAACTAATTGTTCAGCAAAGATATTGTAGCGGCAATGATCCCACCATTGGTTGGTTGGTTGCTTGCTTATTGGCGTTTACGCCCTGGCAACATCTAAGGTCACATCAGGACGGGTACCGACTTGTGACAGTGTGCACTCATGGTGACTTTATAGTACTGCCCCACTGGGAGACCAGACCGCCAGCACCATGACCTGATGTCCGACTCAGTCACATTACCCTGAGACTGAGCTAAACAGTCCTTGCCCTACCCTAATAAGACTGGAGGTTTTCACCTTAGCTGACAGCCCACAGACTAGAGGTGTCCACTTTAACTGAAAGCCAACAGACTGGAGGTGTTCACTTTAACTAACGGCCCACAGACTGGAGGTCTTCACTTTAACTGAAAGCCAACAGACTGGAGGTCTTCACTTTAACTAATGGCCCACATACTGTAGGTATTCACTTTAGCTAACGGCCTACAGACTGGAGGTGTTCACTTTAACTAACCACCCACATACTGGAGGTGTTCATTTTAACTAACAGCCCACATACTGGAGGTGTTCCCTTTAACTAATGGCCCACAGACTGGAGGTTTTCACTTTAACTAACAGCCCACATATAGGAGGTGTTCACTTTAACTAACGGCCTACAGACTGCAGGTGTTCCCTTTAACTAATGGCCCACATACTGTAGGTATTCACTTTAACTAACTGGTCACACACTGGAGGTGTTCACTTTAACTAACGGCCCACAGACTGGATGTGTTCACTTTAACTAATGGCCCACATACTGGAGGTGTTCACTTTAACTAACCGGTCACAGACCGGAGGTTTTCACTTTAACTAACGGCCCACATATTGGAGGTGTTCACTTTAACTAACCGGTGACAGACTGGAGGTGTTCACTTTAACTAACGGCCCACAGACTGGGCATGTTCACTTTAACTAATGGCACACATACTGGAGGTGTTCACTTTAACTAATGGCACACATACTGGAGGTGTTCACTTTAACTAACGGCCCACATACTGGATGTGTTCACTTTAACTAACGGCCCACAGACTGGAGGTGTTCACTTTAACTAACGGCCCACATACTGGAGGTGTTCACTTTAACTAATGGCACACATACTGGAGGTGTTCACTTTAACTAACGGCCCACATACTGGAGGTGTTCACTTTAACTAACGGCCCACAGACTGGATGTGTTCACTTTAACTAACGGCCCACAGACTGGAGGTGTTCACTTTAACTAATGGCCCACATACTGTAGGTATTCACTTTAACTAATGGCCCACATACTGGACGTGTTCACTTTAACTAATGGCCCACAGACTGGACGTCTTCACTTTAACTAATGGCCCACATAACGGACGTGTTCACTTTAACTAATGACCCACAGACTGGACGTGTTCACTTTAACTAACGGCCCACAGACTGGACGTGTTCACTTTAACTAACGGCCCACAGACTGGACGTGTTCACTTTAACTAACGGCCCACAGACTGGACGTGTTCACTTTAACTAACGGCCCACAGACTGGACGTGTTCACTTTAACTAACGGCCCACAGACTAGACGTGTTCACTTTAACTAACGGCCCACAGACTGGACGTGTTCACTTTAACTAACGGCCCACAGACTGGACTTATCTGAGAGGTGCACTGACCTTGAACATGGGTTCATCCTCATCCGGCGACACTTTGTTTGCTTTGGAGATGTCACGTCGAGCAAGAGAATTAACCAGCGCAAACTCCACGAGTGCCATGAAGAGGAACAGCATGCAGGTTGTCAGCCAAATGTCGATAGCTTTGATGTACGAAACCTGAAAGAGAGCAAGCAAAGTGGAAGCTGAGGTAGGGGGAATAAAGTCACAATTTGGGATTGATTCCACTTGCTTGTTTCTGTCTTTCTTTCTGTTTGTCTTTCTTTCTTTCTCCCTTTCTTTCTCATTTTTTATTGATAAAATTAGAACTAATTCACAACGGAAATATTATTTGAAATGGGCATAATTAATTTCCCAGTAACGTAGCCATGAAATCGATTCCTTTCATATGAAATAATTGACAAAACGTACCTTTCATATACATACATGATCGACAAATTCACCTAACTACCAACCTTCAACAAATCAGCGCAAACTGGCAACGTGACATCACTAGCCGAAACCATATATTGTGGGTTTGTTTTTTGTTTAAAAGAACGAAAAAGTAATGTAGTTTTTATTCTCCATTAATGGGGCCTTTGAATACCTGTTTATAAGTCAAACACAGTGATGTCATGGAGACTCAAAATAAACTTTGTTTTCAGACTTGGTGCATGGCTGGTGGTCGACATAGCGGCTTTTACCGTAAAGTGCAGATCAATTTACATTTGTCTATTTGGCTCTCTAGACATACTTACTGGAGTTCAGGAAATATTCGTATGAACCAATTATTTGCCAAATTGAAAAAGAAAAAGAAAGAAAAAAAGGATGTTTTTTTAAAAAGTCCAATTTGGTAATCCAGATACACAAGCACAGTGTAGATAATAAACATGTAAAAAGAAGGTATGCTCTTGTAAATGCGATATTCTATTGCAACTAAATTTAAAACCAAATTCAACAATGTGAGAATAAAGGCTTTTGCTCTAAGAGCACTACACACCTGTTCCTCAAACCACAGTGAGTCGATTTAATTCCTTGGCCACAAAGGGCTCCTACTGACACAGGCTATATGGATCTGCTTCATTGTCTAGGATAGGTTCCCCCCACCCCACCCCCGGGGGAAGTTGTCATGGGGGAGCAGGGGGGAGCCACCTATCTTGTTATACCAGCCATCTGCTGTAGTAGGGAAAGCGTGACAAGGTCACTCGCCGTATACTATTACTAGTGCAATATGATCAGACACATCAATATGTAAAATATTCCGATTTAATGCATTGGTGGGGGAATGCAAATGTTATATTATTGATTGGGTATACATGACCAGGTGCATGTATGTGTATATGTAGGTGCTGGTGGTGCCTGATTGACATGTAACTAGACATAGTGGTGCTGGCAGGACTGTGTGTAAGGGGCACTCAGAGTCTACCCCCTCCCCCATCTGCTAGTCAGGATCACCACACTCAAGCTCAAGGCAGGTGGTGGCCAGGGGAGCCACACAGCTTGGTGGTGGTGGGCAGATCACTGGTAACCATGGGGACCAGGAATGCTGGATCCATATTGGTAGAGCTAGAAATGCTTGTTTCCCATTGGGGGAATAGGGTGGGGTGATACTCTACACTGAATCCATGTACCATATAAATAAGAAACCAAAGGGTTTGAGTGTCTCTCAATCTTCTTTGACACTTTATACTCTTCCTTTCTCTTCGTCTGTATTGATTTCACTATAGCCTGCCTACACAACCACAGATTCGAGCTGTAGACTTTGCATACTGTTTCAGTCTAATGCACCAATCCAGGCGAATTGTGTTGCATCAGACACCATTATTAGAACCAGATTCAAGGTTAAAATATTTATTTCATTGACAGTGGCAGTGGCATTCCAGGACTATGCACACTTATATTCCGAAGACATTGAATTCAAAATAAAAACTATAGAAAATAAAACATTCAATGAAAAATAAAACTAGTTAATGAGACAAAGGCTTAACTGACTTGTAATAGGAGACTTGTAGTATGAAATTCACCAATCAAATGGTGCCAAGGGTAATGGTATACTGCCATATAATACCGCCCCCCCAGCAGGGGGGGGGCTAATGACTAACATGTGTACATATATACATAAACAATACCCAAACTCAGAGGTGGACAATGAAATAACCAAAATACAGCAAACGGATATAGCCCTATATGGGCGCCGCCATTTGTAAACTTGTTGAATAACAGAATAATCAAACCCCAGCAAATGGAAATGGAAATCGCTCGTCGAGCTTCACTACGCAGCAAACAGGGTGGATGACAGCGATTGGCTTAACGCCTTAATGATGCTCTGCCGCAGAGTAGCGCACGCCGAGTCGAGGAACAACTACACTGGTCCCTCGCTACAGATTTTCCATATATGGTGCGATGACGTCACCAGGACAAGTGTACATGTTCCTCCACGCTACTCTGCAAGGCATTAAGTCCACAGGCCCAATTGACGGTATTCGGGGTCAGCGATTGGTTAATAATATATCAAATCAAATGCCCGCTGCCATATAATTTGCTGATACACGCAGTGCAAAACTTCAATTTTATTCAAAATTAAAAGAATTAAAGAACAATTTGGCATAAACATGGATGCACATACAATATTAATACCGACCCACCCACGGGGAGGCAAAGGACTAACACGTGTACATATATACATAAATAATACCTGTACTAGAGGTGGAACATGAAATAACCAAAATCCAGCAAACGGAAACGGAAATAGCCTATTATGGGCACCGCCATTTGTATACTCGTGTTGAATCGCATAATAATAAATCAATAATTCTCCGAGCATTTATATGTATATGTCAATAGACTAGTTTGTAATTTCAAACTTTCAGGTTTATGCCAAATTGTTCTGTATTCCTGTTAATTTCGTTTTGCACTGCGTGTAGTGGCAAACTGCATGAATGCAAACTCAATGACCAAGGGAATTTATTTGGCTCTCGACGCCGTTTTCAGCACGCAGTCTATAGACAGTTTTGTAATTTCAACTCGTCTGTGGGAGGGTCGGTCCTAAGCATGGCTTATTCATATTAGTTTATTCCACGGAAACAACGGCAGTATTTGATTATCACAACCGCGACCCAGGATAAATGACAATTGTCAGGGTAAGTTCAGTCCACTTGTTCAATGTCGGCCGATGGTAGAGGCAGGACCTGGGAGCTCGAGGAGGTAGGCCCGGGAGCCGACCCCCATGAAGTGGCAGTCAAACAAGGGGGTGGGTGGGTGTGGTAGAATAAAGCAGTTTGAACGATGGAGCCCAAATGGGGGTCAAGCTTGGGTGGGGGCAGGAGGAGGAAGCGCGCATGCACTGCTTGGTGATGTGAGCGTCTCGGGCTTCCCCCGCCCGATCTTCCACACAAAAGGTCCACGGTCTACCGATTCGACCACCGCGCCTGGTGCCTACTACTGTGAAAGTACAACGTCTGAACACTTTGACTTCTGGATACTGAATGCTTTATTCCCCATCAGGGGTCTAGACCTCTGGCACACTTAGTCATGTGACATCATCTCATTTGCATATATTACAGACGTGTCTAGACGTCTAGACGTCTTGACGTCTCTTACGCATATATCACAACTACTACTACATCTGATTTCAGTGGAGGTGACATATGGTAACCTATGTATAAACAAAGGCCAGGGGATCAGTCTAGTCTTGTTGCATTCATGGCGACTTTATAGTGCTGCCCCACTAGGAAATCAGGCTTGCCATGCAGCCGTTCTAGGCAACATAGTGCAGCGGGGTGTTGCTGCCGTTGCCTTTGTTGTTCACCGAGCATGTGTACTATGCTTATAGATAGTTAGTTGTTACTTTTCATTTTCTTGTTCTTTTTAATTTTTATCATTATAACATGTGTATAATATGGTATTTCAATTATCTTAATTGTGTGTTACGTAGCTCTCGAGAAGATGAGAAGAGACACTGCAAAGAGGCCAGGGGACCAGGGTAAACCAGCACACGGTCCTCGTAACTGCTTATGCAATAGACTACATCACCATTCCAGTGGCGCGGTGCATTTTGGGATGTGTAGAAGAAAAACAAATCCCACAAAGCACATGGCTAATGCTAATACACTGGGTGCAGCTATGAAATGTGTTAGTTTCAGCTCATCTCATTCAGCTCTTGTTTGAAGCATAGAATACCAACTAAAAAAATATATATAATAAATAAGATATTAATATTTTACCCAGCATTGCATTTACATCAATATAATCAACACATCTTATGCCATGTGCATTTAGATTTAGACAAATCTGGGCACTCACACTAGTGTTAGAGCCATAGCCAGAGTCAGTTTTACTTATTTTATTCATGTTTATAATTTTTATTCTATGGTTAATGACATATATGTAGAACTAGAAAATGAGTATGGTTAATCAGATATTGGTTATATATTTCTCTTGGCATTTTAATATTTAGAACAGGAATTAATAATGGTGATGTGGTTCTCAGTGATTGATTGTTTTGTGTGGAATTATGTTTCTTAGCTCAAATTATGTTTAACTATGGATAGTTTTGGCTTAGATATATTCATCAGATCATTATATTGCTTGTGTGCATACATGTTTTTGCCAAATTATTATGTATTTCTATTAATTTTGAATAAAATCGAAGTTTTGTCATATGCGTATCGGCAAACTCAATGGTCAAACGCATTTGCTTTGCTGCCAAGGACGTTTTCAGCGCATGCGCAGTCGGAACAGTGACCTTGTCTATTCTAATCACCTTCCATTGCACACGACCCAACATGACGTCTACTCACCTTGGGGAGGGCGGAGGTGGCGGCTGAGGCCATCTGCGTGGACATGGTGAGGATGGTGAGCACCCCCAGAGAGATGCGGCCGGGCACGGCTAGCGGGTCGAGGAAGAAGGACACCCAGGAGAGGACGACGATGAGTGCAGAGGGAACATAGATCTGCAGCGCGTAGTAGCCAAACTCACGCGCGAAGTGGAACTCGAGGAAGACACAGCTGTAGGAACCTGGATAGGGCAAGCAGACAGACCACGCCACGCCGATTGTTAGGCACCGGCAACAGGCAAACAAGGATATCACTACTCAGACAGCATGTGGAGTCCTCAGCGTGAATTAGGTCAACCTGCAGATTTAGGTCCCACTGATATACTCTACATTTCTCATTCAGATATGACATCATCATCACTATTATTACCATTATCATCATCACTATTATTACCATTATCATCATCACTATTATCAACATCACTATTATTATCATCACTATTATCATCATCATCATCACTATTAATAGTATTATCATCATCGTTATTATCAGTAGGCCTATCATCATAACCGCTATTATTATCGTTATCATCGTCACTATTATCATTATTCTAATGATCAGTATCAGTAGGACATCTACCAGAAGTGTACTTTATCACATTAATTTTGTTTGTTGCCGACAAACTGCCAACAATGCACTCCCTGTTAGTGTTACGATTGAGAAGAAGTTGCCAGAGTCAGGCTGGGCGCTTAACAGCCGGAGCTAGCGGCGCACAACCGGATATAGAAAGGCACTAAAATAGTAGGAACGCCTTTCATTATTTATATTCACATAGTAAATTATACAGCATGTTAATTTATATTAGTTTTAGTATGCGTTCAAGTGTGATACTGATAGTGATATCCCACATTCTAGTGACAGTATGTACATGGGCGGTAATTAATGCTTTCATTTTCCACTACCGGGGACTGTGGTTGGTAGCCTTAGACTAAGTTAGAGAGTTGTCCTCGACTGGGATCGAAATAGATACATAGATGTATTGAGGAATTTGACTTCGATATAGTCGCAGCTAGTCTGAGGTATATCAGGAGCACACTGGAGACTCCCAGATGTTAGGACCAGTCACCAAGTCAGTAAGCCTGTCTAGTGTGTGTGGCGGTCAAAACAAAGTCAACACTGATTTAAAGTTGCACAATCCGATGGTTTTGAGTTTGTGGGTTTATTTTCCAAGATAAGTATTAGGTTGATCGTTATAATCAACCTTACTTTAATTGAAAGTAACTTTGCTCTAAAATGACTAACTTAGAAAATATTTGAAGTGAAAACATGCCAAATTAATTTTGGCAAGCTTGCCAAAACTCTGACCCCATAGGTTTCATCAGTAACAGGCTGTATCACATTGTCTTAGTATCCCTTATATGCAGCACCAAATGCTTAATAACTGGACCAGTATCTAAGTTGGATATGTAGGTTCAAATCTAGATAATTGCTTTGGTTTTGAAATTTGATGCTTTCATCGGAATATGCAGCTTTAAAAGGAACGCACCATATTTAGTAAAAGAAGGACCACCATGCGTGTAGGAATAGACTTGAAGGCTCATAGGGTGTTCACTAAATAGCGTCAGCGGAGGAATTTAATAGATGCAGCAGTACAAAATCTATCTATTTTCACCATTGCTGAGCATGTAAGCATAGCATAGCAATTAGCATTGATAATGAACACATTCCAAAAGGTAACTTACATTATAATTACCAAATGTCACTCAGCTTCAAGCTACTTAAAGTTGCATAGTCCGATGGTTTAGAGTTTCTGTCATTTTCTGAGATAAATACATTAGATTGATCTCTATAGACTACCTTACTTAGTTTGAAGTAACTTTTATCTTAGATGGTTAACATTGGAGATATTTGAAGAACAACCATGCAAAATTAATTTTGGCAAGCACACCAAAACTCTGACACCATAGGCGTCTGCAGTAGCAGGTTCTCTTAATTTGCATCTGTATTCCATTCAGTGTGATGACACATGCTTAATGAGTGCACCAGTATCTAAGTTAGATATGTAGAATCAAATCTAGATAATTGTCTTGGTTTTGAAAATTTGATATTTTCATCGGACTATGCAACTTTAAATTGTGCTTGTAATCGTGAAAAGCGCCTGTGAACGAATGCCGGGTGGGTAAATGTGATGGGATCGTATTTGTAGTTCAGATCTGTCGGTATTCGTGTGTAAGGTGTGGCACGATGGGAAGTTGAACGTTTGGATATCATAAATGGTCTCACTACATTGTGACGGTCTTCGAATCGGGTAAGCATGCATAGAGAGTGGGTGGCATGGTGATGTATGGTAGACATGTGGTGATACGCAACTCGGATGGCTTAATGGTTATCACCCTCACCCAGAATGGAATAAACATGGGTGTTACGCCCACTCTCGATCATTGGTTTCCTCTCTCACTCTCCCTTTCTCTCTCCTTTCTCTCACTCTCCCTTTCTTTCTCCTCTCTCTCACTCTCCCTTTCTCTCTCCTTTCTCTCACTCTCCCTTTCTTTCTCCTCTCTCACTCTCCTTCTCTCTCACTCTCCCTTTCTTTCTCCTCTCTCTCACTCTCCCTTTCTCTCTCCTTTCTCTCACTCTCCCTTTCTTTCTCCTCTTTCTCACTCTCCCTTTCTCTCTCCTTTCTCTCACTCAGCCTTTCTTTCTCCTCTCTCTCACTCTCCCTTTCTCTCTCCTTTCTCTCACTCTCCCTTTCTTTCTCCTCTCTCTCACTCTCCCTTTCTCTCTCCTCTCTCTCTGGGTTTCCTTTCTCTCTTCCTTCCTGCCCATCCCCCCGCTTTCTTATTCTCGCACACATCCACATCCATTGGCATTCACTATTGTGATCAAGATTCTCGCGACCATGGTGTAAGCCATTGATGCCGGTGAACTCTCGTGTTGTACAGTTAACCTTTCACTAACCCACCAAGGCACATACATGGGTAATGGGCCAGGTGACGTGGTTTATAGTCCACTTTGCGGCTAAGTGTACAGGTAATTCATTATAGATGTCCCTGGTGCAACAATTGCAACGTAATGGCAATGCCAGAGCAAACTAAATTATGATTAAATTATCAAGTATATTACCTGGAAAACTAGCTAGAAAATAACTATCAAAGTGTGTCCATAAAACGTGTGGTCTTCTGACCAACGGATTAGTTGATCGGTATTCTCATCACCTAGCACACTTTGTATGCACTGGTGACCATTAAGTATCTTGGATTTTGGTCTGCGATATAAACATTAAGACAATAATAGCAGCAAGGAGCAGTCAAATTTGCGCCACTGCTGAATTTCCTTCATTAATATATATCAAAGTCTTGGCACATTTCAGTCATATTTTGAACCCAAAAAGTAAATAAATCATTGGCATTTCAATGGATTTGTCCAATCAGCATCTGGTATTTTGAAGACAAGATATATGCACATGTGCGTAGATTTACAGATGTGAGCTGCTCAACCTCGGTGCTGGTCTAGTTTGAATATTATTTGGCATATGTATGGAACACTGATTTTGATTATTTAATTAAATGTTGAGTAATATCCCCGCTCCTCCTCCTACGCTCAGCCCCATCCCCACACCCCATAGAAGCAAAACATACGGAACAAAAGGGAAAGAAACAAGAAGGGGGGGGGGGGTAACAATATGTGAACATATTGCTTGTATCATAACCACAAACACTCTAAAATCCATTCCCCGATTTCAAACCAGAAATCAGACATTTAAATCCAGAACACACACTAACAGAACTTCTTCAAACATCTCAACTAATGAATATATTTGATAAGTCACAAACAATACTGCCTCAACTATTTCTCGTCTATATACATAATCATCGTTTAATCAATTATTGGCAAACCTAATTATATAACTGTGATATTGCATGGTCAGAAGACCAGTATCTCGGCACTGACAAAACAAGTTGTTGACTGAATAATTATAGATCACTGAATAAACATATAACTGTAAGACTTAGCTTTAATGTCCAAGTGTTTCATGTGTCATCCTTGTTTGTTAGGTTCTTAGTAATATATCAGGACGGGTACCAACTTGTGACTGTGCACTCATGGCAATTTTATATTCAGACTGTGTCGCTGGGGATAGTTACAAAAAACTATTTAAATCTTTGTCTGGCAAGCAATAAAATGCACGAATGCACGGGGCAAGCTTACTTTCTGAACTATTCATAGCCATTTTTCTGTGCACCATGGCTTTGTTCCATGATTGGGGCTGTGAAAGGAGTGTGTATGTATAGATGTACACATATAACACATATATAACACCTGTATAACATATATATATATATGTTATACAGGTGTTATAGAGTGTATGAGTGTATATAATACATATATATATCATATATGGTATGCAGGTATTGCAGGTATAGCAATACCTCAGGGAGTTTGACGCCCCTGCCCTGCAGAGTTGTAAACCACTGCCTTGTGGTACAGGTTCTTGACAGAACCGAAGGCTAAGGGAGCAAACCCTGAACAGAAAACCATGTCACTGTGGCAGCATTAAGGGTGGTTGATGTATGGAACTCCCAACATCTCCCGACCAGCCACTTCAGGGACAAATAGTTTTGCGCCTGTCTTGACATGTTCTTGCCGGTGTGAAACCTATATTTGCTCCCCGAGAGAGTGCCGCTGGTAACTTGCAAAAGCCAGCAGCGCTTCAACACTTTTGCAGGCAGCTTTCATGAAATGTACAATCGCACAATGGAGAACGGCAGTCAAGTAATGAAAGCAGTCTTTGTCGCATCGCGACCGACAGCATGATGATGATGATGATATCATATATATAACATTTAGAGAGAGAAAGGGAATGTGGGTATGTAGGCCTATATGTAAATATACATATATAACACATAACTATATATGCTATATATAGCATATTTATAGAATATATAACATGGAGAGAGAAAGAACGAGAGAGGCTTAAGCTAAGATTCCTTACACGTGGTATGCGGTATGCGAATGCAAATGAGGCAAAAAATCGAAACACCTTGAAGTCAATGGGCTACAGTCCTTATACGCGGTATGCCTATGCGAATGTGAATGTGAATGCGGCAACTCGATCGGTCCCTGTAGCCATCGGTGCGGCATGCGGTATGCGAATAGAAATCTCAGTCGCACATGTCCATTAGTTTTAGACGAGGAGAGGCGACTGATCATTACAGAACGGTCACACACAGGGGTGCGGTGGGGATGGTAGTGGTGGTGCTGGGGAGACGGACGGTTACGGGTTGGTAAAAATGCTACCATATCCACAGAAATATGAATACTTATCTATTATTTGGTAATTATAAAGGTAGGAACCCCCATGTGACGTACCAAGAGGTACATAGATATAATGCCATATTAGGTCATATACAGTGCAGTATGGAGTATACTTGTTTATTTAGATTTTTTAAATATAGACAGTTGTGTGCCGCATGCCGCATACCACGTAGAAAGAATCCTCCCATTCGCATACCGCATGCCACACACCGTGTATAAGGAATCTTACACTATATACCATGTAGACCTATGCCTACACTAGATATACTATATATAGGCAGGGATGACTTAATTTCTCGATTGGGATACGGTGATCGGTATTTCCAGGGTAATACAAATGCTGAATAGTCCAGTGTCAGAATAATGTGACAGGGGGATGGTATCTCATGAGGACAACACCATAAAGTCGCCATAAGTGCACACTGTCACAAGACGGGATCCGTCGGGGAAGCTTTTAGATATTGCTAGGATGTTAAGCCTGAACATTCTAACATAGACAGATACATGTGCACATCCATACATACATATACATAATGTACATACATACATGTAAACATAAACATGTATATACATACATGTACACACATACATACCTACATATACATATTCATAATGTACATACATATAAATATACACTCGTATATACAACACAAGTACATACATACACATATTTATACCTACACATACATATGTGTACACATCCATACGGACATATATATATACATATGTACATACATACATGTAAACATAAACACATATATGCATACATCATATTACATGTACATACACGCATACATACATGTATGCATACATGTACGTACATGTACACATTCATACATACATACATACATACATGTAAACATACACATGCATGTATATACATGTACATACATACACATATGTATACCTACACATACACTACATGCGTGTACACATCCATATGTGCATACACACATACATACATACATGTAAATACCCATACATATGTACAGACACACGTACATACATACACACATATATATTACAATATTAACTTCAAATGTGTGTTGAAATTCAACTAAGTCTACGTCATAATATTTTTCAGCCCTGTCGGTGAGGTGCAAGGGGACGGTGTTCCTTCGAATTTGGACGGATTTCCCAATTTACTTTTGAGATACAATTTCTATAGCGCATCCAATTAGAGCGCTGAGAAAAAAAATGTACAGAAACAGAACCAGGTACAGTATAACCCCGTTAAACCAAACTTCAAGTGACCCTAGAAATTTGTTTGGATTGACCGATCATTGGTTTAACTGAGCTTTGGCTTCGACTTTGACTCCCCCCCCCCCACACACAACACTCACTTTCCCCGTCCGCCTCACCACCCTACTCCCCCTCCCTCCTGCACCCCCCCAACACACACACTACTGCCCACCCCACACTCAGTTCCCTTGTCCGCGAGCCACCCTACCCCCCTCCGCCCCCCCCCCCCCCAACTTAATTGCTAACACTTATCCAAACAAGTGTGGTGTACGAGGCGGTGGGGTCTCAGATGACCAGACGACCTTATAACCATATGAAAGTTTGGTTTAACCGTACCGGAAGTGGCCTGGGGCCCAACAATTTTGTTTGGATTAATCGATACTTTGGATAAACCAACTTTAGTTTAACCAACTTTTTTATATGATAAATGGTAGTATTTTGCCGGGCCGCCGAAAAAAGTTTGCATTAACCGATCGTTTGGTTTAACCGAGCTTGGTTTAACGGGGTTGTACTGTAGAAGGAAAGCGTGTGAACTAGTAGTAGTGTAGATTGACTACATCACGGTTCCGACTGCGCATGCGCTGAAAACGGCGTTGGGAGCAAAGCAAAGGCGTACGTACGCCCATTGAGTTTGCCAATGCGCGCAGTGAAAAACGTTAGTTTTATTCAAAAATAATAGAAATCCAAAACCCTAACCGTATCAATTTAATATAATCTTTTTGTTAAACATGTTTTCTATATGTGTTCCAAGCGGTTTGTCTCTAGGTGGTGTAGTTTTATCAATATTTTACTTTTTATGTATGGAGATTGTTCACTGCCATTGACAATGCATTGAGTACTCTAGCTATGGCTCTAACACTAGTCTGAGTGCCTAGATCTTTCTAAATCTAAATGCACATGGCATAAAATGTGCTGATTATATTGATGTAAATGCAATGCTGGATAAAAGATTAATATCTTAATTTATTATATATATTTTTTTAGTTAGTATTCTATGTTTCAAACAAGAGCTGAGATGAGCTGAAACTAACACATTTGATAGCTGCACCCAGTGTATTAGCATGTGCCATGTGCTTTTGGGGGGGGGGGGGGGGGTTTGCTCTGATGCATCCCACAATGCACCGCGCCGCTGGAACCGTGATGTAGTCAATTTAAACAGCTACGCATACATTAAAAGTAAATCATTTGTTTATGGATGAACTCTTGCAACCATTCAACTCAAGAGGGTGTCGGTGTTAGTGTGTCTTGTTAGGTTAATAGGTGCGTGCAGATAACAGCGGCAACAAAGGCATGAACACTGGCAGACAGTTCTAGGTGCAAACATAGGAAATTGCCTACTAGAATCATCCGATTTGGACGTATCTGAAAGTCACATCAAATGCATTACTAATGGCAAAGGGTATCGAAGAGTCCGCTGAAGCATCAAGCCACATAGCATGGACAGTCTTGAAGTGATAGGTGTTCGTCAGGAACTAGTAGGCTGAGTGCTTGTTAATTAAATCCAATATTTTTAACTGAAGTAGTAGTTCCACCAACTACCTGCTCAGGCGCTTTCATAGAACACAGGCCAACTACATAATCATAATACATGTACAAATATATAGATATATAATGCATATAATATATATATATTATATATTAATATGTTAATGCATAAATATAATATATATTAATGTTAGTGCATAAATCTAATATATATATATTAATATATAATGTACATATAATATATATATTATATTTATGCATTAACATATTTATGCGTATATATAACTATTTTATATATCGTAATATATACATATTTATGTGTTTATATATTCATTTATATTCACACATATCAAAATACATTTATAGATAATTACACAATGTCTATGTAGATATAAATACATAATTACACATACACAACGGAGTAAGCGCAACCACTGATTATTACGTCCTGAGATATAATTATGAATCCAAAACTCGATCAAATGCATTTTGCATTATTTTACAATTATTCAATTCGCCTTCACAGTGGACTAGCCTTATTGTATCACTCTGAGTCTAGTTAGTATTCAAGTGCAACAAAACCCCGAAAGCACACTGTTTGTATTTCCTTCCTTCTACAAATAAGTGTTCACACTTCCTGTCTACCATTCGCTATTTCGATATTTTGCTACGTCTGCACTTGCATCCATAAAAAGAGATTACCGCTCACATTCAACATCCAGATAACAAAATAATAATTAAACTAACAAAAACACTCAACATCAACAGAGTGTGTGCTTTGTTATATTTTGCACTTGCAACGGCGAGGTTTGCTGACACATATTGTGATGCAGATGGCAGCAGATAGAAAACGTGGACAGTGTATGGACTTGGCATTTACTGAGAAGATGTGTTTGGGCTGCAGTCAGCGCCAGCCGACGGTACCGGCAACTCGCACAGTAACCCGGGGCGCCAGGTGCCACGGGCTGCCACATCAGCGTCAAAGTAGCTATTGTACATTACATTATTATTATACTTTTAAGGGCGCCAAAGTTCAGCTTGCCTCGGAGACCGACAACCCAAGAGCTGATTATGATTGCACTACACTGCATGATGAAAAACGGAGAGGAGGGACGATGGGTGGGGATAAGTTTGTAAGGGGAGTACCAGATGTTGTTTTATCTATATAATGTCTTTATGTGAGAGAATGTTATGAAAGGCATCAATGCCTTAGATCAAATATATAAATGGGTCAATTGAATGCCATCATTTCTGTGGAGGGGCGAAGCCATGTTCTAAAGTTACGGCTGAGAGCACATCAAACAAGGCGCAATTACGCATACCATATAGTTTTAAATTCATTATACATTTTTCTTTTCTTTTTTCTTATTTGTTTCCTTGCCGTGAATATGACCTGTGCTTCCGACACGGCGTAAAGCAACCACCAATCAATCAATCAATCTTTTCTTTTTTCTATTTAACTTCAAAACACAAGGAAATACTGTTGTAAAGGAAGTACATCTGTTATTTTTATATTCAATTTTTTTTTTTAAACAAGGAAGATGCAACATTTATCAGACAGTGGAAGTAAAGCGTTAAAGAACTGCTGAAAAGGCACCATTCTTTAAGAATGTACTCAGGGGGGGGGGGGGGGGGGGGCGCTCTCAACCTCACCCTCTAGCTATGCCAATGAGCACAATACTGTTATTTATTTTCATCGTTGGAAACCTTTGTTCATCTTAAATTACGCCCCCCCCCCATATATATATATGACTGAAAAATAACCGAATAAAATATTTTTTATAACCCTCCCCCTTCCCCGCAAAAAAATGAAAACCAACAACACACAAAATACCCAGGTGATAATGATTATCCAAATTAATGGACTCTTTTCAGAAATATTACTCATATCATACTCTAATTAAATTACATTTATCATGCACCTTAATGACACCAGCAAGACCGAGCTGAAGTCGATAAGCATTCCAGAGCCGAGGAACACACGACCCCACCCCCTTATTAGGACGATGAAGTGTTTTTAATGTGTAATGATTATTGCCATAGAGATAAGCTATCAACAATATTGAGCTTTCTGTTGTTGTCAGTGAATGTAATTTTAATCGACGAAAATATAGTGCCAGAGCACTGGTCTAATGTGGAAAGGAGTAAGACAGGACTTAATCTGCAGAGGGTTCAAAATAAAACATATTAATGCTAGAGCAGGAGTAAAATTCCTCACAACCAGACGACAGGATCACCTAAGATCGTATGCATATAACAAATCATGAACCAAACAAAAACAGGAGGATACAAACGAGGTCACAGGAAGTAACAATGGTCCGTTACTAGCAATGCAGTGCATATGATCATAGTGTCGCTAACATGAGTGCCAATATCGGGAGCTCTGACTCGGGCACTGTAATGAGTGGATACCTAACCAACAATTATTTTACCTTCTCTACCCTGATTACCGCTCACCTTTATTTTCGCACCAACCTCAGGACCCTGGCCCCATTCCAATTGACCCCCCCCCCCCCCCCACACACCCCAATTCAAATAACCGGGCAGTTATCACCAAAGATTAATCCATGTTACCAAACCAGCAACTAATCATTGCTACGAACCATCATTCAATATATTAATGCACTCGACAACTGTAGCTAACCATCGTCTCACCTCACCAACCTACATATCAAACAACTGGAGACAGCCACTAACGATGAGCAACACTGCACTACTCATCCTACTCATTTTATAGCCCTGTTCACACGGGGCAGTCAATTCGAATCATAAAAATCTACTTGTATAGTTTGGGTTACATTTCGCGTGTGAACGTGAGGCTAAGTCGGATTAGGGCTGATTCGATTCATATTATTCGGATTTTATAAACCACTTGTGTAGGTGGTTTATATGAACCAAATTTTATGATTCGACTTATATCGCCCATGTGAATGCAACCAACTTACTTGAGGCAGATTAAGCACGTCACACTATATAATATAATTTGGTCTATGAACCCGGCTAGAGGTGCACAGATATTTTTTTCATCATTTATTTTTAGGGTTTCACTGCCCAGCAGAAGTTTTGACCGTTCCAAAACAATGTGATTCAGTCGAAACAGATCTAAGTCGAACCCACACTCTCTCGTGCCGATGTCGACTAACCGAAACTGGCGCTGGTTCATATGGACTTGCTCATGCGCTGATATCGATTTCCGGCCCAAGTACTGCCCGTGTGGACGCAACATTAGTTCGGTTCATATTATCCGCCTTGTATAAAGCGGCGTAAACTTTTCCCGTGTAAACACAGCTATTGTCACCAACAAAATCCACCCATGCACATACCATAGCATTTTACCCAGGCTGTACCATACAAATGCCACACTGAATGTTTGATACGAACTATAAATATATCACAATTGTTTAGTTCGCTAGACTAACCCAGACCTTGCATATGAAACTACTTAAAACACGACCTATAATGGAAGAGGGGGGAATGGATATGGGGGGAATGAAAGAGTGGGGAATGGAAGAGGGGGAATGGAAGAGGGGGTAATTGAAGAGGGGAGAATGCAAGAGGGGAAAATGGAAGAGGGGGAATGGAAGGGGGGAATGCACGAGGGGGAATGCACGAGGGGGGATGGAGGATGAGGGAATGCAAGAGGGGGGAACGGAGGAGGGGGAACTGAAGACCCGGAATGGAAGACGGGGAATGGAAGACAGGGAACGGAAGATGGGGAACGGAAGACAGGGAACGGAAGAAGAGGAACGGAAGAGGAGGGACGGAAGAGGAGGATCAGAAGACGGGGAATGGAAGAGGGGGGACGGAAAGGGGGAATGGAAGGGGGAATGGAAGAGGGGGAATGGAAGAGGGGGAAGGCAAGAGCTATTCGGTATAGCCGTTTCCTTCGCTCTGAAGACTCACACCGCTCTAAAGTATGGCTCTAAAGCACCGATCCGTGATTCGAATCGCCCCTGACGGCGAACACGAATGACGCACTGACGACACACATCTCGGCGAAGCAGTTTGCACAGCTCGGTGACATGGCAACACGCTAGTCTGTAATAGCTGTGTCCTTCGCTCCATCCGTGCTTCCTGGATACATTACGTACTACGTTGTCTATGAACATTTTGGCGGGAATGTGACTGAGGTTGTTGACAGAGACACTTTGATCCTGGATACATGTACGTACTACTTTGTCTCAACAAAATACAGCTTCTTTGTCCCTACAAATACAGCTTGTGACAGTTCACCATAAAAAATAACTACCAGGATAATGTGACTAAGGTTGTTGACACAAATACGTCTACAGCAGCTGCTTGTGAAAGTTCACCACATACCATGACACTTACATGTACATGTTCTGGCAGTCACCACAGACTGTGACACCTACGTGTACACTTTTTGACAGTTACAAGTACAATTTCTGACATGTGCAACCTGTTTAGCTGAGCTGGAATTATAGCCAACCAAATACGGTTCCTCCATCTGGCTTATACTATCACGGAAGCCATACAGGAACTTTATACGTGATATGCCAAGGGCCTACTGCATGTTCTGCAGCCTCGTACATAACGAGCCTGTCAAAGAAGCCTGCCCAACACGTTCGTCTGTGCGGCGCACTACACGATCCTGCACAAATTCCGTAATGGACAAGATGGTGGAGGGCAGGAAACCGGTGATAGTCAAGACTGAAAAGCTGGCAGCCCAAAAACCGGATAAGGACTTAATAGACATCGAGGAGTGAGAATTGACTGAACGGATCGAAGCTCTTAAACGACGCAAGCACTTGGCCGGGCTGGAGAAGACCGAGCCTGATCTTGAAGAAGACGTGAGGAAACTGACCACGGGCCACACTTCGCGGAGACTGAGGGACGGATCGACGGACCGGACGACTGATCGGGGCACAAGCCGCAAGCGATCCCGGGGACGGAGCACTAGGCGACACTCACCTTCGCCTGAACGGAGGAGGTGCCGCTATTGTCACCGAGGGTCCAGCTCGTCCTCATCCAATGACCGGTCCATCAGCCGTGAAAGGAAAGCCAGAAGTAAGTGGTCTTTACGTCGTCATGTAGAGGACAGAAAGGACTCCTTTCAAACTTATCGAGGCAACCGTTAACTGGGTGGTCACTTCAAAAGAAACGGATGGCGAAAAACTTCTCTGCATTCTAAAACATTTAGGATACATTGCGGGGAAGGCAAAGTCTGGTATCTTCATCGAAAAGACTCACGTCAATTATGACCGGGCAAACCAGACGGGATGGCCGAATGAGTTAGAGCGTTCGTCTCCCATGCTGGTAGATTGTGGGGTCATGGGTTCGAACCCTGGTCGAGTCAAACCAATGACTTTAAAATTGATACTTGTCGCTTCCTAGCAAGGCGCTCGGCATTATTAGGACAGGGCAAGGACTGGTGTGCTCAGTGTCAGAATAATGTGACTGAGTGTGATAACGGGTCATGGATGCCGGCGGCCTGGTTTCCCAGTGGGACAGCACTATAAAGTCACCATGAGTGCGCATTGTCACAAGTCGGTCCCCATCCTGATATGACCTGAGATGTTGCTAGGACGTAAAACAACAAACAAACAAACAAACCGGCAAATCGGAAGCTTGCTGTCTTCGATGGTTACGAGGCCTTCTCCTCGGGTAACCCTGAGGTTGCCTTGAAATATTACGCATTTGAGTACATGCGGAACCAGGGGGGGGGGGGCAGTAAGCCCATCGGCATTGAGGGGGAGTCCTAGTTGTTCCAGGCGACTGCATGCCAACGAGGGGAAAAAAACCCTGCTTTTCATTTAATAAGGACCATGGGTGTAGTAGGGACGATCGCACATGCAACTACAGACACTGGTGTTCCCTTTGCGGTAGAAAAGCGCACATCAGGAGTAAGTGCCCTAAAGATTAGGGGTCTGTCGGCGGGCCGGCGAGACAAGTCCCGGTACTGTGTCCGGAGGATCACTATGCTAATGTCAAGTTAGATTCTCAAGTCAAGGTAAATTGTATTGCCTACTCGACTCTGGCTCCCCTGACCGACTTTTTCGCCCCCCAATCCCCAGACTATGTGTGTCCGGGTAACTTGTGTGACAACTCTAATGTGTGTAGGAAATGTGATGACTGCCATTTGCCTTTCAGGCCAATTAATGTTGAAAATGTTGGTCCAGCTGTTCGGACCCCCAATTGTGTATGTGATGATGATATTGTTGGCCCCCCAAAATTGTGCAGTCATACTATTGGCTATACCAGTGACGTCTCCGTCGCCAGTGTTCTTGGCCCTAATTGTTCAGACTGTCCTGCTGTTGCTAATCTGCCAGCTGAGGCTTCGAACCATGGCACCGCTACATGTGCCATGCCACAATGCTCCGCAATTGTCAGTGACTGGTTCTCTATTGTCATGGTGGAGGGTAATTTCCATGTAACCGCTTCTGATACAATCACCCATAACTCATTTATTTCTGATTTTGTTATACGTTGTGCCAAGTGGGAGGGTTTCGATAGAGCAGTTAACTACTTAGATTACTTTCCTGTAATTGGCTCTTCCTTCGATAATTGCCTAATGAATCAATTAATAATTGCCGCTATTTTGCGCAGACTCGGCTTCTATTTAAGTTATCCTAAATTCCTAGCACCAGCCCAGTGTACCCATTTCCTGGGCATCAAAATTGACAGTGTCTGCCTGCAGCTTCGCCTGGTGCCTGACAAGATCCATAAACTAAAGACACAACTCTCTCTTTTCCTTTGCAAGCGCAAGGCGTCTCGAAAGGACCTGGAGAGGTTGGGCGGTCGTCTCGCTCACTGCCCGACAGTCGTCCGCGGGGGTCGCTCCTTCTCCACAAGGATCTATGATGCGATTCGGCAGCTAAAGAAGCCATACCGTAAATTCAGGCTGAATGATGAGTTTAAGTCCGAGCTTTGCTGGGGGCTAGACTATGTTGAAACCTTCAACGGTTACGCTAAGCTTCTTGGTTCTCATGCAGCTGCCGTCTCTGTGTACAGTGATGCCTCCGATTGGGGCTTCGGAGCGACCCATGCGGACGACTGGCTCGTCGGCTCCTTTAGCACTGGTGAGGGTGCTCTTGAGTCCGCGGTCGGACATCATCACGCTGACTCTGGAGGAGTTTGCGCTGAGATGCATATTAATCTGAAGGAGATGTGGGCGGTGGTCGCCGCTGCCAGCAGATGGGGCCAGGATAAGTGTGTTGTCTTTGTCACTGACAACAACACTGTGCGGGTGGCACTGACCACTGGCCGCTGTGTTAATAAACATATTATGAAATGGATTAAGGAGCTTTTCTGGGTATCTATCCGCTATAACTTTGATGTTAAATCTGTTTATATAAGAACTAACGATAATATAATGTGTGACGTCTTGAGCAGATGGCACGATCGGGCTAGTAGGAACCACATTAGTCAAGTTGACAGCGCCCGGTGACCAGTTTTACTCCTCTAATTCGAGAGCTATGCGATCGATGCAGGTGCAGAAATACCTCTCCTTCATTGAAGAGTTTGGCGGCCTGCTCTCGCCTCTACCCTGCCCCTCCCCATCGCTATGTATGTTGCTTGGCTGTCATGTACCTTAAAATATTCCTCTATTACCAACTACCTTAGCGCCCTAAATTTCTTCCTGAAGTCAGAGGGCTACCCTCCAGTTGATTTCGCTTCTCACCAGATTCGAACCATTTTGGGTGGGGCTAAGCGGGTTCTTGGATGCGCAGTCAAGCGGGCTGCCCCGCTACTGCCCAGGGAGTTGCTAATGATATTCGACCTAATATCTGACCGAGAGGGCCACATGAGCCCTATAGCCGCAATCCTAACTGGCTTCCTGGCTCTTCTTCGGAAATGCCAACTTACTGACTCTGACTAAATACATCTCGCGCCCCCTTTCGGAGCGTATTGTTGCCCACCTCAGAGTGGCTTCGGCCCTTAGTAATGCTATGTAGTTACTTCCTTCTTCTGTCTGGGTGTGTCTGCGACTATGGCAGTTGAGCCCAGCCAGGTGCATTGTTTGACTGTAATCACTTTCCTAATAAATAATGTACCCACCACTCAGCCTCCTTGTGCTATTCTTACACCTACGTATATACAACATATATACTGATGTAAGTGAATACGCACTGTACTTCCCCCAGTGGCTATGGCTGGAACTCGCTGGTTAGTTTGCCGCCTTACCGCCGAGCGCGCCCTGCTGCTATATGCACCGTGGGCGATAGCTGGGCATTTTAGTTTCTCTCAGCTATTCGGTATAGCCGTTTCCTTCACTCTAAAATCTTTGATTTATTATTTAATTTTTCTTTATTCTACCTACTCATTCACTTTGTTCTCTTCTAATTGGTTGAGCCCAGCCAGGTGCATTGTTTGACTGTAATCACTTTCCTAATAAATAATGTACCCACCACTAAGCCTCCTCGTGCTATTCTTACATAAATAGATAGGCTTAATACAACCTGCCCACGACCTGCTGTTTGAGGACAGGTATTGCAGGTTGTTTAATGCAAAGCCAAATGCCATACGCACTTTTGGCCTTCGCATCAAGCAGACTTTATCTGCATCCAACATTAATTTTGATGTCAATGAGACTTCTCTATACTTTGTCCTCCCACCAAGGTATATTAAACCGCCTGATATTGTGTTTGATCTAGTGAAACTAAAGAAAGATCACACAAATGCCCTAGTATACATGCAACATTTCTTGGAAATAAAAAACAAATTTACTGATTTTATTCAGGTTTACATTGATGGGTCACGAGATAGAAATGCTGTAGCCTCCGCTACAGTGTTTCCATCTGAAGTAATTTGCAAGAGATTACATGATTCGGTCTCTATTTTTACAGCCGAAGCACAGGCGATTATTGATGCCATGGAAAAAATCCAACATTTACATGCATCCAAATTCATTATATTCACAGACTCACTTTCATGTCTCCAAGCTTTGCACTGGATGAAGCTAGAACATCCCCTAATTGGGATGGCGATACGGAGGTGTGTATTTTTATCCTCAAAAGAGAAAATTGTTTTCTGTTGGGTACCCAGTCATGTTGAGGGTAATGAAAAGGCAGAACTGGCTGCAAAGGCCGCTTGGACATTGCCACATGCCTACCTGGGCATACCATATACAGATCTTAAATTTCACATTGACAAACACATTATGTCTAAAGGCCCAGTCACATACACATTAGTGGACGTAGTTGAACATAGTGGAGGCTAACGTAGTTGAACATAGTTGAACATACCGGCATCCATACTTCTCCGGTACGTTCAACTACGTTCAATGACGTTCAACTTCATTCAACTACGTTAGCCACCACTACGTTCAACTATGTCCACAGACGTGTCCGTGACCAGCCTTTAACTGGCAGGATGAATAGAACAATGCGGGAGCAAACAAACTTCGCTCTGTGAAGCCAGTCTTGGGAGATTGGCAGTCCTCCTACAGACGGTTGAGGTGGGACGAGGTTATCCTCTGTCACTCCCGTATTGGTCATACATACTTGACACATAGTTTTATTTTGGCTGGATAGCATGCGCCTCAGTGTGAGCACTGTCGGTGTATACTGACAGTGCGTCACATTTTGGTGAGATGTCCTCACCTACAACCAATTAGAAATGATGTATTTGGAAATTAGGGTCTGACTGAGTCCTTCCGATTCCATCCACTCATTATTAAATATCTGAGAGAAACTGGTTTTTACCAAAAGTTCATTTTCCATTTTTAACTTGAAAAGTCTTTTACCATTGATTTTACTTATTATACACCACTTGTGATTTTACTACGGCTGTATGTCGGCCCAGGACCGGGATAACTGGAGAGCCCTTGTTCGTGGCCTATGCCCAAAGTTGGGTGGTAGTCGTAAGTAAGTAAGTAAGTATGTTCCTTTGGCATGTATGTCTGTGCTCTATTTTACCTGCTTGATCAAATGTGTTTACAAAAGCACAACAAACTTGTAATTTTTTAATCGGATATGTTTAAACCACTGTATGACCCCCAATAGCCAATGTCTACTTTTTGTGCTAGGGGGAGCGGGTCTTTAAAAAAAACCAATACTATGCATATGGGTATATATAAATATATAAAAATATATATATACAGTGTATACCATAAATATGGTATTTATAAATATATAGACCAATATGTATAGCCCTTATATAACACATATACTTAACTCCACATATATGCACCTAAATACACACATTTGGAAATTAATACATATTTGTAGAACTCGAATATATGCACAGACACATTGTGGTCTGAACATAGATTTCACTTTTTAGAAACCATTTCACCCTTTCGGAAAAGCCTTCCCAACACACACAGCTCACACACACCTACACATAAACTCCCCACTCCCTCAATGAAACTTTAGTGGAGGAGGTAATTTGCCTGGCCATCAATTCTTTTATGATTCAAGAATTACTGCCAAGTAAATTTGAACAGAAGGAATTAATTATATCAACTGAAATAGTTTATGAACACTTCGTTTTGGACAATTAATTAGATATTTTTAATAAATAAAGTATTTGACTTGGCAGGCACGATAGCCCCGATGTTGCTCTGTTAGTAGTTCTTTGGAGGACAAGTTTAAGCATACAATTGCAAGTTAAAGCAAACAGCTAATTTATCTACAAGGAATGTCGAGGTATGGACAACAAGGGGTGGCACAGCATTGTCTGAACATTGGCTTACCTTCCACGTCAGGTTTAGCGTCTGTACAGCAAACAAATAGGCAGCTGCCATTTATAAATGCACGTGATACATAGCAGCACAAAGTGGCAAACACCAACACAGGGCAAAGCAAATATGACATTGTCAAAGATATCCAGTTATCTTGACTTAGGGAGCCCACCACCAGTGACATGCATTTAATTTACGCATGATTAAGATATGCGGTTTTTAATTGAGCCATCCTTTCTGAACGAGAAAAGATATATGTGTGCAGATTAATGTATTAAATGCATCTGCTATTTAATAGGAATCTTCTATGTCAATTAGACTGGAAATCGTTGTGGAGATGTCAGAAATATTAATTAATTTAGAGGTGCTTGGTTCAAAAGTAACAACTAATTAAATTACCACTTTTTCATTTTCATATTTACTCTAACAAAGCTGTTATAATTTAGTGCCCTTTACCTTTTTAAAATTTACTGTCATGTGAAATAATTATATGAATCTCAAGTAATTCTGATATTTAGGCTACATAGTTACTCACGCAGCACTGTCTCTGTGGCAGGGCTGCTAAACAACCATATAGAAAAAGTGCCAGGAGGCTGTATTACGGTCCTATCCACATAAATAGCTAAATATATTGTTCAGATACTCATATATAATAGCCTGCTACTTTTGAAGTGCTAAGTTTATGGGAGAAAAGTAGATCAATAGACTGTAAAAATCTAATTGAGAGCATCCAGTGGCCGTCATTTTGGCTTTTTCCCATTCTCTCCCAGTCCGTCAACTCTATGCCAGTATAGATCATTTTTACATACTGGAACCAGCACCTCCTTAACTTTCCCATAGTTGATTCATATTGATGCACTTTTTACTCGGATTTAGACATGGTAGGCAAACATCCATACTGAATATTGTATCTAAAGCCGTGTTCACACGTGCAAAATGTAAAGCGATTTAGACAAGGCGAATCATATGAATCGATTTAGTTTGAAAGTGTTTCACGTTCACACGGGCTTTGCTTTGAGTCGGTTTAAGGTGGAAGTGGATATCTGCGCATGAGCAAGTCCAGACTAACCAGTGCCAGTTTGGGTTCATCGACGTTGGCATGAGAGAGTGTGGGTTCGACCTAGATATGTATGGACTGAATCGTATTGGTTTGGAACGGTCAAAACTTCTGCTGGGCAGTGAAACCTTAAAAATAAATGATGAAAAAAATATCTGTGCATAGCTAGTGGTTTCATATACTAAATTATATAATATGTGCTTTTGATCGACCGGAAAGTCAACAACCTTAATCCGCCTCAGTGCGTTCACACGGGCAAAATAAATCGGTTCACAGAAATCGACTCACGTAATCGACCTCCACAAGTGGTGTACAGTATCTGGATCACAGGAATCGATTCAGCCCTAATCCGCCTCAGATGCCTGTTCACACGCGAAATGTAACCCAAACTATACAAGTCGATTTCTACGAATCGATTTACATCGCCCGTGTGAACACGGCTTATGTATCAAGTAGATAAAATAATCACTCTTCCCCAAAGTAGAGGTGATTGAGATATCCTGAGACTGCTCCTTGTTACACTTATCTAGTGGTTTTGAACTCTAGCCCAGCCAGTTGAAGTTATAAACATCATTCCAAACTCACTTCCTTTTGTTTGTTGTTACTGGAGCAAAACCTACATGAATAATACGTGTGCATATTTACGGAAATGAACTCAGTTTCTAGTTCCTAGTTCTGCTAGTTCCTCAGGAAGAATTGACTGAGGTTTTCGCCACCCAGCACGCCAGGTCACAGCTGCTGCTTACCTGGTGGCATGTGGATACACATACACCAAGTAGGTTTGTTTGTTTGTTTTTGTTTTAGTAACATCTAAGGTGATATCAGGACGGGTACCGACTTGTGACAGTGCACACTCATGGAAACTTTATAGTGCTGCCCCACTGGGAGACCAGGCTGCCAGCACCATGACCTGACATCCCACTCAGTCACATTATCCTGACACTGAGCCAACCAGTCCTTGCCCTATCCTAATAATGATGAGCACCTGACCAGGAAGCAACAAGTATCAAATTTTAGGTCGTTGGTTTGACTCGACCAGGGTTCGAACCCATGATCCCACGGTCTACCAACACGGGAGACGGACGATCTAATTCATTCGGCCATCCCGTCTGGTTCGCCCACCAAGTAGGAGATCTATTTTATATAATTAAAATATTTGCTAGAATTATTTCACTGCTGTCTATATTATAAAAAAATGTAGACCCCTATGTAATATATGTGTAAAAGACATCCAGGCACGGGTGGAGAACAAAGGAATATGTAAATGAGATGACAACAGAGTGGAAAGGGTGGCGGAGGCCTAGGGCCCTGGACGTGAATAAACCATTCAGTATCCAGAAGTCAAAGTGTTCAGACGTCGTACTTTCACACCCTATGGCAAGCACCCTACCAAGTTTGTTAATCTGAGGGTACAATGTGAATTTCAAATATCGGGCATATAGGGAAGGATGGGTGTGACTGGGAGGGAACTAACCTGAACTTTCGGTGTGTAAGCTGAAGCTACGACCCTACGTGGGTCCAGTCCTTCCTCAGGGACCAACAAACTCGTAATACCCATATCAGACTAATGGATAGTTTTTAGTTTAATCCCCCAACACAATCATACATAGCCAACTCAATTGCAAGTAATCTTATTTGTGGGAAGATGTTTGCTTGTTGGGGGTCTTATGTGCTAGCAACATCTAAGGTCATATCACTATGGGTACCGACTTGTCAACGTGCGCACTCACGGCGACTTTATAGTACTTCCCCACATGGAGACAAGGCCACGGTGTTCACTCCACTTTTAATACTGTGACCACTCCACCAATAACACTATGGTCACTCCACTTTTAATACTGTGACCACTCCACCAATAACACTATGGTCACTCCACTTTTAATACTGTGACCACTCCACCAATAACACTATGGTCACTCCACTTTTAATACTGTGGCCACTCCACCAATAACACTATGGTCACTCCACTTTTAATACTGTGACCACTCCACCAATAACACTATGGTCACTCCACTTTTAATACTGTGACCACTCCACCAATAACACTATGGTCACTCCACTTTTAATACTGTGACCACTCCACCAATAACACTATGGTCACTCCACTTTTAATACTGTGACCACTCCACCAATAACACTATGGTCACTCCACTTTTAATACTGTGACCACTCCACCAATAACACTATGGTCACTCCACTTTTAATACTGTGACCACTCCACCAATAACACTATGGTCACTCCACTTTTAATACTGTGACCACTCCACCAATAACACTATGGTCACTCCACTTTTAATACTGTGACCACTCCACCAATAACACTATGGTCACTCCACTTTTAATACTGTGACCACTCCACCAATAACACTATGGTCACTCCACTTTTAATACTGTGACCACTCTCCACACCAATAACACTCACTATGGTCACTCCACTTTTAATACTGTGACCACTCCACCAATAACACTATGGTCACTCCACTTTTAATACTGTGACCACTCCACCAATAACACTATGGTCACTCCACTTTTAATACTGTGACCACTCACTCCATCCAATCACTAACACTATGGTCACTCCACTTTTAATACTGTGACCACTCCACCAATAACACTATGGTCACTCCACTTTTAATACTGTGACCACTCCACCAATAACACTATGGTCACTCCACTTTTAATACTGTGACCACTCCACCATCACTAGCACCACTATGTGTCCACTCCACTCACTTTTAATACTGTGACCACTCCACCAATAACACTATGGTCACTCCACTTTTAATACTGTGGCCACTTTACTTTAACACCGTGGCCATTCCACTTTGAACACCATATAGTCGCTTTACTTTTAACAGCGTACTTTCTCTTTTACATTGCCTTCCTTTTAAAAGCCATCTTTACTACTTGTGTGCATGATATTGCCCTTAAAAAGCAATCTGAGTAGTTAACAATAACAGTTTATCCATAGTAGACCTATAGGCCAGGAGATCGGGCGCGGTGGCCGAATCGATAGAGCACAGGCTTCGCGTGCGGAAGATCGGGAGTTCGCGAGTTCTGTTCCCAGTTGAGTCAAACCAATGACTTAAAAATTGATACTTTTCGCTTCCTAGCCTGGTGCTCGGCATTATTAGGATAGGGCAAGGGCTGGTTAGCTCGGTGTCAGGATAATTTGACTGAGTGGGATATCGGGTCATGGGGCCGGCGGCCTGATTTCCCAGTGGGACAGCACTATAAAATTGCCATGAGTGCTTACTGTCACAAGTCGGTACCCGTCCTGATATGACCTTAGATGTTGCTAGGATGTAACACAACAACAAAACACCTATAGGCCAGGAAATACTTACACAGTTTGATACGCAGTCTCTATGAAATAGAACTGAAACATGCTTAAAGTCATTGATCACTAATTATAGAGGAGGGTTATAAAGAAAGAGTTCACTGCAAGAGAGTTCCCCCAGGGAAAGGATCACGAAACATACTTTGAGTAATAGTGAACTTGAAGCTTTTGATTATCCCTTATAGAACCGATGTAATTCTAGAGAGCTCTTCTCTTCCCTGTATGATGTCACAGAAGGGCAATTTGAGCGCCAACTATGGATTAATCTGTCTGAGGCCATTATACTGATGGTTCTATGGCGATTCTTAGTAGTTCGAAGTGCAATGCAGTTCACATTTCTAGAATTTGAAAAGCATAGCGAATACCCATGTGCAAAATACCAATTCTTTATAAATTGTCACAGCTAGCTAAGTTAATCAGTGTGTGTAATGTGTCGAGATTGTCTGAATATGCAACTCGACATGTGGTTGTAGAGACACCTCCGAAACCAAACTGTTTAAGAGCCACAGCTAGATTTACCATTGTGTGCTGTGTGTCAAGTGTATAGCCGTGTTCACACGGACGATGTAAATCGATTCGTAGAAAGCGACTTGCCTAGTTCGCCTCACATTCGTCGTGTGAACGGACGTCTGAGGCGGATTAGGGCTGATTCGACTCACGTGATGCGGATCCTGTAAACCACCTATTTTGGTAGTTTACGTGAGGCGATTTCTGTGATGCGGTTAATTTTGTCCGTGTGGACGCAACCGACTTACGTGATGCGGACTAAGCACGTCGATCTATATACTATAATTTGGTCTATGAAACTGCTAGATGTGCGCATATATTTTTTTCATGATTTATTTTTAGGGTTTCACTGCCCAGCAGAAGTTTTGACCGTTCCAAACCAATACGATTCATTAAATACATATCTAGGTCGAACCCACACTCTCTGGTGCCAGCATCGTCGAACCCAAAATGGCGCTGGTCACACTGGACTTGCTCATGCGCAGCATTCGATTTCCGGCCCAAGCAGTGCTCGTGTGAACGGGCGGCTAATTCGCCTCACCGGATTCGATTTGTCTGATTCGCCTCACATTTTGTCCGTGTGAACACGGCTTATGTCTACATGCGCAATTCATAATGCGAGGAACTATATTGTATGTAGTCTGTCACGTGGGCAACCTTGCAATGTGATTGAAAAGGTGCTCCTCAGAACAAACTGTTAAAGTGCCATATTTTACCGTGTCCCAGGTGTTTTTGCATGAACAACTCACAGAGTGATCAAGTCTTCCCAGAAACAACATAAACACACGGCAGTTGTGTTCCCAGCATGCACTATGGTGAGTACCTACCTGTTGAGTATCCCGTGGTGCAGTCGCCCTTAGACACATTCGTCAAGGTGAACCTAGCCAGCTTGATGGTGTCAAAGTTCTCAATCGGTTTCCCAGCCAGCCAAGACAGTTTCATCTCCTGTTGGATGTAGCGGTCTGAAAAGACACGTTTGGTGGTGAGCTACAAGTTGGTGAACAACTAACTAGTTTCAAAGTGGAATACTTAAACAAAACACTCCGGACAAATGAAGCAATGTCCACTGGCTATGGTCAAAGTCTCTGTCTAGAATTATTCAGCAAAATTCTATCAAAACTATTATGATTTAACCAGATTTCAACAGACAACAATTTAAAGTGCCATTAACATGACCAGCACAAGGCCTGCCTATTTTCAATGATTACAATTGAATATGACTAGTCACAATTTGCATTCTTGGAAACGACCTTTTCGCTGAGAATTATGTATAGTTCAATCAAGACCGGGGGTATTGTGGTCAGTCTGTGACTGGTATGGCCATTGAGCCTTAATGACCCCTCTCAGTCCCTAAATTACATACTTGGATAGGTTTTCTGTGTACAAATAGAAGTGAAATATGTTAAACTCAAGAATCACTAATTATATAGAAGTAAACAGTTCTCCACAATAAAGTTCTCCAAGGCAAATGTCAGAGCCTATTTTGACTAAATGGTGAATTTGAAGCGCATTGACTACTACCTACCTAATTCGCTGCATGGACTATTTGAACCCCAACCCAGCAGGTATTAGACTGAATAATACTAAGTAATAGGGAG
Source organism: Branchipolynoe longqiensis (assembly GCA_030323885.1). Taxonomy (NCBI): domain Eukaryota; kingdom Metazoa; phylum Annelida; class Polychaeta; order Phyllodocida; family Polynoidae; genus Branchipolynoe; species Branchipolynoe longqiensis. Next base: position 15,400,888 of record CM059189.1, on the reverse strand, counting down.
AATGACTATATTATAATGCCCTTTCTATTTCTATAATATGAATACTTTGTTAAGATATAACGAATATCCCTGTAATGGGCACATGCTACAAACTGGTTCCAAGACCTTTAATGATTTACCTGTTGCTTTGAGTTTTATTCAGTTTCCCTGCTCCTGCTATCTGTAATATATGCGAGTTGCGTCTCGCCGATATGAGAGCATGGTCTCGGGGCCTCTGAGCCCAGCGTGAGAGTCCACAACCCTTATTGCATAATATAGCCAAAGTGGCAATGGTTGATCGAAGAATAAACCAGGTGTGAATCAGTACTCGCGGTGTTAACATCTTGTTCTTTACATGGTGTCTGACAGACACGGACCCAGCAGACATGGTGCTCACAAGCTCGAAGTCGCCCACCCCATAAGATTTAGCACTTATCTGATACTCAAGGCTACAATCATATCACATATATGTGGTAGCCACAGGAGCAGCTACAAAGACAGAAAAAATACAATGCTGTATTTTTCTGCATGTTGCGGGCTTGGAAGCCCAGAAATTTTACCAAGCCTTCAAGATAGAACCGGAACACAAAGACAAGATACAACCGCTAATCGATGTATTTGAACAGTACTGCTATGGCCACACAAACATAACAGTGGTGCACTATAAGTTTAATTCCTAGAACCAGAAGTCCGAGAACATGGATACATACATCTTGGAATTAGGACATTGGATCGCGTTGTGTGATTACAAACAGCGAGAAGACTCAATTCTATGTGACCGGTTGGTGTGTGGCATTAAAAACAATAGGCTAAGGGACAGGCTTCTCCAAACGCCAAATTTAACGCTAAACCAATGCAAAGACATGTGCAGGTTAAGCGAAAACTGCCATGACCAACTAAACAGTAGCGCAGAAGTCACCAGTGAGTCTGTTGATGCACTCAGCACATGCAGCACAGCCCGTCAAGCCCGCTGTGCACCACAGCCAGCTCTACCACCACATGCATGCACGTGGCCTGATCGTCGCAGCCAGTTCAGCGCACCGCGTACCACTTGCCCCAGGTGCGGGTACAACCATGCGCCAAACCAATGTCCCGCAAAGGACAAACAATGTCTCTCTTGCAAACGCATGGGACATTTCCAAAAGGTTTGTAGGTCTCGAAAGTTTGTAGGTCTCGAAAGCCGGGTGACGGTAAATGAAATTGCAATTCAAGACATGCTGGAAGAATGTGACGAACATAACATAGGCGACTATAAACTATTCATAGGAGACCTGACAACTGCAGATCACAAACATGAGTTGTGGTATAATATGCCAGTGTTACAAACTGAACAAGTTCAGTTCAAGTTAGACACCGGTTCGCAGGCGAACATCATATCAATTGCAATATATCGCAAGCTGCACAACATAGTACTGCAACCATCCAAGTGCTGCATAGTTACATATTCAGGGCAATGTATTATGCCAGAGTGGGAGATTCACATCGAAGTGGGAGGAATCCCGATGTGTTTCTAAGTAACAACCGAAGGGAGCCCAATCCTGGGCCGGACACATGTGTACAGCTGAAATTGATCCGGCATGTCAATGAGGTCGACACAAGACCGGTCAAGACCAAGCGGGAGAACCACAAGCGCCCAGTTACCATGAGAGATGAACAGCGCAAGCCTGCAAAAGACAACAAAACCATCCAAAAAGACGCGAACATGCTGTTAAATAACTACTATGATATCTTTGAAGGGCTAGGGAACATAAAAACTAACGCTAATATTTACATTGATAAAACTGTGACGCCTTCTGTCGACCCACCACACTGCATTCCACATGCCATTTCAGGTAAACTTAAAGATGAAATTGATAAAATGTTGAAGTTAGGTCTTATAGTACCACAGGTTGAACCTACTCCATGGGTTAGCTCAATAACCGTAGTAAAAAAAACAACCAAAATTAGATTCTGTCTTCACCCGATGAGATTAAATAAAGCTATTTTGTGTACACCCTATCCCACGAGAACAATTGAAGAAGTAATCGCAAAAACTGCTAACGTTAAATATTTTTCAGTGCTGGATGCCAATAGCGGCTATTGGCAGATAGAATTAAACAAAAAAAGTTCAGAATTATGTACATTTAGCACCCCATGGGGTAGGTTCCGCTTTACATGTCTGCCATTCGGCACCAAAACTGCCAGAGATATCTTCATTAATGAAATGAAAAATATTTTAAATGACTTAGAGGGTGTCAATGTCATAACAGACAACATTTTAGTGTATGGAGCAACAGTTGCTGAGCGCAATAAAAACCTGAACAAGTGCTCATTATAGTAGAGAAGCTAATTTAAAATTGAGCCCGACAAAATCCAAAATCTGTCAAACAAATGTACAATATGTCAGCCACGTGCTAACACAAAAAGGTCTAAAACCAAGTCCCGAATGCATACAGGCGATAGTTGATATGCCTCAGCCTAGTGACAAAGTTGGTATCCAATTCTTTCTAGGTATGGTAGGACATGTTAGTATATTTATTCCTAAGTTTTCGGAATTCTTCGGATTTAAGAATTTCGGATTGTGGACCTGTACCGACATGCCAACAGTGGAGTGTCATCTACTCTTGTATTAATCATTATGCATGTGCGTCATCTAGCGACAAAACCGAGAAGGTGGTTTATGATGACGGTATAGAAGTTGGGGTGAATAGCCCCTTCGTGGCTGGCCCTGTGGTACCAAGTCTCCCCCGTCCACCTGGATGTTAGTACATCGTCTACTTACAGCTCATCATGTTGACATGGCATGTCTGGTTGTCATGGGGGAAATTCTTCAAGTCCACCATGCACCACAACTTGAGGGACAACCTGGTGAAACAAGTGAGGATGCCATTGATACATTGATTCCAGCAGCTGATAATAACTTTAACTAGTTAATTATTATAAAAACTGTGTGAGAAATCAATTACCTATGCAGTGCTTGGAATTCCGCGTATAACAATAGACTGCGCCCCCTTTCACTTTCTGCTGAAAGAATTATATTTATCTGAATAGAGAGTATACCATATTGCATGAAATCTTGTAGAAAAAGATAGTCAATGAAACATTTCTTCCATTCAGAATATAGGTTCCTATTTTACCGTATGCAACAAGGAGCACTTAACACCTCCATTGTCCTGGAAGGTGAAAGACCAGTGCTTACAACATTATTTTACTGAAATAATAGTCTTGAATGCATCCGAAGGATATGTATGCACACACCAGTATCTACTCTTCCCCACCCTCCATCATTTTCCTAATGTCTCCCGAGTTCTGCTGGTCACTGAACAAAACTTGAAGCATGCCAGGTCGGCCGGGGGGGGGGGGGGGGGGGGGAGGGGTGAATACACATATACCATGTGTTATTCTACCTAATGTAAAGTATTTGCTAGGACAATTTCACTGCAGTACTATAGATAAGGAAAACAAAGGTATGGTGAGAACCATACCCTGGTTATCAGGATGCAAAGTGAGTTCACAGTGCTGGACCTATAATGAAGGACTCCTTCAAGGAGAGTGTTGAGAGGGGCACCATCCCCACCTTCTGGCAGGTAAGCTGAAGCGGTAACCAATTCACACCATTCACGCCGCGGCCATGTTGAAACCAGACCAAGGCCACTTATGCGTCTGCGAGGCGCCGCTGTATGAAAAGTAATGTGAATACTTTTTCATTGACCAATACCTCTCGAAATCACTCAAATTTGATGGTATTCATTTTTTAAACTACCATATTCATCTTTACATAGCTGTTTTCTACCTATTGGCCAATTTTCACGAAGATTGGCTGACCCTAGCCAACTTCAAGTCTGCATAGTTATGGTGGTATCATGTAATGCAGCACTGTCAGCATAGTTATCTGTGCAACACAGTTAAACAACTAGTCTTAGTAATTACAAATTAATAAAAGCTTTAAAAGGGTTCAATTATATTTGTTAAATATATATATATTAAAGTCACCGGTTATACCTCACCCAGATACAAACGAATCCAGCATCAAAAGCTCTCCAAAAATACCTTTGCTTCTTTCAGTTCATGCCACTGAACATGTGGGAGGAGAGTTGAGGTCTGTGATGTATGAATGACATCATAGGTGGGATTCCCTCATCACATGACCTAGAGGGGTTCCCCACACAGAGGGGAAGTCATGGCAACCACCAAGATGACAGCCACAGAAAGCTCTCAATTCAACTTTTAAAGTATATTAATGTACATGATTTAATCAATTATTCACACAAAAAGTAGCTGGGTATGATAATAAACATTTGAACTTTATATTTATTATTTTAGATTGCAATTTCTAACATTTATTTCTCTATATGGTTGTCTAAAAGTGTCAGTGCTGCTGGACTAAATAAAACACAACAGAAGCAAGCAATGTCAGCACTCTCCCCCACATATGTAGTTGCATAAACTGAAAAGAGGCAAATGAATGCTTGGAGAGCATTTGTCGGAGTACGGGTCATCTCTCAGTGACCTATAGCTGGTCCCTTTAAGAAAGTTATGCACTTTTGAATTTAAGAAAAGATTGGCAGCCAAGGCGAGCGACGTTGTTGACATTGCCTACTGAAATGCATCTGATCATCACTCAATCTTCATGAACATTGACCAATAAATAGAAAAAAGGTATGCACAAATAAATATGATAGTTTCAAAAGTGAATATCTTCAAATTTTACTCCTTTAATTTCTGTAGTAGTTCATACACATCAGCACACAGCAGTGTCTTAATTATGGCAATTTCCAATACCCGTCATGTACTCAGCCTCGTTCCGATGCCAAATTAAGTCACACGTGAATAGTGTGAATTGTTCAGTCACAGTTTCAATCCTTCCTGAGGGACCAGAGGAACTCGGAAGACACGTATTGAAATAACAGAATCTGGGTCAAGTAATGTGGGTCACATGTGTCGGGTGCTGCGGGAGAGCCCCTGTAGTCACTGACGCCTCACCTCTGGCTGTAGAAGATCTTTCCGTTGCCGTACACTCTGAATGAATGGTTCTCCTGAGTGACCAGGTGCACCTTCTCTTCCTTCCCGTTCTCTATGAATGTGTCCGGCTTCCAGACGTCCACAAAGAAAGGATCTGGCACAGAGATGCTGCCCGTGTGGTTAATGTCGTCCTTCCAGCTCAATCGCGGGTCAACCCACAGTTGTCGCAAGTAGATGTTCACGGTGAAGTCCTGTTCGGGGAGGAGTTGAGGGATGTGAGAAAAACCACCAACAATATAGCTGGGTCACTCTCCTGAAAACTGGCCAGAAGTGTCACATGGAGAGTTAAAATTTAATATTTGAATTTTTTACGTTTTTTTGGTTGCAAATGAAAGCTGGAAATCTCCCCTTTACATCTATGTAAAATATAAATTGATGAGATAAAAAATAAAGGTGTAGTCCGTGAATAAGATATCTCTTATGGCAGTATAACATGTGTGTCACACGTGTAACACATGTTTAGGACACCACACAGTCTGCTTAATAAATATCTAATCAGAATTAAATAATATCATACTTAGAAGCATATTAATCATGGCATATTATACAGAAATATCTAGTGCTTATATTGATAAAAAAAAGTAATTCCCAGCCATGCTTTATTCACTGAATAATTAGTGTACAATATTTGTGTGGCTTCCAGACACCACGGTTACACGTGTGACGGAAATTTGTAATGTTATTTCTGAAGACATTAAATTTTATTTTTTTCAAATTTAAGCATGCATACATGTTAATAAATACTTCCTCTTTGATTTGGGAACTGTTTTGTTTGATATATCAATGCAATACAAGATGTTAATAAGGATTCAACCACGTCCCATATGTCATGTTGCAAATGGCTGACTGTAAAATGGGGTTTTTTGGTACACAAACAGTTCATAACTAAAAAGACCAAAGTTGCACACAGTTTTATTTTATTTCCCTTATTTCTTTCATCAAATCTGAACATGAATATGAAAAGTATAAGGAAAAAAAATAAGTAGGAAGGTTTTTATTGATGTTTTAAAATCCCATCTCATGCTGACCAGTTTTCAGGAGAGTGACCCAGCTGCATATTACTGTTTACAGCAGTTATCAATGGATACAATGTCCATTAGGGGCCTATACGACGCTTATAAACCGATCGATTGCTTTTTCGTTGTGTGTTTAAAAGAATTGCGATGACGTCTATATTCACATAAGTCCTTCTTCATCATATTAAAATATATACTTCTGCGAATAATAGCCACCAATACTGTTATTCGCAGAGCTGCGCATGCGCTGAAAACGGCGTCGACGAGAAGCGTCCACAGCGAGGAAAGGAGGAAAAACGGGTGACCGCTGTCCCATATTGAGCATACCGATGATACCCTTGAATAGTTTCCCATTCTTTAAGTACTGATATTGTGTGATTTAAGCAGAAGTCGATGTAGATAAATTAAAAATATACTTCAAGCATTTTAATCTGTGCAAAAGGTACATATATGTGTGACTGTGTCTGAACAAGAAACTACTAAAAAAAATAATGGATGTATTCGACTGAGACCTTTCCATAATTTGAGCCAATCAGAGCTGTTCTTTTCGATTGCAAATGGCTTCCCCTTATGGGGGCCGCTATTTGCAATACAAAACAAAAAGCTTTGATTGGCTGACACTGAGAGCTGTTCTCAGCCAATCAGAGCTGTTCTCAGCCAATCAGAGCTGTTCTTTTCGATTGCAAAAGGCAGCGCCTATGGAGGCCACCATTTGCATTAAAAAAGAACAGCTCAGATTGGCGGACACTGACATCTTGCGAAAACGAGAAGAGGAAAGTCCATTTCTAGCAAGTTCAAACAGGCTCAGACGAGTTCAAACGTGGCTGGTTGTCCCTCTCCTTTCAGTGCTGAATATGCTTATGGGGTCGACAGCAAAGCCCGTGGCCATTGAGTTTGCCAATACGCCTAGTGCAAAACTTCGATGCTATTCAAAATTAATAGACTAGTTTGTAATTCCAGAAGCAGTGCATTGTGGGATGCGAGGCAGCCTGAGCCTGTATTATACCATCTGCATTTATATCTAGACAAATCTATTCATTCAGACTAATGTTAGAACTATAGGCATGTGTAGGTAGCAAGGAGGTTGTGGGTGTGTACCAAGCCAGTACTTCACGAAAGCACGCTATTTTGAATGCATCGCGATGGTGGCGCCCCGGAGACTATGCGCATACCTACCTATGGTTAATCAAATCTGTACAGCCAGGGAATTGGTAGGGTTAATCAGACATTGCTTATATATTTCTTTGAAACACATTTCTGTTGACACATTTGACATTTTAATATTTAGAACAAGAATTACAAAGGGTGATGTAAACAGTAAACATCAGCCTGTAAAGTGACTAAAATTATATATTCCTTAGCTCAAAATGCTTAATTATGGAGAGTTAAGTGTCTTAAAGATATTCCTTATATTATTATATTGCATTTATGCATCCATGTTTGTGCCAAATTGTTCTCTATTCCTATTAATTTTGAATAAAATCAAAGTTTTGCACTGCTCGTATTGGCAAACTGAATGGCCGGAGAATTTGTTTTGCTGTCAACGCCATTTTTAGCGCGCAGTCGGAATTACGAACTTGTCTATAAAAATACAGAACAATTTGGCATAAACATGGATGCAGGCATGCGATCTAATAATATTATAAATATATTTAAGACAAAGCTAGCAGCTCTTCGAATAATAATCATTCTTGTGTTAATTCGCAGATCAAAGCAGCTCTGCAAATAATACTCATTCTTCCGCTAATTCGCAGAGCAGCGCAGCTATGCAAATATCCTTGTCCATATATAATATATATATATATCAGAATATACATAAATATATATTAATCTGCAATCAAGAGCAATTCTAGTTTCAGAACCCATACTATTGATGAGGTTGCCTCCTGTCCTGGGAACGGATTGGTGCCATGGGCCCGTGGCACTAGGGTTTTTAACAAAATATTATTTTGTAGAAAGATTAATTTGATTTATATCTATCGAATTGACCAAGTAGCATCGGATATCCAACATCACATATACATTGCTATATGATTGACATCGTCCCAATCGCAGAAATTTCAAAACATCAAACTATGCAATTTTAATCAACGAATGTTAAAAAAATTATTTGAAATTACACAATTTAATTAATTATGTCTATAGAATTGACCAAAGCAGCATTGGATATCAAATATCACATATACATTAGTATATAACATCATCCCGATGGCAGAAGGTCAATACCATCAGTCTGTACAATTTTAATGCGATGACGGCTGCCCTGGAGCAAATCGTATATCAAGGGAGCGAATAAATCAATAATAATAATTAAATAATAAAAGGCAGCACTACAAATTTATATGCACATAATGCTTATATTTCACATATATATTTCTTTTTGGTCCATATATATATATATATATATATATATATATATATATATATATATATATATATGGACCAAAAAATATATATATATTGATCAGCCAATCCTACTATATATATAAATTTCAAAATTTAAATTACCCAAATTGATTAATTATAATCATAGAATTTATCAAACAGCATTGAATATCCAACATGGAGGGGAGGGGCAACATCCACCTCATTTCCCCTTCCCCTCTATGACTGGCCTACTTGGTGGGGGGGCTAATGAGGTCACAAGATTGGCCTAATTGGTTAATGGCCTCCTTGCATAATGGGTGTTTCAAACTGAGTGTTCAAAGGGGTGAGGTTATAAATTCACTTGTTATGCTGTATATGCTGTCCCAAATCATTATCTAATACACCAGTATCTAAGTTGGATATACAGGATCAAATGTAAGTAGTTGTTTCAATTTTGACAAAAGTCTCGTGTAGCATTCGGCTGCTTTTATATCCAATCGACGATTGACGATGTAGACGTCATGGTTGATCGCACAAACTGCACAAATAATTAACATAGCATTGGCCTATTGCATATGTCATGCATCTGTTGGTAGACACAACATGTGTGGTTAGAGCTGTATGCAAGTTGTCAATACAAATAAATGAACTAAGTCTGATAATTATACAACCACAAGAGTGAGGAAATTGTGTTGTTATATTTTAGGTCCGGTTGGGTGATATTTGATTCATCAGAATAGGCCTTTATCCAGTCCCACTGCCAACTCACCAGTCTTCTAGACCTTGTTATTCACCAAGTTTTGCTAGTGAACATAATATAACTAGATAAGGAACAGTCATTGAAGAGTAAGGTTGATTGAAGTTAGTTATGTGCACAAGTATGATACATCTAAGCCAGATATCTGTACTGAGCTACCGAAATCAATGGAAAGAATAGTTGGTCTTTTGAAATTCGCCACCAAAGTCAATGGAGAAAATGGTCTTTTTAAATTCCTAAAGTCTATAGTTACATCTTCCCAATGCATACAATTAAGACCAGTTACACGAGCAAAATCTGGAGAGAATGGGTATAACAAAAATAGCTGGAAAATTGGCTTCTGGTGTGTCGATTGGAGATCAATCAACACTTGGGCGAGCCTCTCAAAATCTCGATCCAGTCAGGATAGCGGAGATATCACACAATCAAAACAAAAACAAAACCTAGCCTGGCAACCCACGAATTCATTGTAATAATAACAGCAATATTTTAGAAATATGCATAATCAATCCCGTGTAGTCGGCCTGCTTAATACTGAGGGTTTCAAACTTAGGCCTATGGCTACACACAGTGTCGGCCCTAGGGTTGCTGGCACCTCGGGCAAGCTGATCTTCGGCGCCCATGTAAGTATGATTAGGACGTAACTAGAAGTTCTAGAAATTATATTTGATGCCCCCTAGCACATCGTGCTGGTAGGCCTACCATCAGCCAGCCCTGGCTACACTATGCCAGTACATAGCCACAGCTAGACATTTTTTGTTGTTGGGGAAGATTTGTTTGGGGAAGGAGGAAGATCAATTCTTGAAAGAAACAAATGCCAAAGGAACGAGGAAGTAGGACGATCTGGGGCTATGTCCTCCCCCTCAAGGGACATTTTGAAATCTAGAGGCTTACATACTGGGGTGTTTTTTCTTTCGGGGTCTTTTATTCGGGGAGGGGCATCTTTTCCCCTTGCTCCCCAGCTAGCTACGACCCTGCATTATTAGGATGGAACTGTCTGCTAACAAACGTTGTTATAGTGTCAATGCCTGTCATATAAGCCGTACAACTGTTCTATCTACTCAGACATGCGCAATCCTGACACATTCAGACGTGTAGATAATCGTGCAACTCACCATGTTCATCTCGTCGAGCTCTCCAATAGAGTTGACGAACACTGCTACGTCCACGGGTACGTTCATGACTGAAAGAATAACAGAACATCTTGAACGCCAAGAATTTCCGTCAACATGGTTCTACCACAGGGTCGCGTGTGTACATTAGAGGTGGTCAGATGTCCTGCTTCAGAAAGGACAGTCCTGCTTTTTATGTACTTCAACTCATCATAAAACATGTTTTATTTAGGTTAAATCACCAGGCTTAACACTATAGTAATTAATTTGTTAAGAACTATATTTAGGAATTTATGTATTTAGGTTATTATGAAGTAGAAATACATTATATATATATATATATATATATATATATATATATACATATATATATATATATGTATGTATATATACATACATACATACATACATACACATACACCCACTGTGGCAGTGTCCTTCCTTCCTTTTGGAGATTTGGATATAGCCACCTTAGCATACATGGATGTGTTTGGTTTATTAAGTTTGAGAATGTAGTCCTAGATACCAAATACCATTAGGTTGTTGCGCTAACACGCTGTGTCTAGTTAGACACGACATATAACAATTAGTCCCCCGGTGCCCTCATCGGCAGAGGACGGGCCTCGCGTGCCGAAGGTCTGGAGTTTGTTTCCCGGCCGAGTCAAACCAATGACTTTATAATTGATACTTGTCGTTTCCTAGCCTGGCGCTCGACATTAATAGGTAGCGCAGGGATTGGTTAGCTCAGTGTCAGGATAATGTGACCTGAGTGGGATATCGGGTCATGGTACTGGCAGCCTGATTTCCCAGTGGGGCAGCACTATAAAGTTGCCATGAGTGTGCACTGTCACAAGTCAGTACCCATCCTGATATGACCTTAGATGTTGCTAGGGCGTAAAACAACAAACAAACAAAACCAATTAGTCCTGTCTTCCACTTTGAACAAATGTTGAAATGGATTTGATCGTATGATCAAATCGATTTAAACTTATCATTAAGTACTTCTGGAACTAACAAAAAATGATGCTCCCTATTACTTGAGGTATTTGAATAGAGGAGAGGGAGAGAGGGAGAGGGGGGAGAGGGGGTGAGAAGGAGAGCGAGGTGAAGGGTAGGGAGAGTGGGAGAGTCGGGGGGGGGGGACGAGGCAGGGGGAGGGGGACAGAGACATAGGAGCATATGGGATAGGGGAGGGACGGGAGAGAGAGGTGAGGGGAGAGAGGGATGGGGAGAGAGGGGGAGGAGGAGAGAGGGACAGGGGGATGCGGTGGATGCAGAGAAGAGAGAAAGAGAGGAGAGGAGAGAAGGGGGGAAGGAGAGGAGGGAAGGGGAGACGACAGATACAGGGGTAGGGCAGAGGGGGGGGGGGGGATATGGCAGAAAGGGGGATACGGCAGATAGATCAGAGAGGGGGATAATGCAGAGAGGGGGAGTGGGACGGGGAGAGGGGGGACAGGGACGGGGGAGGGTGAGATGAAGAGGGAGGGGTGGGGGACGGGGAGATGGAGGGGGTGGAGAGGGGGACAGGGAGGAGGGGGACATGGACGGGCGGCGGGGGGGAGAGAGAGACGGGGAGATGGAGAGAGAGGGGACGGGGAAGAGGCGAGCGAGAGGGAGGGGAGGGGGGGGGGATTAAATATAGTACATTTACACATATGTTTAATTGTACTTAGAGTAACTTAGACAGATCATCAAATCGATTTAATGATTTGATTAATTATGTGTGTATTTTAACGTATCATCAAATCGATTTGATGATCTCTAAATTTACATTTAAACATGTCTACATGCACTACATTTAATCACATGAAATTGATTTAATGATATGATGAAATCCATTTAGTCATATGTTCAAATGGATTTGCTCATATAATTAAATAGAATAAAAAGTTCCCTTCATTTAAACATATGATCAAATACATTTTATGATATGATCAAATAGATTTAATGACATCATTAAAAAATATTTAATGATATGTCTAAATTGAATTAATGATCTCATTATATATTAATGAGATCATTAAATATTTGATGGATCTCATTAATTCGATTTAGACATATCATTTAACATTTAATGATGTGTCTAAATACTGAATAGAACAGGGAGGGAGGGGAGAGAGAGGGAGATGATATCTCCCTCTCTCCCCTCTCCCCCTCACCATCTTGCCCGTCCCTCCCCCTCCTCCTCATCCACACCCTCCCCCCTCCCCGTCCCCGTCTCCCTATCCCGGAGGTCAGAAGTGTTTGATCAGATCATTAATTGCACATGACACAATGTGGCACCATTTAATGATATCATAAAATGAAGTTCACACAGTTTCCATTAGGTGGCACCACATCCAGTTAAGCTAGGAGCAGACAAACATCCCCCCCCCCCCCCTCTCCGTCCCTGTCCCCGTCCCCCTTACCCGCGCCCTCTCCTCTCCCCGTCTCCCCCCGCCTCCCCACCCCCTTCCCTCGCCCCCCTCCCGTCCCCCACTCCCTCTCTCCTCTCCCGTCCCCACCCCCCCCTCTCCGTCGTCCCCCGTCCCCCTCCCCTCTCTCCCTCCCCCACTCTCTATTTGCTGAAGTAGATTAATATTATATATAAATATACACACTCGTGATGACTTCATAGTGCCGCCACACTGTGGTAACGTACCACTGGCTGGCAGCCTGACTCAGTCGCACTATCTTGATACTCATCCACCAACCAATATTATTCCAGTAATAGTTAATACTAAGCACTGGGCAAGGGAGTGCCAAATATTGAAGTTGCATAGTCCGATGGTTTTGAATTTCTGTATTTTTCTGAGATAAATATATTAGATCGATCACTAGTATCTACTTTACATTAGTTCAAAGTTACTTTTATTTTAAATGATAAACTTTTTAGAGTGCAAACATGGAAAATTAGTTTTGGCAAGCTTGCCAAAACTCTGACACCATAGCCTTCTGCAGTAACAGGTTCTGTTAAATTGAATCAGTATTGCCTTCTACGCAGAAACAAATGCTTAATAAGTGCATCAGTATCTAAGTTAGATATGTAAAATCAAGTCTAGATAATTGGTTTGGTTTTGAAATTTTGATATCTCATTGGACTATGCAGCTTTAATTTAGTAAATCCTTGGTTTTACTCCCGCGGGGATTGAACCCACGAACCCTAACAGGGGAAGCGGGAAAATAGATCGTGCTGGTTTCAGAACAGTTTTAAATGATACCGCAAAGCCTTTCTTCCAGATGACAAATAAAAACAAACAAAAAACACGGGTAGTGTACACCGGTTATGACTGAAATGTCCAACTGGTGCTGGAGCAGGCAGACTTGGACGGTGACGACAGATTAGAAGTTCTGTTGTGTGAGCCACCACACTGCACCTGTAGTCACACTATACGACAGAGCGTTTTTGTTTGAATCGGCCATTGGCGTGTAGAGCCTGCGTACACAGATCAGTCATGACCGTAGTCGGTTACGGTCACACCGCATAGCCTCCACCTTCCACCTGCTCATTAATGGACAAATAAAATAAATAAAACTGATTCAGACTAACCTATGTTAAGCACTTCTCGTTAATATTGAAGATATCGCTATATCCTCTACATCGACTGACACATGCTATGTGACAACTGTGAACCGATTATAGGATGCAGATTCTAAAGCCTTATGGTGGAGCCATGTGGTGTTGCTGTAAGACGGTGATTCCGACGGTGACAATGACTATAGGGTCATCCAAAGTGGTCTACATTTGTACAGTGGTAGACAATTTACGACGAGGAGGACTGGGTGGGTGGGTGGGGGGGCATGTTCGACTCTATGCTTTAATATTATATAAATACTGCAATGTTATGTGATAACATGTTATTTTGATGCATACTACTTGGGATGGGGAACGGGGGGGCTAGAAAGTAGTTATTTTTGGTAAAAGTAGTTAATTTTGTCAAAGTAGTTTTTTTGATAAAGCTGTTCGTTTTGGTAAAGAAGTTCATTTTTCTCAAAGTAGCTATTTGTGTGTGTAAAAGTAGTCCATTTTTGTACGACCATGGACATGTTGAAAACTTTGGATCACCCTATGAGGACACAATCCACTAACAAGGTATATTCAGCGATAGGGTTGCAGGACGCAGCACCTATCGCGGACTGATCTTAAACTGAACTCGGCCACAAGGCGGGGTCGTCTAGTTTGATAGGTAAGTCTTCTAACTGCCATGGTGGAACGACATTGTTAATTCTTTATTACATCACCACAATAAAAGCGATGCATTGCACACATGAATGTTTTAGATGGATTTTCTTTTTGTGGGCGGATTACATAAGTTTATTAACCGAGTCAAATTTCAATCTAAAGCAATTGGTTTTCCTCATTCGACTACTCCTTGCCCTAGTCTAGTACTGCCAACCAGGTAGCGACAAGTAGCACCGCGGGGTTCGAATCCCACAACTTGGCAAAACGGGAATCAGGCACCATTACTGATTCGTCCTGATATTACCTTAGATGTTACTAGAACGGAAAACCCCAGCAAACAATTGATTTGTTGTGCGTGCCCATAACCATAAGTGCCACATGCAGGTCGATAATATTGATGTTGTTCTTCATAAGAATATATATATATTCCACTTACTGAAGTGTTCAAATGTGTCTGTCTAGAATTTGAACTAAACTATATAGACACGTCTCGTCCCATATTTGTTCCCTTTTTCAATGAGCATGATCTAGAAGGAAAGGTAATTTGAAAAGTTTTCCTGAAACTCAGGGTACACTTTCTAACTCACACAATCGATAACAAACAGATGCACAGTATTAAACCTATGACATGCTGCATTGTGGGCAGTCACTCTAACTTCTCAGGCATTCCGTTCAGTGAATAAGCAATACAGTTATTGAAACTGTATTTACCAAAGATAGGAACACTCAGCACAGAGTCCACAGCCTCAAGGCCCTGTCACACTAGGACATATGGCGCCGGCATGTGTGTAACGTGGTGAAATAAATTTCAAATCAAAATAGGTTGGCATTCAGCAAACTTTTCATGCTGCGGGCGGTCCCAGCAACTTATGAAGCATAGGCGGAGCGTATGGCTGGCGTATGTCTACCGAATGCGTGGCATATAGCAATGCATACGAAACGTATGGCGACATATACTCGGCATGCTGGGACGTTTTTTTATGGTTGGAGGTGACAGGTCCAACGTATGAGTAACGTACGCCAACGTATGGCCACCATATGCCTAGGGTCGCGATGTATGAGTAGCATGGGCGTAACATATTCAAAACTTATGCATAGCATGTGTAAAGCATATGCGTGACATATGCAATCACCTTTAGGCCATGCACCGGCCACGTGATCAGTCGGCACCTGGGTGTAAATACCCTGGAGTTCTTGGTTTCTCCACACACTGCCACCATGCCTGCCAAGAAGAACATCACTGTTTCAGCTGCCTGCAAGGCTGCTCTCACTATAGGACTAGGGTGTGGGAGAGGCAGGAAGAAGCACATTCTGCCAGCATCACCATCACCATCATCACCATTGCCGGTGTCATCACCTGCCTCCTCACCACACCACTCTCCAGAACACCACTCTCCAGCACACCACTCTGCATCTAGCCAGCATGAAGAGATGGAGATGGAGTATGAGGTGGAGATGCAGACAATGAGCCAAACGCAGCCCCGCTCCAGCTCTCCAGCTCCTGCTTCTCGTGGGAGCTTGTGTGCGTCATCCGTCGCCTCCACCACCTCGGCCTCTGCCTCAGCCTCCACTCGCCTCGGCCAAGAAGAAGATGGCAAAGAAAAGCAACTGTTCTCTGTCGCTAGCTGAGGTGGAGGAGAATCCAGTCATCTGGAACGTAAAGATGACGGACTACCGCCGGTCGGACAGGAAGGGGAAGATGTGGGAGGCCGAGGCAAAGTGGATAGGGAAGACATCCGTGCATCTGCAGGGGTGGTTCAAGTCGCTGTGGGACACCAACACGAGGTTTCACCAAAGAAAGAGCGGCGACGGACCCCCTGAACTGACTGAGAGGGAGCTGTGGATAATGCGGAAGTTTGGTTTCCTGCGGTCAGTCATCAGGCACTGGCGGAGCCCTGCAGAACTGTAAGTACAAAATCTTTTATCCTTCGGGCTAGTGTGGGCTAGTGTGGGCGTTAGCATTCTCATAAAACCCATATTATTCTGGACAAGTCGACTAACTGATATATGTTATTTACATAATTAATCTGGAGAAATCAATTTAATCATTTAATGTTATATATTTGTTGTTGTTCTTTATTGTTGACTTGTGTTGTTGTTGTTGACCTCATTTGTGGAAACATCGATTTGCATTCATGTTACTAATGTTATTTTATGATTTTGTCTTGCAGGTGATGGCTGCCATAGAGGCCGCGCAGGGGGATCTCGTTGCTGCCGGAAGTCTGTGCTGACTCAAGCTTGGGCTGGAGGAAGAGGTTCCGGCCACACCTCCCGCTCCAGTCCGAGAGCGGGGAAAGGGGAAGCGGGCAGCCTCAGACAACGTCAACCTGCTGGCTGTGATCCAGAAGCGGTTCGACGAGTCTGGGGAGCTCCTGAAGGCCATGCAGCTGCCTCCATCACCGGTGATTACTGAGCGTGCCATGTTTGCAAACTATGTGTGGGACTCGCTGATGACGATGCCATTGGAGCTGTTCCTGATTACACGCGCAGCGATCAACCGTATTTTGTCACAGGGGTTGGCAGATGATTGCCGACATGAGGCAGCCATGGTTCCTCTGGCTCTTGTGGCTGGGGTGGCTCAGTGGCTGTGGCTGTAGTGGTACCTGTGGCTGCAGCGGCTCCTGTGGTTGTGCGCCTTGCCTGCCCCAGCAGTGGACACACCAGCCACCACGGCATCACATGGACATCAGAAACCCAGGACTATGTCAGCAGTATATGCTGCAGCCGCTGCAGTCTGAGTGCAGCATCCACGTCATCTGCCTCTCCAGACTCAGCTTCAACCGCTGCATGTACAACGCTCCAGATGCGCCATCAGCCAGTTCGCCTCTGCCTCACTGGTGCCACATCCCTCTGTGTTGCTTGTACACTTGGTCTGGTGGGGCACACCATGCCCCTCCGACACCGCCTCACCGGCCAGCTGGTGCCAGCACTGTTAGTGTGCTCTGGGCATCCACTCCAGTTGCCAGTGGAAGTTTGACTCCCACACCAGTGGCAACAGAAACTTTGTCGGAGTCGCCCAGCCAGAACTCAGATGGACTATTGAACTTGTCGGGGCTGTCGGGGATCTCCGGTGTGTTGGGGGGTATCCAATTTAGACCTCTTCCCATCCAGAGCACCACAGGTATGGGGGAAGTTCCACTTCTCCAGGAATTGGTCGGCGATGGCACGTCATCCTTGTGGAGTCGTCGGGCACGTCATGACCTTGTCCAGGTACTCATCGATGAGGGCCTGACAGACTTCATGCACGATGAGCGACTGTGTATTGTGGGGGACCCTCAACCCAAACTTCATGGACGAGTATTTGTTCCCAGACAACAGGTGCTGCATAGTCAGTGCGATCTTCAGCACAGGCTCGAGCAGCTCCTGTTATGTTGTGTGCTTTTGGGCGATCCTCGGTCCTACTCATGCCATAATCTTGTCAAACAACTGGGCAGGCATCCACATAAAGTTCACGAATGACGCAGTGTCCTCGCTGTGGAGCTCAACCATAAGCTTGTTGTATAAGCCAAACTGTGACCACCTCCTGATCCAGGGTCTGACCCACATTCTCCGCTGCTGCCTCCTCCTTCTCAACATGGCTGCCAGAAGAGCCATGAGGTAGAGATCTAGCTCATGCTGGTAAATGGCAACTCAGTACTGATGCTGGAACTGTAGATGGAGTGCCTGGACATCCATCCTCTCTGTGCAGTCAAGCAGGTCTGCTGGAAGAAGCCAGGTGGTGCCTTGATATACCCACAGCCAACACGCTGGGCATATGCTCGCGGTACGCTCGCAATACGCTAGAGGTATGCTCACACACATTATATATGCCAGAGACACGCGGAGGGCACTGGTTGAACATATGGCTAATGTGTCCCAACATACCCCGACATACCCCGACCTACCCCTAACATGCTCCTAACGTATGCTGACGTACATCTAGTGTACACTTAGCGTATGAGGAACATATGAGCCTTATGTTGACATACGTTGACAATTTTGAACATGAACAACAATTTGTTAGCGCCTCGACGCATGCCAACATAAGATGACCTATGACGCCGTATCCCGAGCATACCCGACGTATGCCCAACATATATGTAATGTATGATGCCGTACGGCAACGTGTTGGTCGAAAATCACATACATCGGAATATGCTAAGGCCATACGTCGTAGTGTGACAGCCCCTTTAACAGCTTACAAATCCATGGAAATGCTTCATGAATATTGTGCAAATATTCATCATAGCATTATCACTTTCAGTAGTTTGAAGTAGTAACACCATTTGAAGGTATCTGAGTTGTATCTAATATAAGAACACTTGATAACCCAACAAAAGGTCCATTTAAAGTTCGAGCATCGTGTCAACCAACAATTGATTAGTTATTTATAAGAGATCACTTGATATCACGCAGCATTATCAATATACCAAGCCATCTAAGAGTGAAATACAAATTGTATAGAATAATCTAACACTATCCGTTCATGGCAGTAGTTATTGTCCATCACAGAATATAAAATAAAAGTGATACATATTCGAAGAGATTAAGCTATTAATGTTAATGAAATATATACATATTATATATATATTTATTTAACTTCTGGCTCAGTATAAATAGAAAGCAAACGGAAATACAATAGAAAGGAGTACCGTAAGCTGTTAGAATATTGCATATTTAAATCCTGGCTAATTGGAAACTAACTAAACGAAAACTAGATTAATCTTGGGTAGAAAGGCTGATGTATTATGTAATTATTTATTTCATTTAGCTATAGTTAATTTCTTCATTACTTTGCTCGTCCATTGATCTTCCCGTCCTGATATGACCTTAGATGTTGCTAGGACGTAAAAGAACAACAAACAAACAATCCATTGATCTTCAAATCATCACGGAAATTGCTAGCGTGATACGCCCTACTGGAAGGCACACCTTGTTTCAACATAACGGGTGTAATGACAGGACAAAGGAATCCATAGCCGTGTTTACACGGGCAATTCTAAACCGATTTAGACAAATCGATTTATATGAAGTGATGTAGTGGCGCGTTTACACGGACCGAGTTTGAAAGTGTGTCGGCGCCGGGAACCAGCAGCCTTAGTGGTGAGCCTGTAGCCGGCAAGCACTGCTATTTTACACTATCGCCACCCGGGAACCAGCTGTATGGATTCATATAAACCACCTCGCGACCTGGTATACATGAAGTGTTTCATATGAATCGATTCAGCCCTAAAACGACATAGCATCGCGTTTACACGCCAAATGTAAATCGATCTAGACAACTGGTTTTATATGAAGCGTTTTAACTCGCCCGTGTAAACACGGCTCATGATACATGTTATATGTACGCCTAAAATATGAACATTAGTTTCTTAAAGGGGCTGTAAGATTAAATATGACTATTTATAATTTGTGTAGCTTGAAACAACCTATTCTCTAGGAGTTATTTAGGACTCAACACAGTTTGAGGGTCGGCCTTCTGGTGTCAAGATATGGCTATTAATGTAATTCATCCGTAATTATGTTCTTGAGTGACAGAGACAAAGGCATAGTACAGATGTGGAAAATAGTGCAAGCCAAGTAAAATTTGAAGTGTTTTAGTATGCCTTCTAAGCAGTGGTACAGTGATAATTAAATAAAGGAACGCAGGTTTGGATTTATTTGAAATAGTGCGAGAACACCAGTCCCTCTTCCAACCAAAGTAAAGGAACTTTATACCCACGCATTCCCATAACATTACACCATTGGTTATAACCTATATAAGGCCACCCTTCCGTAAACTGTGTGATGTCACGGAACTACTACTAATACCCCTGGGTCTACTAATCTATTGGTTCTAGGTAAACCAATCCCAACCTACTGAGTTCAAGCTCAAACAACCAATTCTAAGCGCGATCTGTCATCAACATACATAGAACATTCATGTGAGGAATATATTATGAAATCGCATGGCCACAGCTCTGTGGCCGTCATTCAAATAATTGGAAATGCTAAAGAAGGGCGGCATTTTCAGTCAGGAAGAGTTGATAACTGACTTTTGTTGACGGATGGTGGAAGCCTCAGGTCGCCGCGGGTACCCATCAATGCCACCAGCTGCTCCAGCACTGTCACGTTGCTGTCCTGACCAGCTGCTATCCTGGAGGAGAGCAGGAAGACACTTGTAGGCAATGCCACACAGAAGGATTATGCAAGTGGGCAAAATCAACAGCAACAATCACGTACATTTTTAATTAGGGGCGTGAGGGATAGGGTTACATTATTTAATTATTAACGATAGCGATTTAAATTTTAATTGCTCTTCCCCCTTCCGCTGCTCCTAAATGGGACCAAGTGAAGAAAAATGCATTGTTGACATTCTTATATTTGCGTAGCAATCAGTAGTATAACAAGACCATATGTTTGTATATCTGTATTTAAGTTGACTGTAAAACATTACAGATCGCAAGAGAAAATAACGGTGTTTCTTACTAGGGACAATGATTTCAGCAGCATAGAGTGAAAAGACACATACTTTAGGTTTGGTCTAGATCATAGTGGTGACTTTTGTTATGGGGCTTAATGTATATAACGTTTGCCGGCGTTCTGTGAACGTGCCGTGAGCATTTTGCGGGTGGGTCGAGTGCCCCCCGCACGTTGGCATGCGCTACCCATGCGTTACGCCAACATCATGCGCACTGGGTGAATGCTGGCGCAACTCCGAAATGCGCTGGACTGTCATTAGATATGCGTCGCTCATGTGCTGGCACTATGCTCTCATACATTGTGCAATACGCTTAACGGTCGCTAGCGGAACATTGGGAGCGCGTTATGCCAATGCTAGGCAAACGCCGCACGTTCGAGAGGCACATTAGCCACACCTTGTGCCAAACTTTAATTAGTTTTTTTTCACACGCGTCGACATACGTTACTGCTACGTCGGACGGACGCTACGCTTATGTCCACTATGTTGCGCTGACGTCCAACTTTTCCCCCTGCACCGAAAAGTTCAATGCATCCCGACGTAAAAAGGTGATTTTTCACGTTGGTGGCGCGCTTGCGAGATGCATTGTAATGTGATAGGGCCTTTAAATCGGGAATCCACGTTGATTGCTTTAGGATAATAATGATAGGAGGTATGGAATGTTTCATTTCTGCTGTTGTCTTTTTTTATTGGGAAATACCTTGTGTGGGTTTAATCAAAGGCCCTATAATACTAAGACGGCTCACTCAGCCTGTACTGTGGAATCAAAATGATCAAACCCACCACTTGGTGTGCTGGCTGTTCTCTTGGTTAAACAGTTGCTATATTATATGTATAAATGTATATATGAATGTGAAAGATGTGTGATGATGGCGATGATGATGATGATGATGTGTATTTGTTCAAATTGATGTGTATTCATACTTACCTATCTCATGTATAATATAATTATATGTGTTTACATGTGAAGCACCAACCAGCAGCCAGGCTGATCAAACCCACCACAAGGTGGCACTGCAAAATTTACATTACCGTGGGAGAGATAGGGAGTGAGCCGTCTTAGTATTATGGGGTCTTTGGTTTAATGCATATATTGTTTTCACGACCCATGTAGTTAGTTTATGTAGTCTTCGATGATTGCTGGTCCCACCTTAATGCCATCCCCCATGTGTAATTAACTTTTAAACTGGCCATAGCTGCATATCCTGTAATGGACCATACCTACGAACACACAATACCATATAGGCACGTAGCAACAGGTGCAAAATGGTGGAGAGCTTTCCACAGTGCTACAACTTACAAGTTATATGTTTTTAGTCGGAAAAGTCTAGTGACCAAGACTTTTCAGGGCACTTCTGTACCGGGTCTGTTATATACCTTCATTTTAATACAGAACCATATATTGAGGGGTGCGGGTAAAGGGAGAGCTGCTACCCACACCCGAGAATCTCAACGTTTCCACGACATTATTTGTTAAGCCATCTAATGTGTTGTTGTTTTTCCACGGGAAGTATGCCCCTGAATCGCCTTAAGCCCTGTTTACACGGGCGATTTAAAACGTTTCATATGAAACGACTTGCCTAGATCGGCTCACATTTCCGTGTAGACACGATGCTGTGGCGTTTTAGGGCTGAATCGCTTCATATGAAACGGTTCATCTATACCACCTCGGGAGGTGGTTTATTTGAAGCGATTCAGCTGGTTCCCGGGCTGCGATAGTATAAAATAGTACTGCTTGCCGGCTACAGGCGGAGCAGTAACTAATCGCTGGTGCCCGGCCGTGTTAGGGCCCATAGCAGTGCTCGCCGGCTACAGGCGCACCACAGGCTGCTTGTTCCCGGTCGCCAACACACTTTCAAACTCGCTCCTGTAAACGCACCACTACATCGCTTCATATAAATCGATTTGTCTAGATCGTTTCACAATTCCCCGTGTAAACACGGCTTTAGTCCTGGTATACCGCTTTTAACTTTAGTTAGGTTCAGCATCCACAAAACTATGTATTAGCTGGCATTTAAATTAGATGATGATTTATATTAATCATGAATAGCATAGACTTTTAGCTAGCATTGTACTCCACTGTAGCCATTCAGCTCACATATAATATACATTAGCACTAAAAGCTCTTTCAACGTATGTAATACAGATGGCGTTTCTTTTGTGGGATGGGAATGCTGGTTATTTCCGTGTCAGATAGCCATATTGCAAGCACCTGTAGAGGGAGAGAGATAGGGACGTTACTGTTAATGTTTGATTGTTGTGCTTATTAATATTAGATAGCATTGTCCTCGTTATCTGCCTCACTATTTTTATTTTATCTAATGTGGGTAATGCTTTCATACCAGGCTCATATTGGTGCCCTCTGCTGAAATCTGAGGATGTGATGTCATTGACTGTGACGGTGTATGTGGTATGGAGTTCACTCTTTTAGAAAGGTGTATATATGTTATATATAATATATATACATTATATATAATATATATGTGTGCATAGATATATGCATAGCATATTCTGGTATTACTTATTAAAGTTCCATAATCCGATGGGTTTTTAATTTCTGCTGTATGTTTAGGTAAATATGATGAGTTCATGCATATAATCTATCTTACTTCAGTTTGAAGTCACTTTCATTTTAATGGGTTACTTTGGAGATATCTCAGAGTCGAGTAGAGTAGAGTCGATCGAGTTGGGTAGAGTCGAGTCGAGTCGAGTTGGGTAGAGTTGAGTCGAGTTGGGTAGAATCGAGTCGGGTAGAATCGAGTCAATTCGGGTTTAGTCGAGTAGAGTCGAGTAAAGTTGAGTAGAGTCAAGTAGTCGACTAAAGTCGAGTAGAGTCGAATCGGGTAGTCGATTCAGGTAGGGTAGAGTCGAGCAGAGTCGGGCAAAGTCAGGCAAAGTCAGTCAAAAGCCAAGCATGCGTCAAATGGCAAAAATCACTCCAAAAGCGATTCTAGTCGCACGCGCAACGCCCGCGCGAGAACCGCATGAGAACCGCCCATGCCAGTGTGTTCGGCTTCTCTTTATTACATACATTTTAATTTTTTCTGCATGACGCCCGTGCGAGAACCGCGTGACGTCCGCGTCCGGTGTGTTAACAGCTTAATAGTATCGCAATAGCAGGCACAATAATAGTATCGTAACCGCAAGCACAATAATAGAAGTATTCAAATATTATATTATATAGAGATAATCCGTTCCTTAAATACCGTTGATTAGTAGGTGCTGAAATATCAGTGTATTTTAACGTTTACCCGGAAATAGTATTACACAAAATGTATATATTACTTGAACTAGTGCGATATCAGATTTAAAGGAATGGTTGTATGCCAAGATTTACAATGGATGTTACCAAAGAGAATGCGTTATGAATACAATTCAAGCATTTAATAAATGAATTATGGATATTGTGTCGTTTATATCTGCATGAAGGTTGGACTGGACGAGGTGACCCAATCAGTACTAGGCTACACAGTCTTCCCGTCGAGAAGTTCGGGAGTTCGATTTCCGGTCGAGTTAAATCATTGACTTACAAAATGTATACTTATTGCTAGCTAGCCTGGTGGTCAGCATTACCAGGATAAGGTGACTGAGTAGGGAATTGGGTCATGGTGCCGGCGGCCTGATCTCCGAGTGGGCAGCACTATAAAATCGCCATGAGCCCGCACTATCACAAGTCGGTGCCCGTTCTGATATGACCACAGATGTTGCTAGGACTGAACACCCTAGCACAACAAACAAATAGACCCTAATGTAGGCTTTCGGATTGGACCTCTCGTTTTGACTGAAACTCAGCCAATTCTCATCCCTTAAGCCATAAGGCTTCATACCGCATATCAGGGAATGGTGGCTAATATTATTCACAGTCCTTTATTCACCGTTTCTCGCCAGATTAGCAGGGATGGTAGGGAAGATTGAGTGCAGAGTATGAATGTTAGCTGATGTTTGTGCTTAATAATTGAATTAATTATTTAATTATTACATGTGGGTGTTCAATATTCTCCTTTTTTTCCCTCTTTAATCTTTACAATACCATGGGCATGGTAAATATGGAGGACGGCAGGGAAAGTACATATTGCTCATGAATTCGCATCTACAGCTATCAGATTCCTCACGTCTATGTTGACTTGGATGGATTATGGTTATTTGTGGTTCTCCATTTATTTGAATCTGTTTTTCCTATTTGAATTTGAATACATCTGGTTGATATGTTATTATACTTAGTTTAGGGATCATTGTCATGTCAGACAAACATTCCACACATTGACGAATTGGTCATATTTGAAGTGTTATTGGCAGTCTACTGATTGAAATATTCCATGATATTTGGTCCTGCATACTGTGTTCTCCAGTGTAATGTGTGCCTTTAGAAATCAGTATATCCCAGTGCTACAGTCAGTACCAAAGCTAGCTAGTATGCAATAACAAAAATATATTTGTCACTTTGGAATAAAACAAATTCACCAGTCTTATTCAAGCTCATTGCAGATTATTGTTCCATGCACGTATCTGGGACCGGATAGGGTGGCCCAATTGGTTCTGGCTCGCTTTCCATAGGAGGTCGTGGGTTCGGGTGCCAGCCGAGTCAAACCAATCATTTACACATTGATAATTATTGCTACCTAGCTTGGTGCTTGACATTAATAGGATAGGATAAGGACTGGTTTGCTCAGTATCCGGATAATGTGACTGAGTGGGACACAGGGCCATGGTGCCAGCAGCTCAATCTTCCAGTGGGGCAGCACTAAGCAATTACCATGAGTGTGCACTGTCACAAGTTGGTACCCATCCGGATATGACATTAGATGTTGCTAGACTGTAATCCCCAACAAACAAATAAAAAGCATATCTCTCAGGTATGTCCCGACTGTAATCCCGAACAAACAAATAAAAAGCATATCTCTAAGGTATGTCCTGTCATGACCTTAGACATTGTTAGGATGTAAAACCAACCAAAGAAACCCTATGAGCCTCTGGGAGCTGGAGGTAACCCTAGCAGGAAAGGTGCTCTTCTGTTACCAACAATATCACGTGTTTCTCAAATTGGCCGTAGCCAGGGTAAAGTACGCTTACATACATGTCATTAATACAATAGAGCAATATTACACATATGACCCAATAATAAAACCACATAATTACATTTCAGACCATTGCTGACTTGACATATCAGGTCAGGGCTGTATCTAGCGGACGGGAGAGGGTTAAAGGGAGAAGTCCCCCCACTCCAACAAAAATATATTTGGGAAAAAACACCAGGATGTGACCTCTTTGAAATGGCTGGAAATGACACTGCAAGGCGTCTAAATTTCACAATTTCATGGAAATGAGCAAACAATCATAACATAACAAATATTCCTAGCTACGGCGTTGCAGGTGTCATCAGAGTAGTATTCAAATGAGACAAAAACTGTTTGTTTAGGGGAAAATTGTTCGCATAGGGAAAGGGTTGTTGAAGACATGTATTCTTGTATAACATGTTAAAGAATGCAAAATTCCATTCATCAGAGGACCCTATGTGTATGCCGATAGTCTGACCAACTCATAAAATGTGGGTTTTTTTTGGGGGGGGCAGTACTTTTTTCTTTGTTTTTATTATATTATATATATTATATTATATATATATTATATAGTGTATACATTATGTGTGCGTATAAATGCAACCATTTATGCTAATATACTAAAGGGAATGTTGACCGTTATTGTTTATTGCTCATTTGGTAACGACCCACCCAGGGGGAAGGCTAAGGACTAAGACGTGTATATATATACATAATCAATACTCGTACTCATAGAGGTGGAAAATGAAATCACAAAAATCCAGCAAACGGAAATGGCCCTATATGAGGACCGCCATTTGTATACTCGTGTTGAATCGCATAATAACTCAAATCCAGCAAACGAAAACGGAAATAGCTCGTCAAACTTCGCTACACAGCAAACAGGTTTGATGACAGCGATTGGTTAATAATATAGTCGAGAGCAAAACAAATACCCGCTGCCATAGATTTAGTCAAAACGCGCAGTGCAAAACTTCAATTTTATTGAAAATTAATAGAAATAAAGAACAATTTGGCATAAATATGGATGCACAAATGCAATATTAATAGTCTATTCCGTGGAAGCAACAACCATATTCGATTATCACAACCGTGACTCAGGTCACTGAGTTGCTAGAATTTCAACTCGAACACTGCGAGTGGAGTAAAAAAAATACATGTGCAATCATAAAATACTTTAAATCCTATTTTGGTGTAGTTATATCAGTTGCTTAATCGAATACGGCCACCAAGGGGGTAGGTCCTAAGCATTGCTTATTCATATTATATTGTACTGTGCTGTTGAAGCGACTTGGAGTAGGGAGGTAAACTGCTTCCTGGTCTGCATGTGTTGTCTGCACTGCTGCCAGCTGGCCACTTCTTCAAGGATTTTTTTCCACCAATCAATGAGTGACATTGGCTTCCGCATTAGGAAAATAGACACGTTTACAGCATAGAATTCCCGCACATGCGCACTGCCTGGTTGGCAGAAGAAACTAGCAACCATAGCTTACAGTACTAGAAGCTGGATTATGGTTTGAGTTCCGTGGTTTGTATTTATGAACACGTATTTATGTATACACATATAAATACATTTCTTTCTTTAAGTATTTATTTATTCTTCACACTTTTTTGGAAGCACTTAGCAGGTATACCCATTCACAGCAAGCTGAGATTCACCGTATTCCGTGCATTTTCCAATCTGTCAAAAAACACAGATGAATTGTAGTGTTTGAGCTGGGTTGTGGTTCGAAATTTACTTTATTTTCCTAAACATTAATCCTCGATTCAAAACAAGTCGAGTGATTTTTATGCTAGAAACACGAGCGGATATAATAGAGTATATGACTGAAATAAATCATATAATGGCTTAATCTGCTTATAAAAATCACATTAGCGGTGTATTAAACCATCCAATACTCCGCTAATGAATGCAGGCACAACTTGCTGTGGAATCTGATGAGGGTGACTCAGCAGATTTATGGCGGCTTTCACACACGCACTATGAGGAGTCTTCGATAAGCCACAAATGTGCTTAGAAAGAGCTTATACCCGCAAACATGTCTACTATAGCGCTCAAGTTAGTGTTTATAAACCGCAAGCCACAAATGTTAGAACGGGTTTATAAGCACAAACATGGCTACTTTTATTTATTCAAGATATTGTGTGTCAACAATAAGTCAAATAATTAAGCATCGTCTTGATGCATTATTTAAAGTATATGTACATCTTTCTAGATTTGCATTAAAGCTGCATAGTCCAATGTAATCATCAAATTTTCAAAACCAAAACAATGACCTAAATTTGATTCTACATATCTAGCTTACATACTGATGCACTTATTAAACATTTGTCGCTACACAGAAGGGAATAGTGAGGCAATTGAATAGATCATGTTACTGCAGAATGCTATGGTGTCAGAATTTTGGCAAGGTTGCCAAAATTAATTTTGCATGGTTGCACTTCAAATATCTAAAAGATTAGCCACTTAAAATAAAAGTTACTTCAAGCTAAAGTAAGGTACATTATAACAATCAACCTAATGCATTTATCTCAGAAAATTTCTGAAACTCAAAACCATCGGACTATGCAACTGTAAGTGGTGTGTCTTTTTATTAATAACAATGTTTTATTTAGGCCTTTTCAACGTGAATAATAAATGCTGAAAGATGTCCTTTTAATCCTCATGAATATATAATACAGTCCGGCATGACATTGTATGTCCATATATATATATATATGTATATATATATATATATGTGTGTGTGTGTGTCTAATGGATACTTGATTATATTTACTTATCTTCAAGGAGCAGGCCCATACTTGAGGTCAGGAAACACTCATTTTTCTTTCAGGTGACAGATCGATGGAATAGTCTTCCAGACCAAGTGGTTGAGGCACTAATGGTGGAAGCATTTGCGACAAGACTGGATATACATTGGAGAGGACACCCACAATTATTTGAATTCAGAGCTCCATCCACCTTCATACGTGTGCAAAAGATTTTGTTCTATTTTACCACAATGAACTGATATTTGAGGGCAAATTGGGCCTAGGTCAGCCAGAAGAGGATCTATAAGTTAGTCTGTAAGGTAATAAAATTGTGCAGCTTTACTTAGTGAGAGACACACTGGCACCCAGATACCCTAGACATAGACATTCTATCCACAATGCAAAATCAAACATGTTATGCTATGTAATATTAGCAGGCTTTGTGACTTCATAATTAGATAATCTGACACACACTAGTTACCACTCAAGATATGTTCCTAGATCATGCAGTGCTAATGGATGGCTAGATGTGATCAGTGTTTTCTTAACTCTATATTTCTTCAAAAGAAAATTTCACCTTTTATCTCTATAACATGAATATAAAAGATGGTGCTTCAATGTGTGTGTGTTATCATGTGTGTGCAATAATGACACAGCACCACACAGGACAGCGCTTACCAAGGTATTACTGTACAGATTTTCCTGATCAGGTCAGTTTAAAAAAATGAATATGTTTACTAGCTACCTAAATCCATATCTGAACCAATGTTAAAAGTCATTCTAATTTGTCAATAAGTATCTGCTCAGAAATTGGATGTGAGTGGAAATAAAGGAAAATGGCTCTTCTACGATACACTCCGGTTGAACATATAAAGTGATTTAAGTTGCATATCAGATATACTGTGTCCTGTCACACCATAACCATCATGATAAAATACTAATTACGAAGATTTATAAACCAAAGGAACTACAATACGGAATGGCAAACAGTGCAATAGGAAATAATACCTGTCCAGATACGCAACTAGTGTTAGCCACCGGTATGTGCTTCCAGAGGAGGCAGCCATCTTGTCTTAAATAAATCATAACAACACACGTCCCAGAGAGTGATGGTTGATCTTTTCATGGTGCCAGGAGTGAAAAGGAATTAGCGGACAATGGAATCATTAAAGCCACCTGAAGTTCTTCGTATGAATGATGGGAATGTGGCGGAGAAATGGGAAAGATTTAAGGAACAATTTGAATGGTATGCAGTGGCGATAAATGTGCCGGAGGGAGCAAGAAAAGTAGCTCTACTGCTAACAGTTGCCAGAGCGGAGGCACAGGCAGTGTATCATACGTTCAAATACGCACCAGCCAGAAAGGAGGGCGATGTGGAAATTCCAGAGGAGAATAATATGGACTACAAGTTGGTTGTACAAAAGTTTGATGCTTACTGTCTGCCCAAGAAGAACCTCATATATGAAAGGTTTGTGTTCAACACAAAGGAGCAGGAAGAAGGAGAGATGAATGATGCGTACATGACCGACCTCAGGCTAATGGCAGCCACATGCGAGTACGGGGATCTATTAGAGTCACTGATCAGGGACAAACTAGTGGTCGGCATCAGAGACAAAAGATCAGAGACCACAAAAGCGCACATAAAAGTCATCAACCCAGTGGAGACGGAGCCGGTAGGTGCTGTCAGAGTGAGGTATGACACCAACCGACGCAGCAGTGACAGTAGGAACAAAGGAGCCGGGAATGACAGCAAGTCGCTTGGAGCAGAAGCCCCAGCGGGACCTCATGGTGAGAGTGGCAATGGCGAATTCAACTGTAAGCGGTGCACGACCAGACATAAAGTAAGACAGTGTCCAGCATGGAGAGAGAGGTGTGGAAAATGTGGCTTCAAAGGTCACTACATACGTTTGTGTCACACTAAAGTGAACGTGATCAACAGCAAACAGGCAGAGGAAGGAGAGTATGGCTCAGACCAAGACGTGTTTATTGGGCGTATAGGGGCGAGTGTCAATGAGGTATGTGTTAACAAAGACTGTCAGTGGGTCCATATGTTAGAGGTTGGCGACTCATTAATTCAGGTCAAGTTAGACATGGGAGCTGGTGCTAATCTCCTGAATGCCCGTGAGTACAGGAAACTGAGAGACAGACCCAAATTGAAACAAGCAAATGTGCGCCTGACCGATTATAACAATGATGAAATAAAGGTGAGGGGCTCGTCTGTGCAGGGGAAGTTTTGCTTCAGTGCCATGACCAGGATTGGAAGCCAGTGGCTTATGGGGCCAGATCCTTGACGGAGTGTGAACAAAGATATGCTCAAATAGAAAAAGAGTGTCTGGGGCTTGCGTATGGTTGTGAAAATTTTCACTGTTATATATATGGATTGGACAAAGTGGAGTTGGAGACCGACCATAAACCACTAATACCCCTCTCAAACAAACCGTTGAATGACATGTCTCCCCGAATACAAAGACTCATGTTAAAATTGCAAAAATATCGCTATGTACTGGGGTGGAAAATACCTTTACCTTGCAGATACCCTGTCCCGAGAAAATGCCAGCAGAGCTAGGTCAGAGAAAGATATAAAAGTAGCTACAGAAGTCGAAGCCCAGGTAAACATGATATATAATTCAGTATCAGCCACCCAGGCACAGCTAGATTAAATAGCGGTAGAAACATGTAAGGACGATGTCCTTACCGCGGTAAAGACCTGCATGTTAAGTGGGTGGAACAATGGGGACTGTCCAGCTTATGCACCGTTCCGAGAGGAACTATGCCTGATAAAAAGGAATTATCCTAAAAGGGGACCGGATAGTGATACCAGTTAGTATGCGAGGAGAAATGCTTAGTAGATTGCATGAGGGACATTTAGGCATAGAAAAACAGAAAAGGATGGCAAGGGAGGCTATATACTGGCCTACCATCAATAATGACATAGAAGGGAGTGTTCAAAAGTGTCGGGCCTGTCAGATGTACAGGCCGGCGCAGGCCAAAGAAATGCACAGCAGGGAAGAAGATAGAATAAAGTGGGGACTGTGGGAAAAAGTTGGCATGGATCTATTTCACTGGGGTGGAAAGGATTATCTACTATGCATAGATTATTATTCCAACTATCCCGAAATAGCCATGCTGAGCTCAACGACCTCTGATACAGTCATCACACACTTAAAAAGTATGTTTGCCAGACATGGTATACCCAGAAGAGTGGTTAGCGACAACGGTCCACACTTCAGCTCCGAGTTATTCAAGAAGTTCTCAAAGACCTATCAATTTGAACATAGAACATCAAGTCCCAGATATCCACAATCAAACGGGCAGGCAGAGAGGGGAGTAGGAATAATAAAGTCCCTACTAAATAAGATGAAAGAGAGTGGGGGGGATCCCAACCTGGCCCTTCTAAACTATAGCATGGCCCCCAGAGAGATAGGCATGTCACCGGGGGAGATGTTAATGGGGCGTAAGCTAAACGGGAAAATACCACGACTGGATAAGAGATACAAGGGTGTTGAAAAGGGGAGCAGAAAGGAAGAGATAAAACAAAAACAAGTAAAAAAGTACAATGAGACAGCCAAAGACCTACCCCCACTGAGTCAGAGTGATGTAGTCAGAGTAAGAGGCACTCATTGTGATTCGACGGCCCAGGTCATACAAGGGTAACGTCATAAGACACAATAGTTAAAAATAGTTGAAAGTTATTGAAAGGTTTGAACTGAAGGGGGTCAGGGACAGTGATCTGCCTAGTCAGACCGCTCCTAGCAATTCTCCTATCGAAAGCTCAGAGGAGGTCACAAGTGAGGCAGTGGGTGAAGGTCCACAGGATCAGGATCCAGTAGCAACTAGTCCAGTCAGGGGGGAAGTAGACAGAACACCAGTCACCACGGAGATCAGGCGATCCTCAAGAATCACTAGACCGGTAGACAGGTTAAATCTGTAAATAACAAATGTCATCTTTGTTATATCTCTCTATATACATATACTTTTGACCGTAAACTGACACATTATCTGTATCTTTCAATGCTATGTTGTGTTCAGAAGTAAATGGATGTGTAGTGTCAGATTGTGCTATGAGGGGGAAGATGTCCAGATACGCAACTAGTGTTAGCCACTGGTATGTGCTTCCAGAGGAGGCGGCCATCTTGTCTTAAATAAATCATAACAACACACATGCCAGAGAGTGATGGTTGATCTTTACAATACCCAATCAAAGGTCTAGTGTGACAGTCCTGATATTTTCCGGTAGCTGATATTATCTGTGCATAAAACATGCAGAGGTAGGTGTGTATGCAAACAAATCCACACACATTATAACTATAAGTCCATAGAAGAGCAGATTTGATTATTTTGTAAACATTCAGTTCGCTTTGGGGAAAGAATCACTATTTACCAGATGAATTGCATCAAAGCTCAAGATTTATGTCTTTAAAGTCGGTTTTCATGAATGTAGAGTGAGTTTTCAAGACCTATTTGGCTATCATCCTCAAAATGACGTATAAATTACATAAAAGCTCAAAATAGATTTTTCTTTAAAACCCGTTTTCATAAAAGTAGGGATATGTTCTTCAAGACATATTTGATGATCTTCAAAATTAAATATATCCATCATTTTGCAACTGTTATGGAAGGAAATCTTTCAAACTAAATGCACCAGTACCCAGCGAAATACATTGCATTAGGAGTTTTATTTCCGCACATCGATCACTATAAAATATACTTCCTATTTCTAGGCCATCTGAAAGTGTTACACTCCAAACATGTATTGCAACATATTTATTTACTTGTGCATGGAATCATACATCAGACCGAGATCGGCACTCGAACCCAGGCTTCTGCCATTCCGGGGCTAGCATCCTAACCATTTAACGGTCTGTCCTCGCTGTTGCAACCAACCTACTCATGCCTACCTCTGTATGTGCCATTTCAATTGGTTCGGGGAGGGGGGGGGGGTGCGGGGGTAACCACACCTCACTAAACTTGTCCCTCTGGAATTTCACCTAGGAAGGTCAGTGTACGTCACTACACCCTGTTTTTTTAAATAATTAATTATTTATTCAAATAGTATGCATTGCTAGAGCTGGAACAGATACATTCTATTTTTTTCTTAGAACCCAAAATATGAAAGGGGGCAGTTTTGTTGTATATGTTCACCTCTACGTCATAATATTTTGCACAGTGGGCGTGTTGGGCGGAGTTGGGTAGTGCCGGTGTCAGCGTCTTATTTCCCACAAGTCTCATTTCCCAAATATCGCTTCTGCGCATGCGCGGATTCGAGTGACGAATGCAGACTGCAGGTTGTCAGAATCTCATTTCCCACAAGTGTCATTTCCCAGTGTTTCGTAGCATTTTTATTACATTAAACCCAAGAATACTGGAGGAAACGTGTACAACAATATTCTCTACGAGTTTGAGAATATTGGTGAATATATTAAAGAAGTTATTGGCGAAAAACCGATTCGGTGACATCGCCGTGTTTACTTCTGGTCGGTTGTCGACCTGATTATCGCTATTTGTTTTTTAGCGGTTATTCTTATGAGTTTAAACCCAAGAATACAGGAGAATACGTATTGCTTGTGGAGAACAATATTCTATGAATTTTAGAATATTGACGCATATATTAAAGAATTTATTGGAGTTAAACAGGAGGATACTTATTTCTTGATTGTGTCAATACCCAAACCAGACTGACTCATTTTTGACGCATGCGCAGACGACGCTGTTGGATTCTGACGCATGCGCAGAAGCGATATTTGGGAAATGAGACGTGAGGGAAATGAGACGCTGACACCGGTGTAGGACGTTCAAAACACCACCGTAGTGTTTTGAACCCCAACACCCCTTATTCTCAGCAGGCACCCCCCCCCCCCTCCACCCTGTAACCGGAAACTCTCTGCTTCCCCTTTCCTGGGAACCGACTACAACGGTCTTCTAAGTTCAAAGCACTACCGTAGTGTTTTAAGCTTAAGTTCAAAACACTATGGTTACGTTCAAAACACTACCCTTATGTACGTTCAAAACACTACCCAAGTTCAAAACACTATCATGACATGGCAGTGGGGGATGTAGTGCCGCAAAATGTAACCTACTGCATTATGCCCCACCTTACTGCATCATGAACCCCCTTACTGCATACTGCCCCCACCCTACTGCATTTTGCCCCAGCTTACTGCATACTGACACCTTATTGCATAATGCCCTATCTTACTGCATGCTGCCCCCACCCTACTGCATTTTGCCCCAGCTTACTGCATAC
This sequence comes from Branchipolynoe longqiensis, assembly GCA_030323885.1. Lineage (NCBI taxonomy): Eukaryota > Metazoa > Annelida > Polychaeta > Phyllodocida > Polynoidae > Branchipolynoe > Branchipolynoe longqiensis. The sequence continues at coordinate 15,366,006 of CM059189.1, read as the reverse complement.
TGACACCTTATTGCATACTGCCCTATCTTACTGCATGCTGCCCCCACCCTACTACATACTTCCCCACCTACTGCATACTGCCCACGCTACTGCATACTTCCCCACCTTACTACATACTGCCCCACTCTACTACATTCTGCCCCACTCCTTCATGCAGCCCCACCCTACTGCATACTGCCCCACCGTACCCTACTACATACTGCCCCACCCTACTCTACTGCATACTACCCCAGCCTAATACATACTGCCCCATTTGCACACTGCCACACCTTACTGCATTATTCTGCACCTTACTGCATACAACCCCACCCTACTGCATACTGCCTGACCTTACTACATATTGCCCCACACTACTGCACACTGCCCCATCCTACTGCATACTTCCCCACCTTATGGCATACAACCCCACCCTACTGCATAGGCTCCACCTTACTACGTACTGCCCCACCCTACTGCATACTTCCCCACCCTACTGCATACTTCCCCACCTTATGGCATACATCCCTACCCTACTGGATAAGCTCCACCTTACTACGTACTGCCCCACCCTACTGCATACTTCCCCACCTTATGGAATACAGCCCTACCCTACTGCATAGGCTCCACCTTACTCCCCTGCCTACTGCCCCACTGGGCGCTGTGGCGTAATCGGTAGAGCGTGGGCCTCACATGCGGAAGGTCAGGAGTTTGATTCCCAGTAGAGTGAAACCAATGACCATAAAATTGATACCTTTCGCTTCCTAGCCTGCCGCTCTGCATTATTAGGATAGGGCAAGGACTGGTTAGCTCAGTGTCAGGATAATGCAACAGAGTGAGATATCGGGTCAAGGATGCCAACAGCCTGATTTTCCAGTGGGACAGCACTATAAAGTCACCATGAGTGTGCACTGTCCTTATATGGTGCTAGGACATAAAACAACAACCAACAACAACAACCCCTACTGCACCACCTTACTACACACTGCCCCACCCTACCTCACACTGCCCCACCCTACTGCATTCTTCCCCACCTCACTGCATACAGCCCCACACTACTGCATACTACCTCACCCTACTACAAATTTAAATGAATATGCAGCAATTATAACATCTTTTTAGAGTAGTGTTTTGAACTTAAAGGTTGTGTTTTGAACTTAGGGATAGTGTCTTGAGTGTGGCCACAGTAGTGTTTTGAACCTACCTTCAACTAAGTTGAAAACACTACCATAGTGTTTTGAAGCTAGGTTGAAAAGACTACCGTAGTGTTTTTGTGGGGTAGTGTTTTGAACTTACTACAACGGTGGCATGTACACTGACAACAAATACCACATAGCTCCATGCCATGATGTGTGTTGAACAACGACATTGGCCGCTTACCTCATTCTTATTTCATTTACTATACTTCCGCATGTTGGTCAAATTACATTTTCTTAATAAATCGACGATCGGTATCAACAGATTGGCATTAGCTGTCCATACAATCAAACCATGTGTATTGAAATTGCCTCAGGGTACATTAGTGTTGCTTCAGGCATACTGGTGGTAGCAGAATGCAACACAGCCACATGGGGTGTCATCTGCTACCAAAGACTGTTTTCTTTATTGTGATGCAAATGGAATGAATATTCAATGGTCTTGCAAACAAATGGCATGCTATGCGTAGAATGGGACTGGAACCCACACTCTTTCTATTCCGGTGCGAACATCCTATGAACTATCCCGGATATTTCCATTAGTTATGTGAGGTAGGTTCAATACTCGACAGTGTTCAACGTGTAAAGCATCGGACAGGATAAGACCAGGACTGGTTAGCTCAGTATCATAATAATGTGACTGAGTGGGAAATTGGGTCATGGTGGAGGTCGCCTGGTATCCCAGTTGGGGTAGCGCCATTAAGTCCTCGTCCTGATATGACACTAGAAGTTGTTAGGACGGAACACAGCAACAAACGAACAAACTATAAAGTCACCATGACGCATGAGTGCGCACTGTCACAGGTCGGTCCCCATCGTGATATGACCTTAGATGTTGCCAGAATGTAAACCACAAACAGACAAACATTGGTAAGCAAATCCAATATATTCAGTGGCTTTGTTGCTGTGTGATACACTTGTCAGTAGGGAATAGCTTTCAGCACATGCGCAGTTAGGCACGGTGATAGGCGGATTGATTTATGAGCTCATAAAATCTTACATCCTTAAGGTACTTACACAATTAATCCCCACAAGCATATCCAATGTAAAGACTATTATATTGGACCTCAATGTACACGTACAGGCACACTCCTCAGAAAACATTATGAGGCCAACATAACAATGAGAATAATTAGAGTTAGAAAGTTCTGTATGAAAATGGATAAATCATCCTCGAATATGCATTCCATAGAGATCTTTCATGATGCAATGTTGCAATGCTGAGTTATAAGCTTGTTCTAGGTAGAAAAACACAGCCAGGTGTTCCGTTCTGATAAAGGCTTTTCTTACTAAATATCTATATATAGACATTTTGTAATATATGGACTAGTTGGTCCAGGGCACTATGACCTTGTTCAACGCGACATTAGAGATGCTGCAGTCCGATGAAAGCGTGAAATTTGATAAACCAAAACCAAAAAACATTGATCCTACATACACAACTTGGTGGTTCGCCTATTAAGCATTTTTTGCTGCTTCGAATGGAATACTAAGTCAATTTAATTGAAGCCATTACTACTGAAACTTAAGGGCCTGTCACACTACGACGTATAGCATTTTCGACCAACCTGTTGGCGTACGTCGCCATATGTTACGTATACGTTGGGCATACGTCGGGTAGATTCCGGATATGTGGTTTAATGGTCGTCTTACATCGCTGTGCATTGAGGCTCCAAAAAAAATGTGTGCATGCTAAAAATGTCCAATATGTGGCTCGTACGTTGAACGTACGCTGCGTGTACGTTTAGGATACGTCGGTATACTTTTGGAGTATGTTAAGGCCCTGTCACATTACGGCGTATGGCGGGAGCGTATGGCGGCGTAGCCGCTTTACGTCATATACGTCGGCATACGCCGTATACGCTACTCATACGCTACTCATACGCTACTCATACGCTACTCATACGCTACTCATACGCCGTCAGGTGACGGCTTATGTGAAGCGTATGAGGCATACGCCGCCATACGCTTTCATAAATCCGTCCGTCCCCATTTTTTTGTGCATGCTCAAAAAATCTTGACCTACGGGGGCGTATGGGCCATACGCTACTCATACGCCGGCGTACGCTCCGCATGCGCTCGTCGTACGCTGGGGGTACGCCGGTGTATGCTAGGCGTACGCTGGCGTACGCTACTCATATGCTCAACTTGCGTCACGGGCGTATCAGGGGCGTATCTCGGGCGTATGCAGCGTACGCAGAACCTACGCGTTGCGCATGAGAGCGTATGAAAAGCGTATGGGAGGTGTATGCGAAGCGTATGGCGGCGTATGCCCGACCTATGGTCTCGGTATATAAAGGCGACCCACGCCATTCCTTCGGTCATTCCTGCTCTGCTGCTCATACAGGATGGATGCCCAGGCACTGCAAGCACAGTTCCAGCTTTTCTACAGAGTTGCCCTTTATCACCATGAGCTTACTCTACTCCTCATGGTTCTTCTGGCGTCCCGTATCGAGAGACGAAGGAGGAGGGAGCGGCGGCGACGATCAGTGTGGGTCAGACCCTGGATTGGGAGGCGGCCACAGTTTGGCTTGTTCGACAAGCTCATGGTCGAGCTCCGCAGCGAGGACACCGCGTCGTTTGTGAACTTCATGCGGCTGCCTCCCCAATTGTTTGACGAGATTGTGGCGTGAGTGGGACCCAGGATCACAAAAAAACGGTCCACATTCAGGGTGCCGCTCGACCCGGCGCTGAAAATAGCACTTACTCTGCGGCACCTGGCATCCGGCACAAAATACTCCTCCATGAAGTTTGGGTGGAGGGTGTGCCACAACACACAGTCGCTGATAGTGCGTGAAGTCTGCAAGGCCATCGTCGACGAGTACATGGCCGAGGTCATGACGTGTCCGACGACTCCAGAAGGGTGGCATGCCATCGCGGACCTCTTTGCAGAGAGGTGGAACTTCCCCCATACCTGTGGCGCTCTGGATGGGAAGCACATCGCCTGCCGGTGCCCTCCAAAGAGTGGGTCGCTCTACTACAACTACAAGGGCTTTTTCTCCGTGGTCCTGTTGGCGCTTGTAGATGCGGATTACAAATTTATCTGGGCAGATATTGGCGGTATGGGCTCCGCGTCCGATGCCCAGATCTACAACGCCTCCGAGCTGAAGGCGTGCACAGAAGGTGGCACCATCGGCTTTCCGAACCCTGAACCGCTCGTCGACGGCCAGAAGGATGTGCCGTATTTCCTCATCGGTGACGACGCCTTTGCCCTGCGGCCGACCATGATGAAGCCGTACGGCAAGAGGGGCTTGACCAATGATGAGCGACTCTTCAACTACCGGCCTTCCCGAGCTAGGAGAGTGGTGGAGAATGCCTTTGGCATTCTAGCCAACCGCTTCCAAGTGCTCCTGACGACTATGCAGCACCACCCCTCCAACGTGAAGCTCATCGTCAAGGCGTGCATGGTTCTGCACAACCTTATAAGGACACGCTACCCAGCGCTACAGAACATGCAGCTGGATCGTCCCGAGACAGCCAACAGCAACTTTGTGCCTGGAGGTTGGCGAGAGGGCCACAACCTTCGTGACATTAACGTTGAACCTGTTAACCCCAACACCGCGTCCAAGCTAGGAAAGGAACAGCGCAATCTAATTAAAGACTGGGTCGTCTCACCTGCCGGAGCACTGTCATGGCAAGACAGGATGATCTGACAAAACATTTTATCAGTCTGTATGCGCTGTGTCTGTCTACTGTTTTTGCAAACATGTCTGTGATGTTGTGACATCTCTCCTGTTATATGAGATGCTAATGTTTATATGTCTAGTATAAAATAAACGATATCATTTTATAGATATGAAAACACAATTTTACATGTCTGTTACGTTCTTTCGCTCCTTAATTTAAAGTCATCTAGTTAATGTAATTGTAATGAATCTCCTCTCTTTTTACATACATACTAAGAACACAGGAAAAAATAGAGTGACGCAGAGAGAGAAAGGGGGAGACGAGAGGGAGGGAGGGAGGGAGGGGAGAAGAGAGACAGAGAGAGAGAGGGAGGAAGAGAGATAGAGAGAGAGGGAGATAGAGAGGGAGGAAGAGAGATAGAGAGAGGGAGATAGAGAGGGAGGAAGAGAGATAGAGAGAGAGGGAGATAGAGAGATAGAGAGAGGAAGAGAGAGAGAAGGAGGAAAGGGAGAAAGGGGAAGGAGAAACATTATAATAAATATGTTAAATTTAACATTATTTATGTTTTAATTTTAATTTTAATGTTAATTGTTCTTTAATATATAACAATTAAATGATGGCATGCCTTTACTGAACACGGACACAAAAATTAAAATTGACAGTATATTTATTTATTTTAGCATCTTGACATATAAATGTACAAACAATATATAAACAATATATATACATATATACATACAAATGTACAAAGATAAATAAAAACTAAGACTACATATATACACATATTTACAATCACTTCTCTCCCTTGCCATTAGAAGTGGCATCAGCTGGCGACTGTGTGGCTGACGAGGGGAATAAGTCCAAATTTGCGCCCAACATGCCAGATATGCCGGACAGCCCCGACAAGTTCAATAGTCCTTCTGGGCTGGCCGACTCAGACAAGTTCACTGGGGTGGGGTCGACGTGTGTCGGAGTCACAATGACTGCAGCAGCGCAATACGCACATACGCCGTAATGTGACAGGGCCTTTAGGGATACGTTGGTATACGTTGCTGCACATTAGCTGTACGTTCAGCCAGTGGGAATGTGCAGTCCGCATACAGTCTGTGTAAAGTCTGCGTACTGCCAACGGATGCATTATATACTCCTAATCGATTTGACTCGGCCGAATTCCAAAAGTAGGGGTTTGAATCCCACAACTTACCACACAGGAAGCAGACGCTCAATTCATTCAGCCAATCCCATCTGGTTTGAAGTAATCATAAAAGTCCTTTTCTACCATTTAGCCATATTTAATGTGATTCAGCTGAATTGACTTAAGATGAACCAGGAAAGGTGCATGGTGTATCAGGTATGTTGAATGGGAGAAGCTATTGTTACTTTGGTCTGGAAGGTCAACTCCTCTCTTTTATTCCTTGATGAATGCTTTTGTTGATTCCAGTACAAAAGAGTATATTCTACTCCCCTCCCACTATCCCTCTCTATTCATACATGTAAAAAGATTAATACTGCCATACCGCTTTTTCAATGATGTCTGAATATGGTATATTTCTAGTAACTCTAATAATATATATTCGTTTATGCGACTTATTTTCGTTGGTTAGCATAACTAAGGCACATTATTAATTTGATTAAACTTTAAAAAAAAGATTTGTCAAGGCTTATAAATTGAGAAAATATATAACGTGTGTGTTACGCATATATATATATATGTGTGGGTATATATATATATATATATATATATATATATAATATGCGTAGAGTGGGGCTGGAACCCACACTGTATCATTTGAAACTTTTCGCCGTGAGCGTGCCTATTACTTAGTATTACGACACCGCATAAAAGCACCAATAAAAGTCTGTAGATAGACACAATACATAATCAATTAATCACAGAGCTGACATTTTACTGATCTACGATTACTTAGAGGGATGGGGACATGTGATAAGTATGTATGTGCCTTACCTGGTAGCCATGACGACCATGAAGGTAGTCCATGTGCACAGGTGTGCCAAGTGTAATCCGTACGTTGTCATCCTTACCGCAACCAGTACAGAAGAACCCTTATAACGTTATTATATCTTCTTGCTATCACTCACTGGTCCCAATATCACCGACTCAGTCACTGACTCAGCCCTCATTTAAGGTTTCAATTTAAGTCGGACCTCTTCAAGGGCACTCTGGTTTTATGTTGAGCCCATTATTTACCTTTAAATGTTATTAATATAATGTGATTACAGTCATGCATGCTAAATACAGATTTGTCTGTGCCTACCCTATATCGATGTTAAATGTTATATTATATCAGTAGGATAGACATCATTACATCTAAATGCATGTGTAAATCGATGCCATGGCCTTTCAGCCCAGTATTATGTGAGTGGTCTTCAAACATTTCCCAGCTGCCGTGACTCTTCTCCGGTGACGTTCAGCTAATGCAGTGCGTACATTTGCTATGCCCGTCGGCCGGCCACCTCTCAGTCCCATCTGCCTCTTGTCGTGTGTGATGAGCAAGCAATCACCTGCAGGTGTTTCACGACTCACTGTGCAGCCTGCACCCAGCCCGCACCCAGCCAAACCAGCGGCACGTCGCGAAGTAACTAAGCAACCGTGAGCTGCCCGTCTTAGGTGCGGTTGCTTCCCTCCAGGTGGCGCCTCCTAGCATCACTTCCACCGTGTGTGTATGTGTGTGTGCACGTATGTGTGCGCGTGCATACGCGCGTATGTGTGTGCACTTGCATGTCTGCGCGCGTTTAAATGTCTCTCTACACGCGTGTGTTTATGTGTGTGCGCGCTTACATGGCGCGTATGTATTTCAATATTTAGATAGTGTAAAACGTCTCTAAATCGACCGACCATGGGACAAACCTTAAATGGTCGATTTATGGAGGTGGTCGGCTTAGAGAGTTAAAATAATGATACAATTATTACCATGGTAATGGAGGGATCGTTTGGGATCCAAATAAAGCGATCGATATAGGGGGTGGTGGATGTGGGAGGTTCTACTATAGATTTTTGTTAATGTACCTGTAATAACGTTCGTTTTTTTAAGAATTATTTTACTTAATTTCATTTACTAGTAATGAAGCACTTTTTGGGGGTCCGGTATTTTTTGTTCTTTTCTAGTTCCGTGGTTTGCGGTACTTTAATCTAAAGATGGCCAATCACACATTTTCCACTCCCGCTATATGGTGCTGTCACATTACGATGCATCGCACAAATGTATGTCGATGTATGTAATTTTTTGCTGCTACATTGGGATACATCGGTATGTGTTACGTGTGCGTTATGCGCTCGTTGGAATACGTCAATGTACGTCAACGTTTGGCGAGATATGGTGTCGCACATCAGGGGGTCGTCAAAGTTTTGTGCATGCACAAAACTTTCGACATGCGACAACATTGGACATGTGGATTTTACGTCCGCTGTATGTTATGTATGTGTTAGACGTATGTCAATGTACGTTAGACGTATGTTAGTCAAATGTTGTTCACTATGTTGCAATAGATTGACCTACTTTAAAGGCAGTGGGAACATATAGTCCGCTTACTGACAACGTATGGATAACGTACGCCTAATGTACGTCTAACGTATGTTTAGCGTTTCTCCAGTTTGTCTTGAGGTATGTAACATATGGCGCATAGTTCTAGCCATCGAATAACATATATAACGTTCACCGGCGTTCTGTGAACATACCGTGAGTGTAATTCAAGCATTTTTCGCCGTTAGCCATATGTTGGTCATACGTTGGCCATACCCTGTGTATACAGTATGTATACGTCCAACTTTGCCCTCCACGCCAAAAGGTTTGATGCTTCTTGACATAAAAAAGTGATTTTATGCATTGGCGGCGCACTGGCGAGATGCGTGGTAATGTGACAGGGCCAACAGATACACCTGGCAGGTTCACCCCACTTCAACTGTGGGTGGAGGAGTTAATATGACACAGTGGCTGATGTCAAGTCATGACAATACTTTGAGATAAGGGTAGTAATAATAGAAGTACCCCTCCCCCCGCATGCGGGAGTGGGGAGAGATGTATGTGGAAGGAGTCAGTAAGGAACATGTATCTACAGATGACTGACAGTTTGATGGTTCGGGTGTTTTACATGAAAGACCAATGGGGCAGTCTGGTTTTATTATATATAATTACAAATGTGTATTTTATGTATGCATATTTATATAATGTATATGTGTGTAATATGCATAATGTATAGATATATATATATATATATATATATATATATATATATATATGTGTGTAGATCTATATGCATGATGTCGATAAATCGCATGCATTTAAATGCCTCCCTCCTCCCTCCTCCCTCCTCCATCCTCTCTTCCTCCCTCCTCCCTCATCTCTGCCTCCCTGTGTTAAAGAAGGTCCCAGTGGTACCAGTCCTCTTAGTCCTACTGGGGCAATAGAACAATACATGATAGGTACAGATCTGATAAAACAGTATTTAACATGCATAAAGTTGATCAAATAATAATAACAAGAAGTGATGTGATGTGCTGACCTAAGCTTATTTCATTGCAGTACTTAAATAGATTATTTGTAATTAAATTGCTCATAACAAATACTTGTTTGTATCTTTCTCCTTTTTACTTCTATATGTTGAGTTACTTCCTTCTACAGATACCCAATCACACACGATCCTAGATAAAGGATTCACCCGATACTCGCAGTCGCAGTACACGGGTGAATACCAACCCTATATAAAAACGGTCAAAAAAGGGGGTTAATGAATTGAGAGCCTAATTTCACAATCTAAGAAGCAACAATTATTCTTTACATATGTCTTATTGATAGCCCGCTACCTTTGAGTTGGAAAATATAATATAATATCTAGTTTAATAAGATTTAAAAGTGAAATCGACGGCGTTCTGCGGCCGCCATCTTGTCTTTTTGCATTCTCGCCCATTTCACTAACTCTGTGCCTAAATGGGTAGCCATTTGATACTGGATCCACAGTTTCTAGTTCATGTTCCATACTTAACCTATTTTCGCCCGTATTTACACTACGTTGTCCTTCACCCGTGTACTACAAGTATCAGGTGAATCTTTTATCTATCACGATCCTAACTTGCTGCAACTGTGGTGCACTCAACAGGCAATCGTTAAACCTAAATTCACACTAGTGACATGAGTAATGTATTTTCAGAGTACTTCAGAAAAAAACCTAAGTATGGTGGTTTTTCTTTTAGGAGGAGACGTGCTACTTTTATTTAAGTAGGTTTTTTTTCTATGGTGGAGGTCTACATTTACTTAAATAGATATTCAGAGATGTACTTACTTCCTTTGAGTACTTGTTATTGAACTATGGCTTGGTATCATTTGCCTAGCTTGTGATTCTTAGGTGGTACACAGATGGTATGGTCGTAATGCGCAGCATTCGCACCTCTCGCGACGCCCGCCTCTCAGCTTTCTTCCTCCCCCCTCCCCCGGGCCGTTGCTTTCGCACCTCACCTGTCACCGCCCTCCTGCCTCCCTTATAAGGCCGCCCGCTGGCCTCCCTCAGTCACTCGCCTTCCTGCCCTCCTCCAAGCTCTGCCTTTTTCCTACTTTGGCCTTCACCTCGGACCGTTGGCCGATACCTCGGACCTCGGACCGTTTCTCCACCTCGGACCGCTCCAACACCAGCATCATGCCCAGAAGCGAGGGGATGCCGCCCATCCCAGCACCTCGGGCACACGTCGCCGGGGGGGCGCACCCTCCCCCGCCACCTCAAGCACCACCACCCGCCCCGAGGCGGTGGACGGCGTACAGCACACCGCCCATCCCAGCACCTCGGGCACACGTCGCCGGGGGAGCGGATTTTTGATCCCCCGGGGGGCCATCCCCGGCACCTCACCCACACCCTTGCCGACAACCCCCTGACCACCACCGACAACCCCCCAGCGACCACCGATCGAAACACCGCCCAGACAGAGCCGGCCACCATCACCTCGCACCGCAGGCCCCAGACGCCGCCCATCCTCAGGACGAACCCTCCCCAGACAACACCGCCGCCGACCATCACGACCACCGACAACCCCCCAGCGACCACCGATCGAAACACCGCCCAGACAGAGCCGGGGACCATCACCTCGCCATCCTCAGGACGAACCCTCCCCAGACAGCACCGCCGCCGACTATCACGACCACCGACAACCCCCCAGCGACCACTGATCGAAACACCGCCCAGACAGAGCCGGGGACCATCACCTCGCACCGCAGGCCCCAGACGCCGCCCATCCTCAGGACGAACCCTCCCAAGACAGGACAGCCGCCGACCATCACGGCCTCCACGACACAGCCTTCATCAACCCACCCGACCCGACCCCGACCCCCACCCCGCCCAGCCCTGAGGACTTCGCTGCCCCCCTGCTCGACCCTCACCGGACCTCCTCACTGCATCTCTCCAAGGAGAGGGCCTCCCCAACCTTTTGGGCTGCCCGCTCCCTGTCGACGTAGGCCCCGGACAGATCACCCCACCCAGACCTTCAACTTCCCCAGCTTCCACCGAGAACCCCGCCCAAGCCTCGCCTTGGTCTCCCTCCCGCGCTATCCCGGCCCAGCCCTGGACCTCAGCCGTGGCCTACGCCTCGGGCCCCCGCCTCGGGCGCGCCTCGAGCCCTCTCCTCCCTTTTTGGTGGAGGGCTCCTCGGCGCCCCCCCCTCCTCACATGAACTCCTATCACCTCTGACTTTTGCTCCTTATGAGCCCCCCCTGTAAATTATTCATTCTCTGTTGCTCCTCATGAGCCTCACATTGCTTTCTACCTTGTACTGTTGCTCATCCTGAGCCTCCTTACTGTTGCTATGTTACCCTCTGTTGCCAGAGGCGCCCCAATAAATGCCTCTTCTTTCCACATCCGCCTTGCTTTCTTCCTTTTTGCGCATCGGTCGTAATGCGAAGCATTGCGTTTGATGCGTGGAGAGGAAGAGACCCTCCCCCCGCCTCCCGGGTCGTCGCACAGCATTCGCACCTCGCGCGACGCCCGCCTCTCAGCTTTCTTCCTCCCCCCTCCCCCGGGCCGTTGCTTTCGCACCTCACCTGTCACCGCCCTCCTGCCTCCCTTATAAGGCCGCCCGCCGGCCTCCCTCAGTCACTCGCCTTCCTGCCCTCCTCCAAGCTCTGCCTTTTTCCTCCACCCACCCACCCAACTTTCTCTACTTTTCTTCCTTTCTCTTACAGCTGGTGGAGGGCTCCTGGGCGCCCCCCCCCCCCCTCACATGAACTCCTATCACCTCTGACTTTTGCTCCTTATGAGCCCCCCCTGTACATTATTCATTCTCTGTTGCTCCTCATGAGCCTCACATTGCTTTCTACCTTGTACTGTTGCTCCTCCTGAGCCTCCTTACTGTTGCTATGTTACCCTCTGTTGCCAGAGGCGCCCCAATAAACGCCTCTTCTTTCCACATCCGCCTTGCTTCTTCCTTTTCGCGCATCAAGACGCCATTGCAATCAAATGCAATAGCATGAAAAATTGCAATCTGAAGTGGTACTCAGCTATGTACCTGCGTATATATATATATATATATATATGTATATATATATATATATATATATATATGTATATGAATATATTATATATACGCATATATCTATATATACGTATATATCTATCCAGACATATATATATATATATATGTATGCGTGTAGAACACGCAGAATGCTTGTGTCGATCGCGCATGCTCTGAGCCACGGTCAGACGTGATGGGGGCGATAGTGACACAGGGTGGCGCCACTTTGTCAGATTAGAGAATGAAGAGGGATTCTGTCAAAACAAGTGTTATCTTGATTATTATCATAACAGCTCCGTATTGTTAGATAGTAGCGACATATATCCCGTGCAAGATGCATGAAATCATAAAGAGTGTTATAGTGTTACCAAAACAGCGTTAACAAGTATTGTTTTAAATAGTGGCCTATATATCTTACATGGAATTTGGAAAGGCACTGTAACATGAAACACACTCTCCTCCTGAGTTTTGTTTGTTAAAAGTTTGTTTTATTCCTACCCCCACCCCAGCAAAAGCACATTGGGTATTGGGGGCTTGTATGAATCCCAACAAATGTACATTTCGTTCTGTGAACAAAAATGGGACCCCCCCTCAACGCCTGCCCCCCCCCCCCCCCCCAAAAAGAAACACACCAAAATACCCACCCAAACAAATGGAACCCATCTAACAAAAAAACGTCATACTGACGTCAGCATAACGTTATTTAATGTTACAATAACGTTATAAAAAAAATCATATTATTGTTTTGTATGGAGTAAAAAATGTTATAGAATGTTATTATAATGTTCTAGAAACGTTTTTTAATGTCACTATGATGTTTTTGCTTAGCATTAAGGTGACGCTTTTTAACGTCAATATGACATTTTTACATAAAATTCCAGAACCATTTTTTGTACCTAAGGAAAATGTAGAAATATCATAACAACAATGAACAACACATAAAATGATTTGGGACATTGGTTCCCCGTCTTGTCAAACCAATGACTTTATAATTGTCACTTCCGAGCCTGGCATTCTGATTAGCTCAGTATCAGGATAATGTGACTGAGTGGGATACTGACTGATTTCCCAGTGGGGCAGCACTATAAATTCACCATGAGTGTGCACTGTCACTAGGTGGTACCATCATGAGATGACCTTAGATGTTGCTAGGACATAAAACAACAACCAACGATAACATAAAATGACTTAAGACATTTATTCTTTCTATGTACAATATTGCATCTTAATTCTTATATTGTCAGTCTCTATTTGTCAGATCCTGAAACATATAATAAAGACAATGCTTGTTGAACCATAATTGTATATGATCAAAGCTTACATAATTAAAACAAAGGTTTCACTGAATCCTGATAATAAGAAGTTTGATTATGAAAAAATATTTATAATATGAGACACTTTACTTGGATTTGTTTGCAGTGTTCACACATCAGATGTAAAAAAACAAACCCACCCCCAACTTCCAAAAAATATTACAACATGCTTTTTTGAGTTACAAATTTTAATACTAAGGATGTGTTTCAGGCATTAATTTCCTATATCAGGCGAATTTAACCTGTTACTGGTTTTATGATAGGTTAATTAAAAGTCTTCCCTCAAGTGAAAATGACATATTTAGTGCATTTATTTTACCACCATACATAAATATATTTTAAAATATCTTTGATGACAAAGAAGCTGCACAATGTAGAGAAGAGGACAGAAAATAAACATGTGTCCACGCGTAATTACATTATACCAAATGTTTAAAATACTGATGCTTTATTCAATAGAATATAGTGCTTGGGGTGATCTGTTTATTTTTTACTGAAGGTTAGTCTAAACCTTAGTGTCACAGGAAACAAAATAATGGGACAGGTCAATTATATTTATTTTCCAATTTCATGAAATCAGGTTAGGGGGGTTCTTTATCAAAGATATAAAAATATTGGCCTGAGCTTTAGACAATTTGAGAAGCTGAATCACTAGAGTACTTCATGTATATTATACAGTGAAAATTAGCATGTCATTGGAACAAGTGACAACTTTGATTATGATAGTAATATTAGTCAAACATTTACAAGTATTTAGAAACTAGAAACATCTCAAATATATTCCAAGATGCATCCACATACTTAGGTAGGGCTATTCTATTTCTAACTACAATGTACATGACTTCAAAATATCGGTATCGTTTGTTGTTTTTTAATGTCCTAGCAACATCTAAGGTAATATCAGGATGGGTACCGACTTGTGACTGTGCATTCATGGTGACTTTATAGTGCTGCACCACTGGAAGACCAGGCCACCAGCACCATGCACTGATATCCCACTCAGTCACATTATCCTGACACTGAGCCAACCAGTCCTTGCCCTATCCTAATAATGCCGAGCACCTGGCTAGGAAGTGACAAGTATAAATTTTTAAGTCATTGGTTTGACTCGACCAGGGTTCGAACCCACGATCCCATGGTCTACCAAGACGGGAGACGGACGCTCTACCTAATTTGGCCAACCCATTTGGTCAAAATATCGGTATCAAATTTTCTGGAACTTACTGAGTTCCCCATCTAGCACTGCTGTGAAAATAGCTTTGCCATTTTTCAGTTTAACCATAATGGCTCTGGTTTGTATACGGGCAACAGGTAGCATCTTCATCTCTGAGTTGATATCACACACCTTGTAACTTCCAACTATGCTGGAGTCACATGGCCAGTGGAAGAGCGGTTCAGCTTGTCTATACACTCTGCACAGGAGCAACTCATTCTGTTCAACATTCTGACCATTGTTGATCTGAACAACTTCACACCACAAGGAATTATCTAATAAATAAGCATTATTGGGTTTGACATCAGAAATTGTCAGTTTGTTTGCAGTAAATTCTTTCTTAATCTCTTAATTCACCTGATCATTTTACAATTTGTACAAGAGCACCCATACCAGACCGGTCCATTCTCTTTAGTTTCTGTAAGTAAATTTCAAATGGCAAAGCGCTACAGCTATCCAGGCTTCCATGTTGTTGGGCCTCGTCTGCAATGTGTAACATCATGTGAATGTTATGAATCAGGAACTCTGCACCATATAAACTTTGACTTTTTAAACAAAATATACAAGGATTTCATGAGCATAGCCAACATGCTTTTGCACGAGCCTTATGTTATAAAATGTTTGTACATATCAGGCCTCAAGATGTTCTTCAAAACAAGTTTGCCAGTGTACAGCATAAATTGTCTGTTTTCTGTTGCCTTCCAGCATAAATGTCAAATAGAGCTCTCGGCTTACGAGCAAAACAATTTGGAATGAATATTTGTAGTCCTATTAAATTGTTGCTCACCTCCTGGATGTTACCAATTGACATTTTTACTTCCTTTTTTCCACACATCCACACCAGCAGCAATCTTTTCTTAACACCAAGACAAGCCTGGTGCATGCAATCATTTGGAAATTGCTTAAACATGTTTATCCGGAGCTCACAGAATGGGGATAGCCCATGGTGATGCTCTACCTGTTCCTGATTGTGGAATGATGTATTGGAACATAGTTTTATGTTGTCCACCTTTGGGAAGGTAACCCTCCCTTTACATAGTCCTTTTTGGGTACATTTATCACAGCCATAATAGCCAGAATGGAGTTTTATGTCTTTAACCATGCCTCTCGCAGGGGCATCACAAACAATGCATTGCAAATTGATTTGAATAATGTGGTTGTTATATAGGCCATTTTGCATAAGTAACTGCAATTCTCTGATGGTATCATTCAAAAATTCAAGATTATCAGGTTTAGAACATTCTAAACACAATGCCACAGGAAAAGCCGTAACTGGCTCAAGATTTATGGAGCACAGTATTGCCCATGAGCTCTTAAACAGTGGAATGCCATCAATGAAGATAAATCAAAAACTTGGATGTTTTCCCTTATATCTAATGTACATTTGTTGAAATGCTTTAACAGTTGATCTCTCAAACCTAGATGTATATATTTGCACTCCTGATTTCTCTTCAATTTCTACATTTATTTGAGTTTTCAACAGAGTTCTAGCAGTTTGTGGTAAGTTACAGTGACCATGTTTGCATAATGTTTTTAACATTGCATCAACAGCATTATGTTTAACTTCAAATTCTTATTATTTGCCCATGTGGCCAAGTCATCAACAAGTGGAACATGTTCTTCATCTTCATCTTCTGATTCGGATGGTGAAATAGTAACATGGTACTCAATGGCATCCCACTCTACTCCATCCACATTGTACCTGTTATCCACATCACTTGACTCCTTATTATCATTGGGAGACTCTTCCAGCAGAATAACATGTTGTGCAGGTATATCAGCACGATCAACATGATAGGATCTTCTAATTTGTGTGGGCTCGTCACTGCTATCATCTTGATGGGCTACACAGAGTTTGTTTAGTGAATGCTTAGCTGATATCCACCTTCTGTTGTACTCCAAGCGCTTCCGTTTTGTTGCTTCCATTCTGTGTCAAAACAAAATGGTTTTTACATTTATTTTAAATGCACAACATAAACCCACAAATATTTTTGGTGTTTCGCACAACAATTATTTTCCACTGAAAATTGGATATTTGGTTTCTTTTAATGTAACAGTGAGCTTTTGTTGTGGCCACAATATCTAGTGAGCTGGATTACACCTGGGGAACTGGATGTTTGGCATACGGGTATATGCCGCTAAAAGGGGGCAATGTACATTTTGAGAAATTATTCCCAAATAGAGGGGTCTGGTGTTTTTTTTTAGCAAAGTTTCCCTAACAGTTTTTGTATTATCAATCAGCTAAAAGGTGATTGGATATTACTCATTTTCTATCAAATGAAAAATTGGTAAAAAGGGTCTGATTTGTATTTGATTCTGAAAATGTTACATTTGACCAAATTATTTGTCATGGACATCTAGTGTGACAATGATAGTAAATACAGATATTTGCCACAACAAAAGCTACACATTTATAATTAACCAATTGTTTGATTACCCAACGACCACATACAGGGTTCCCACTAACATCTTTTTAAAGTTCCATGACTTTTCCAGGTCAAATTACAAATTTCCAGGTATGAAATCAGGCTGGTCAGGTGCATTCCACACATGTTAAATGGTCAGCCATGAGTAATATTTGACCCAATGAACACTGAATTTTACTGAAAAATAACATTCAGGCATTTCAATAAACAAGGCCTAGAATCATTGGAATTATTAAGGCCAATGTCTCGACACATATTCTGTATTTTCTAACGATTTGTACCCACTTATAATGTCAATGGTTAATTTTAATTGTGGCGAATTATCTTCCCACGTAGATCCAAGGGTATGGGGAGCTTACATTTCAAAATAAAAAATGTTATGCAAATAGGAATATAAGAAAAGATATATGTGACCCAAATCCAGATTTTGTACTTCAAACTCTCATATCTTTTATAAAATAAACACTTATTTAGATGAAAATTGTACTGCTCAATCCACATGACAAGAGATTTGAAAAGCTAAGTATATATTTAAAAAAAAGGGAAATATGAAGAAATGTATGTTTCCATACAGCTCAGGGTGGTGAGTAGGCAGTGAAAGCTTAGCCAAGATGGGGGAAGACTACAGAAGCTGAGTGAACTCGGCGGACGGAGTGACTGAATTTGTTGACATTGCATTCTGTACGTCCTCAAAATGCATCTGTTCATCACGTAATCCTCATGACAATTGGTCAATAGATAGGAAACAGGTACGCAAAAATGAATATGGTAGTTTTTTAAATGAATATCTTCACATTTTAGTGACTTGCAGAGGTTTTTGATAAACGGGGGGAAAAAAGGAATTCGGAGCAATTTTCATTACATGTCTGGTCAACAAATTCAAATGATTTAAGGACGCAGACAAAGAACATGTTATCTACATGATGCAAAAGACGGCTTTTAAATATCTCTAAAATTGACCCCACAGCAAAGCGAAAGGTAACACACACTACCACACAGTGACATGTGTAAGGGGCCAGTAATCGCGATTTCGGACAGAGCGAAAGTCGGGTAAAGTAGTATGGGCGATAATAGGAGGGATCGATGCTAGAAGCATTAATAAAACAAAACCGACCAACAAAATGACTATTCATTGATCCAGATCAAATTCTGTTATTTGTGGGGAGGGCTACTCACTACTAAATTCAAATTCTGCTATTTAGAAGCATGACTTAATTAAAAAAATGTATGTACCATATATATATATACTAGACTAGTAACTCGTGCATATATCAAATGTATGTGCTGTATGGCCATCATACAGCAACCCTAAAGTCACTGCATGGCCACCGCACGATATTTAGACATTTTATATATGCACGAGTATACACGTCAAATATATATACAAGGTATATACTGTGATATATGCGTAATAGACATCTAGACACATCTGTAAATATGCTAATGAGATGACGTCATGGAAAGTTTAGCCGGCGGTTCAGTGAGCCCTGGACGGGAATAAACCATTCAGTATCCAGAAGTCAAAGTGTTCAGACGTTGTACTTTCACATGATGTCAGATGAGGAAGAATGCCGCCCGCTAATACACTGCCGGGTTTACGGCCGCCTGGTCAGCTTGTCCTCAGCAACAACGCAAGATCGAACTGGAAAACATGGATCAGAGCATATGACATATACGCCATTGCTGCAGGTGTCATATTGAAGGCAGAACGAGTGCAATGCTGCATTTTTCTTCATGTCACTGGCAAAGAAGCGCAAAACGTTTTCGCAAATATGTCCATCGCGCTCGCTGACCGAGATAGGATCGGACCACTCACAGAAGCATTCCAGACATATTGTATAGGCAAGTGCAGTTTGATAATAACAGGTACAAGTTTAATTCACATAATCAAGCTACAGAAACAATGGCCACGTACATCACGGCGCTAAGAGACAAAGTAAACGATTGCGAATACGGCCCAGTGGAGGAGTCGCCGTTGCGCGATCGGTTGGTGGCTGGCGTGAAAAACATTAATTTGTGTAACAAACTGCTACAAACTGCTGAGTTAACTCTGGAGAAGTGTGTGAGTATGTGTGAAATGAGTGAATTCAGTTCGGATCTGTTGGAGGACACCAAATCAGATGTTGAGAGTAAGGAAATTGATTTTCTTAAGAACTATGCTACTGCGCGTACCGGCGGTCCGGTCATCGGCGACACCATCTTGGAAATCACCATCTTGGAATTCTGGCGGTGCTGGTGCAGTAGAGTTCAAGATCCACTGTCAGAACTGTGGGTACAAACACCACCGGGGAGTCTGCCCAGCGAAAGGCAAAGCTTGCATAGCCTGCAAGAAGATCGGGCACTTCGGTAAGGTCTGCCGGAGCAGATTGGGCAAGGTCAACGAATTGGCCATCGAAGAGCCCGGCCCTCACAATGCTGAGCAAGACCCGGATCTGGCGGAGGTCAATGTGCTGACAACGGATCTGTTCGTCAGTGCTGTTGACCGCGGTGCCGAGCAAGATGCCGAGCTGTGGTACGCAACCATCCGAGTGAACGGTCGCCCTGTCAAGTTCAAGCTTGACACCGGGTCGGAGGAAAGCGTGCTTCCAAGGAACATCTTCGACAGAGTCGCTCCGGGGCAGCTGACGAACACCAGGTGTTCGTTGGTGACGTTCTCGGGACATCGGATCACTCCTGACGGTGAGGCGTCGGTCGACGTGAATGGCAGAAACTTCAGGTTCCAAGTGGTGCGGAACTGTCAGCCTATTTTGGGGAAACAGGCTTGTGTGACATTGAACCTGCTGGCGCGGGTTGACGAGGCACTCTGCCATGCCGACAAACATTTCCAAGCCGAGCGACAGTCCTAGCACCCGGGCTGAACAGCTGGTAAGCGAATACAAAGACGTGTTTCAAGGTTTAGGTCTTATCAAAGCAAATGCTGTCATTCATGTTGATAAATCTGTCCAACCTATAATAGATCCACCTAGAAAAATCCCATTTGCTATTCAAAGTAAAGTACGTAGTGAACTTGATCGCATGGTAGAGTTAGGTGTAATAGTTGAGCAGGATGAACCTAACGAGTGGGTTAATTCCATAACTATCGTAAAAAAAACAAATAAGATAAGGATTTGTTTGGATCCGACTAAGTTGAACAAAGTGATAAAGAGAGAGGGCCTTTCCCTACCAAAACTATTGACGAAATTATTGCCAAGACGGCAGATGCAAAATATTTCTCAGTTTTGGATGCAATGGCAGGGTATTGGCAAATAGAGTTAGATGAAGAAAGTTTGTGTCTGTGCACGTTTAACACTCCGTGGGGCCGGTACAGGTACACCCGCCTGCCTTTTGGCATCAAAACAGCCGGTGACATTTTTATTCAAGAAATGCACCGTGTCATGGGCCATCTACCCGGCATTGGGATAGTCACAGACGACATTTTGGAATTTGGATCAACAGTTGAGGAACACAACGAGAGGCTCAAGGCCGTGTTGGACCGAGCTAGGTCGGTAAATCTCAAACTAAACGAGACAAAATCTTTGCTATGCAAAACTACAGTAAAGTATGTAGGTCATCAACTTACCCAGCAGGGGGTGAAGTCTGATCCAGACAGAATACAAGCAATCGTAGGCCAGAGCCACGCAACAAACAAGGGGTCCAAAGGTTCCTGGGCATGATTGGGTATGTGCACAAGTTCATACCTAACATGTCCGCGATTGCCAAACCACTGCGCACGCTCCTCGCTAAGGATGTAGCGTGGCACTGGCAAACCGAACAGCAGGGTGCTTTTGATAAGTTGAAGGAGAAGTAGAGAACTGCTCCTGGATTGTCTTATTATAATGTAAACAAACCCATTGTCATTCAGGTAGATGCCTGTCAGTCAGGTCTAGGTGCTGTGTTCATGCAAGAAAGCAAGCCAATCGCACTCGCATCTCATGTGCTCAATTCAGCGCAGTGTGGTTATGCCACGATAGAAAAAGAAATGCTTGCCATATCTTTCGGATGCCAGATATTTCATGACTATATCTTTGGCAAGGAGGTTCAAATTCAAATGGACCACAAGCCGTTGGTGGCGATAATGCAAAAACCGATTCACAAACTTTCGGCCAAAATGCAGAGAATGCGAATGCATTTGCAAAACTACAATATTCAACTGTGTCATGTGAAGGGTTCTCTGATGTTTTTTGCAGACACGTTGTCCAGAGCACATAGTGCTAATGTAGGTCATGATAGCCTGTTCGATGACACGTTCTGCGTTGCCGCAGTGGACATGCAATCGTCAAGTTTGTTAAGTAAAATTGTCAGTGAGTATGAAAGAAATGTATCCATGTCCATGTTAATCGCACACATTGAAGATGGGTGGGACACTACACGCATACAGACACCGCCGTGTCTTAGACAGTACATCCCACACAAAGACGAATTAACGGTAGAAAACAATCTAGTCATGAAAGGCAATCGGGTGGTGGTACCTCCGGGTCTCCATGGGGAAATGATTGAGGCATTACACGAAACACACTTGGGCGTGACAAAATCCAAACAGCTAGCGCGAGACTGCATGTTCTGGCCTAACATAAACAAACAAATTGAGGAAAAAGTCAGTCGGTGTGACACTTGCCAGAGACAACCAGAAAAGTTTGCATAATGAGCCATTGATAAGCCACCCGATGTTTCAAAAATGCTTTGAAGGGGGGATGTGATATATGCGTAATTGACGTCTAGACACGTCTGTAAATATGCTAATGAGATGACATCATGGAAAGTTTAGCCGGCGGTTCAGTGAGCCCTGGATGGGAATAAACCATTCAGTATCCAGAAGTCAAAGTGTTCAGACATTGTACTTTCACATATACAAGGTATATATATACATGCATGCATGCATACATACACCTTGTATATATATGACATCGTATATACAAGGCATATACAAGACAATACACTCCAGAACCTTTTTTACATTCAACAACAAAAAAACGTCTATCATCTATATAGATAGGATGGCCGAATGAGTTAGAGCCTCCGTCTCCCGTGTTGGTAGATCGTGGGTTCGAATCCTGGTCGAGTCAAACCAATGACTTTAAAATTGATAATTGTTGCTTCCTAGTCTGGCACTCGGCATTATTAGGATGGGACAAGGACTGGTTGGCTCAGTGTCATGATAATGTGACTGAGTGGGATATCAGGTCATGATGCTGGTGGCCTGGTATTCCAGTGGGCAGCACTATAGAGTTGCCATGAGTGCGCACTGTCACAAGTCGGTACCCATCCTGATATGACCTTAGATGTTGCTAGGACGTAAAACAACCACATACACACACACACATGCCCACACGCACGCACGCACGCACACATACACACACACAACTTGTATATGTGACGTCACAAATAGCCTGAAGTGAGACTAGTAATCATGTGTGTTCACAAGGGCAAAGTTTATGTCGACTTAAGCTGTATTCACACGGGCAAAATCTAAGGCGATCTACAGAAGGCGATTTATATGAAGCGATCTAGGCGCGCATTCATACGGGCTGAGTTTCAAAGTGTGTCGCATTCACACAGGCAGTACTTAGGGAGGTTTAAGGCGGAAGTGGATATCTGTGCATGAGCAAGTCCAGACTAACCAGCGCCAGTTTGGGTTCGTCGACGTCGGCCGAGAGAGTGTGGGTTCGACCTAGATATGTATGGACTGAATCGTATTGGTTTGGAACAGTCAAAACTTCTGCTGGGCAGTGAAACCCTAAAAATAAATGATAAAAAAAAATATGTGCACCTCTAGCAGGTTCATAAAGCAAATTTACTGGAAAGTCAACACAGTCAGGTCTTGACTGTCACGTTTCCCTCGACTGCGCATGAGTGTGATGTCATAAATAAAACCATTCAGCGTAGATCGGTTCCTGTAGACCACCTTGCGAAGCGTTTTACATTAAACGATTTATATGAAGCGATTCAGCCTTAAAACGCCTCAGCTGTGCATTCACATGGCAAATGTGAGTCGAACTAGGCAAGTCGATTTATATGAATCGATTTAACTTCCCCGCGTGAATACAGCTATAGACAAGTCGATTTATATGAATCGATTTAGTGTTGTGTCCACACATGCAGTACTTTTAGCTAGAAATCGATATCTGCGCATGAGCAAGCCCATACTAACCAGCGCCAGTTTCGGTTAGTCGACATCGGTACGAGAGAGTGTGGGTTCGACCTAGATATGTATGGACTGAATCATATTGTTTTGGAACGATCAAAACTTCTGCTGGGCAGTAAAAACCTAAAAATAAATGATGAAAAAAATATATGTGCACCTCTAGCAGGTTCATAGACCAAATTATATTATATAGTGCGACGTGCTTAATCCGCCTCAAGTAAGTCCGTTGCGTTCACACGGGCGATATAAGTTGAATCATGAAATTTGGTTCATAAAAACCACCTACAGCGGTGGTTTATAAATTCCGGCTTATATGATTCGAATCAGCCCTAAACCGCCTCAGCCGCGCGTTCACACGCCAAATGTGAGCCGAACTAGGCAAGTCGATTTATATGAGTTGAATTAACTGGCCCATGTGAACAGGGCTTTAGTGGCTTAGTGGTTAGAGTATTGAACTTGTAATCTGAAGTTATTTGGTGGTGTGGGTTCAAACCCCATACACTCCAGAACCTTTTTTACATTCAACAACAAAAAAACATTTTTCATCTATATCTGTTTCTCATCGAATTATGCAATGTAATTGTACTAACACATATTTTACATTACACAAATATATTTCCTGATTGAACTACTCTAAAGAAGATTGAAAATACCCCAGTTTTACTCTCCCTTATCTCCACTCACCCAGCCATTTTTAAAACAACAGCTGCCAGCTAGTCCCAGCCTCAGAACTGACCCACTTCTGGTGGTGAAGTGGGTCCCCTACTCTCCCAGAGAGCGTTTATATAAACAGATGAGAGGGACAACTCCCGCGAAAATATGTAACACAGGCTGCAGTGGCGATCCTGGCGGTTATTGTTGAACAAGCCTTGAGTTTGCTGGTACACTCAGTGCAAAACATTAATTTTCTTAAAAGATTAATAGAAATCCAGAACCCTAACCATATAAATTCAATATAATCTTGTTGGTAAACATGTTTTCTATATGTGTACTAAGCGGCTTGTTTCTATTTGGTGTAGTTTTAGAGATATTTCACTTTTTCTGTAGGAAGATTGCACACGACCATTGACAATGCCTTGAGTTTGCCGTACGCGTAGTGAAAAACGTCAGTTTTATTCCAAATTAATAGAAATCCAGAACCCTAACCATATCAATTTAATATAATCTTGTTGGTAAACATGTTTTCTATGTGTATTCCAATCAGTTTGTTTTTAGGTGTTGTAGTTTTAGAGATATTTAACGTTTTCTGTAGGAAGATTGCACACGACCATTGACAATGCCTTGAGTTTGCTGTACGCGTAGTGAAAAACGTCAGTTTTATTCCAAATTAATAGAAATCCAGAACCCTAACCATATCAATTTAATATAATGTTTTTGGTAAACATGTTTTCTATGTGTATTCCAATCAGTTTGTTTCTAGGTCTTGTAGTTTTAGAGATATTTAACTTTTTGTCTCTGAAGATTGCTCACTGCCATTGACAATGCATTGAGTATGCCCATATGCGTAAACTGTTCAACAACCACCACTTGGAGCGCCACAGTCGGCACCTGTTACACGGTCTAGTATGACAGTTGTCCCTCTTATCTGTTTATATACACGCTCTCTGACTCTCCCCACACATATTTGGTTCTTTAAGCATAAAAACTAAACAAGGTTTTGCTTGGAGAGCATTTGTTGGAGTACGGTTCCCGTCGCCAGCGACCTATATCTGGTCCCTTTAAGGGGACGGTAAAAGTGTAGGCTCAGGCTTTCTATCCACAAACTGTCTAATGGTGAAAACAAGTCTATTCAGACTTATCCATGATAGGCAGTATAAATCTTCAAAAAAAAAAAACACTATGTTCCGCTGCTAAAAATTGGCGTCCTTCCCCATGGCTCTAGCGAGGGGTTCACTCTGTAGAAGGGGGAGGGGGGGGGGGGGGGGGGGCCTTCAACCACTCGGGTTGTCGCTTAGTTGAGCAGACGGCGTGGGGCTGGGCCCGTGACAGCAGCCACCATCATGGTTGTCCCGCAGTTACTGTTAAGCGCCGTCACAAAATCAAACCTCGCTGTTCGCCAATGGCACGCGTGTCACAGCACGTCGTTTGGGTGAGTAATAGTACACAGCCATAGTAGACCTACATACAACACGTGTTTCTATTATATATTCTGCGTATGCCGTGTGTAGTCAGCGATGTGACAGCAACTTGAGCAAGGCGTGTTTGAGGCGCTGTCACTGCCATTAGTGTCAATAGCACAACTGCGTCGCGCGTGTTTTAATTTGATTTTCTTTTGGCGGGGGGTGAAGGGATCATCATGAGGCGGCGGGAAATATGTTGGTTGGTTGGTGGAGTTCTGGCAACATCTAAGGTCATATCAGGATAGGCACCGACTTGTGACAGTGTGCACTCATGGTGACTTTATAGTGTTGTCCTACTTGGATACCAGGTCACCAGCACCATGACCTGATATCCCACTCAGTCACATCATGACACTGAGTGACTGAGCCAACCAGTCTGACTCCTTGCCCTATCCTAATAATGCCCAACGCATGACTAGGGAGTGACAAGTATCAATTTTTAAGTCACTGGTGTGACTCAACCAAGGTTCGAACCCATGTGTTCGAATCCATGCACCATGGCTCCCCTCCCCTCCCCTCCCCCTCACCACCTCTCCTCCCCTGCCCTCCCCTCACCTCCCTGAGACCCCTTTCAATGTTTACAAACATCGTGTATGCGCGCGCAGCTTGGCTGCAGAACGAAGGCACACTGCCATTGAGTTTGCCGATGCGCGCAGTGCAAAACATTAGTTTTATTCAAAATTAATAGAAATCCAGAACCCGAACCTTATGAATTTAATATAATCTGTTTGCTAAGCATGTTATCTGTTTGTGTGCCAAGCGGTTTGTGTCTAGGTGGTGTGGTTTTAGAGATATTTAACTTTTTCTGTATGAAGATTGCTCATGGCCATTGACAATGCATAGAGTTTGCCGATACGCGCCATGCAAAATGTTAGTTTTATTCAAAATGAATAGAAATGCAGAACCCTAACCGTTTAAATTTAATAGGATCTGTTTGTTAAAGTCGCCAGCTATCCGCCGCGTGGAAAACAAACGAACTCGATTTGAAATTCTGTTGCGACTGAAAACTCCCCAAAACACCAGCGGCCTGTCGTGGCTTCTGCGCATGCGCGGATTTTCGCACGTTGCGGCGATCACTGCTATTTGTTTTGTTTACACTCGGCGATTTGACGCTGATCGAGCTGCTACGTTACTATCGCTTGGAATTTAAGGTTAATTTAATGAAATTTCACGATTTGAGTATGTAATTCTGTTAAATATGATCGCATTCAATAGATTTCGGCGTAATCGGTCTGAAATTTATTGCCGCCCATACTGGGAACCAGCAAATCTTGTTACTGTGTGAGCCTGTTGCCGGCACAATTTCAGCCAATCACAGCGCAGCTTTTGCATTGCAAATGGCCGCCGCCTATGGGGGCGGCCATTTTGAAGACAACAAACTGCCTTTGCAGTTCAGACTAGCAGTGCCCTGGTCCCATACTCTCCCCACACATACTTGGTTCATTTAAACATAAAAACTAAACAAGATTGTGCTTGGAGAGCATTTGTCGGAGTACGCGCAGTGTCCCAGCGAGCTATAGCTGGTCCCTTTAAGCATGTTATCTGTTTGTATGTCAAGCGGTTTGTTACTAGGTGACGTGGTTTTAGAGATATTTCACTTTTTCTGTAAGAAGATTGCTCACAGCCATTGACAACGCATTGAGTTTGCCAATACGTGTAGTGCAAAATGTCAATTCTATTCAAAATTAATAGAAATGCAGAACCCTAACTTTATACATTTGATATAATCTGGTTGTTAAACATGTTGTCTGTTTGTGTGCCAAGCGGTTTGTGTCTAGGTGGTGTAGTTTTCGAAATATTTCACTTTTTCTGTAGGAAGATTTATTATGGCCATTGACAATCCATTTAGTTTGCTGATATGTGCAGTGCAAAATGGAAATTTTATTCAAAATTAATAGAAATGCAGAATCCTAACCTTATAAATTTAATATAATCTGTTCATTGAATATGTTTTCCATGTGCGTTCCAAGCGGTGTGTGCCTAGGTGGTGTGGTTTAGGAGATATTTCACTTTTTCTGTATGAAGCCATTCAGTTTGCAGTGTGACCATGTGCCACCCTGCAGCCAATCAGCGCACACACTGACCTAAATACCCATGCTGACGTCATATGAAATAGGTCTATGGTTCGGGTGGAGCTGTCCCAGACGAGCGTGCTGGTGGACGAGGTGCTGCGGGTGGTGGTGTCCGGCCTGCAGCTCGCCCAGAAGGTGACCGTGTCCGCCCTGCTGGAGGACGCAGGCAAGATGTACGCCTCACACGGCCAGTTCACCGCGGACCCCACCGGGCGGGTGGACCTCAGCAGGGCGCCTTCACATGGAGGAACCTATACAGGTCAGGTAGCGCATATCGCACTGCTTATCACTTTGTCAGTAGCCTGTTAATCTCTAACGGTGAATTCAGGAATGACAAATTTTAGAACTGAATCTAAATGGAACCGAAGAACCAAAGGAGCTTTGGTCCGTGCGTATGTGATTATGGATGTGAAGATTATATCCCTCAGCTGATCTCATTTATTAAAAAGGTGTAGTCAACAAACTGGCACGATCGTAACTAGGCAGTACCAAGGGATGGAAGATCCTCACAATTTCGTGAATTTCCGCGATTTTTTTTATATTCACTGATTAACATTCACAGAATACCATATTTGACAGCAATTGGTTAGTCCTAATCCCATTCATATATGACCCTAGATGTTGCTAGAACATAAAACCCAAACAGGAAAGAGTTTGACATGGGTGATAATATAATCACATTGATGATTGTGCGTAATCGATTAATCAACTCAGGTCACGTGAGGCACTTTTCCTACAGACTCACGTCGAATAATCGAATGCGCTTTTCCATGCTCGGGGTGGAAAAAATAGTGGCTTAATGAACCAAAACCCTTTTTTTAATAACCGATATAACTACAGCAAAATAGAATTTAAAGGTTTTTATGATGGCATAGTTTAGTTATATTTCCATTTCATTAATCTAGGTTATTACCAAAAAAAACCATTTATGACTGGTACTGGTAGCTATTATCTAGCAGGACGGTACCAGCGCAAATGTGACTTCATCGCTCCTAGCCACCCCCAGCCAGGACGTGGGTTACTGGGTTCGGGTCGTTTTGCACATGGCATGTTAGATAAAGGATTCACCCGGTACTCGCAGTACACGGGTGAATACCAACCCTATATAAAAACGGTCCAAAAAGCGGGTTAAAAAATCAAGCGCCTAATTTCACAATCTAAGAAGGGAAAATTCTTCTTTACATATGTCTTATTGATAGACCGCTACCTTTGAGTTGAAAAATATAATATAATATCTAGTTTAATAAGATTTAAAAGTGAAATCGACGGCGTTCTGCGGCTGCCATCTTGTCTTTTTGCATTCTCTCCCATTTCACCAACTCTGTTCTGATATAAGTAACCATTTGACACTGGTGCCAGGCATTGTACTTCTTGTTCCATACTAACGCTATTTTCGCCCGTATTTATATAAGGCTGGTCTTCACCCGTGTACTACATGTAACGGGTGAATCTTTTATCTAATGGGACGTGTATCTGTTGACTCCACTCGTGGTGTTCGATTTGAAATTCTAATGAACTGGGTCATGTTAATCGATTACGGCCATTAAGGACAGTTGAAACCAGACTTCCGACATTTCCCCGCGATTCCCTGAAAGTGCTAATCCTAGAGACTGGTTCATCATTCCAGCGGCGCAGTGCATTGTGGGATGTGTGGAAGAAAAACAAACCCATGCAAAGCACATGGCTAACTGGGTGCAGCTATGAGATGTGCTAGTTTCAGTTCATCTCAGCTCTTGTTTGAAACATAGAATACCAACTAAAAAAATATATATAATAAATTAAGATGTCAATCTTTTATACAGCATTGCATTTACATCAATCTAATCAGGTCATCTTATACCATGTGCATTTAGATTTAGACAAATCTGGGCACTCAGACTGGTGTTAGAGCCACAGCCAGAGTCAGTTTTACTTATTGTATTCATGTTTTTATTTATATCCTATGGTTAATAGTATTTGTTGGGCTAGGAAATGGGTAGGGTTAATCAGACATTGGTTATATATTTCTTTGAAACAAGTTTCTGTTTACACATTTGACATTTTAATATTTAGAACAAATTATTAATGGTGATGTAAACATCGGCCTGTAAAGTGACTGAAATTGTATGTTTCTTAGCTCAAAATGCTCAATTATGGATAGTTGTGTCTTAAATATATTCATTATATTATTATATTGCATTTGTATATCCATGTTTATGCCAAACTATTCTTTATTTCTATTAATTTAGAATAAAACCAAAGTTTTTCATTGCACATATCAGCAAAATCAATGGCCGTACATCTGTGTTTTGCTGTCAACACCGTTTTCAGCACGTGCACAGTCGGAATCACGATCTAGTCTATTGACCAATTTCATATGACGTCAGCACATGTATTTAGGTCAGTGCGCGCATCACTTGGCTGCAGGACAACATCCGGTCACACTGCAAACTCAATGGCTATGAGCAATCTTCATAGAGAAAATGTTAAATATCTCTAAAACCCCAACACCTGGAAACCAACAGATTGGAATACACATAGAAAATATGTTTACCAAAAGGTTTATATTAAATTGATACGGTTAGGGTTCTGGATTTCTATTAATTTTGAATAAAATTTACGTTTTGCACTGCGCGTACCGGCAAACTGCCCGCGAAGGCTAAAACACTGCAGTGATGGGTGCTGCAGCAATGCTATGTCTATGCGGAGCATTTATTTTTGTAAAATAAATTTAAAAGCCTTCATTGGATCGATTAAAAATATCTTAATGCGCGATTGAAGAGGAAGATCTGAAGTATTTAATGTAACCTAAGAGCAATTTATGGTGAAAGTATTAAAAACAGAGATAATAGTGAAAGTCGGGATATTCTGAGTGTCAGTGCCAGTGTTAGCCTTACCAAAAAGTGCCCGGATGTCCTACATCGAGAATGGGGGTGAGCAATCTTCATACAGAAGTGAAATATCTCTAAAACCACACCACCTAGAAACAAACTGCTTGGAATACATATAGAAAACATAATCAATGAATAGATTATATTAAATTTATATGGTTATGGTTCTGGATTTCTATTAATTTTAAATAAAATAAACCTTTTGCACTGCACGTACTGGCAAACTCAGTGGCAGTGTGCATTCGTTCTGCAACCGAGCTGTGTGCGCATACACAATGTTAACAAACATTGAAATAGGTCTATTGTCAGAATATTGCATTTTCTTGGAAATTCGCCATTGGTTCTGTCGTAACTCGCTAGGTGGCGCCAAAGTCATTACCCGATTTCCTTCTTCTTTTTGTTGTTGCTGGAGACCGCTTTTACACCTGTGCAATAAATGGTCTCCAGTAGAGCATTTCACAAGTTCTTTGGGTATATCATCCAATATGAGCCTGGACAGTGACATATATGGACTGTGAGATGGACCAGGACCGTACCTGGTTTATCCTGCCAATAGAGATGTCAACATTTGTTAGACACCAACTTATTTTAGTGTACACACGCAGGGCACGGTGGCCGAATCGGTAGAGCACATGCTTCCATGCCGAAGAGTGGGAGTTCGAATCCCAGCTGAGTCAAACCAATGACGTATCAAATTGATTCTTGTCGGTGCCTGGCCTGGTGCCCGGCATTAATATTAATAGGATAAAACAAGGACTGGTTAGCACAGTATCAGGATAATGTTATTGTGTGGGATATTGGATCATGGTGTCTGCAGCCTAGTCTCCCAGGGGGGGGCAGCACTATAAAGTCGTCATAAATGTGCACTGTCACAAGTCAGTACCCATCCTGAGATGCTGCTAGGATGTAAAACAATAAACAATGCATCTCCATGTTAAAAACACGCTTCTCATTACATCACCGAAGTTAAGCAATGTTGAGTCTGGAGTTGGATAGTTGATCCTGATACAAATGTCTACCTGGTAAATCAGTACTGGTTAAGTAATGCATCACCATCCCTCAGGTGTCTCCAACATGGGCCTCTTCTGGAGTATGCAGCCCACGCCTGACATGCGCAAAGGTACACGCTTGCTGAAAGCTGACGTCACTACGCCCCTGGTGACGCGCCTTGACGTGCACAGCGATCACGTGACAGTGCCCGACCCACGCTGTCCCCCGTCTCCTCCGCTGGTCTCCGCCGATGTGAAGCGCTGGTATAAGAGCGCGGATGTGGATCGGGTGTTGGTGCGTGACGGAGAACTTTTCGGGACGCTGTTCGTCCCAAAAGGCATGTACATGAATTTCAAATTTCTCCCATTCCAGACACACCACCACCACCACCAACAACAACAACAACAAAGCAACACCTCCACTGACATCAACAATATATATTTTACTTTGAAGTCATTGGAATTTGCTTCGCATTTACCTCAGATTTGTTATCAATGCTAATTAATATGAGATTATTTTGCGTTGTGGTTGTAGCAGGTGGACCCTACCCAGGAGTTGTGGATGTGTTCGGGTCAGTGGGCGGGGTGGTGGAGCACCGAGCAGCTCTCCTCGCATCTCGGGGGTTCGTCACCTTTGCGCTCAGCTACATCTCCTGCAAGCATACTCCGCCAATCCAGACTAATATAGACTACTACCAAGTAGGTCCAAATGAGTATGTCTAAATCGAATTGGTGTACACGTGAATGTCTTGTTCTGGTAATTGGTGGTGGTGGGGTGTTGGGGGTAATACCACAAACTGATGTATCTACAGTAGTACATGTATCCATTGATCGTTATGATTGGTGAACCCCTGCCATGTTTCCTTTGATTGTCCCTCCAATGATAAGACACCTGCTATGTGAGGACAACGTGGATCTCGTTGCAGAGTTATCTGTTAAAGACTGGTACTAGTGGAATTAACTGCTTAATTGCTAATACTAGCGAATTACTTCCATCTCTTTCTCGCCACGAGCATTTCCTTTTGTTTACAACCTGATGTAAATTCTGTGTTCACTTACTTAATATAATTTCAATGTAAGTATTAGTATTACATTGTATATTTTGTTGTTTTGTATTACATTGTATATTTCTTCCCTGTTGTAGTTTTTTGGTCACCGGGCTGGGTGACCCAATCGATAAGAGCTATACGGAAGGTCGAGGTTTCGAATCCCGGCCGAGCCAAACCAATGACTTTCAAAGCTGATACTTGTTGCTACCTAGCCTGGCGCTCTTTTGTTTTGTAGAAAGCGGTCGAGCTATTGAGGAGGCACCCTCGAGTGGCTGGGAAAGGCATTGGTATGATCGGTACCTCCAAAGGATCGGATGTGTGCCTTCTCACTTCCATAATCAATCCAAATGTACGTCAGTTATGACTGCCTTTCCTATATCAGCCTGGCTTGCAGTTGCATATTCCGATGGCTTTTGAATGTTTGCCATGTTGTTTCGATAAATATAGCAGGTTGACCATTGTAACATACTTTTCATCCAACTGGATTAACTTTGATGACAAATAGCTAACTTTAGGGCAATTTGAAAAGAAAGCATCCAAAATAATTCTGCGAGACAATCAAAACCCATGCAGTTGTGATCCAGATTCCCATCTCATGAAAGTCAGGTGATGGGCTGACCTACTAATGTAGGTAGCCTGGTTTCATGACTAAGCTACATGTTCTACTGGGAATGAGGGAAAGACTAACGAGGTCATGTGATTTACCTAATTTGTTAGTGGAATCCCTGTTTAATAGATTTCTCAAAGTAACTATCCAAAGGAACGGTACATTGAATATCATCATTATTTCGATACATCCCCAAATAATTAGTTAATCCACCAGTGTCTAATTTTGCGATATAGGATCAAATATAGTTGTACGGTTTGGTTTTGAAAAGGAATTACGCTTCATTGGACCATGTCACTTTAAAGTTTAATCTAATAAAAATGTATAATAGCTTCAAAACCAAGACACATATCTAGATTTAATCCAACATATCTAACTGAGAAACGGGCGCTTCATTAGACCATGTCACTTTAAAGTTTAATCTAATAAAAATGTATAATAGCTTCAAAACCAAGACACGTATCTAGATTTAATCCAACATATCTAACTGAGAAACGGGCGCTTCATTAGACCATGTCACTTTAAAGTTTAATCTAATAAAAATGTATAATAGCTTCAAAACCAAGACACATATCTAGATTTAATCCAACATATCTAACTGAGAAACGGGTGCACACATCAGTCATTTCCTTACTCTAAACTAAAGTAAGAGTCGGTTATAATTAGCCTAATATATTTAACTTTAACAAAATTAAACTACAGTTGTGACAGGCACGCCAACATTAATATAGCAAATCTCACCGAAGTTAGTAATATTAAATTAAAGTTACTTCAAACCAAAGTAATGTACATTATACCCATCTCCCTATCTTTATCTGAGAAAATGACAAAATCAAAAGCATCAGACTATGCAACTTTAATACTTAATGAAAAGCAAGTTTACTTCTGATGAGAAGTAGACACTGTTAATGCTGTCAGTTATCCTTATCATTGCTAGGCACCTAGTGTCTGATATTGTTGATTTTAGCAGGGGGAGACCTGATGATATGATGCATTCAGGACTGCAATCTGGATTAACAATTAAGCCTCTACTTAAATCATAGAATATACATGCTTTGCTTATACTTAGGCCTATAGCACAAACAGTATCGCCATACTACTTATTAGGACCTCTATGCCAAATGTCCAATGTATCCCCAGTAAGCAGAAGTGCGAGATGTAATGGGATACCTCCGGATCAAATCCGACAGAGGGTGCTGTGACACAATTTAAGTCTTTGATGTAGGATTTTATAGTATGTGTGTAATACGAGCATTGATATATTAACACAAGTCCTACCCCGTTATGGACACGGGAGTTGTTGGTGTGGCTTTTAGGATTACTACTCTGACCCATTATTAATAATTTAGGTTATTTTGGGTATAATTTTGATTTGATTAGGTCAGTAAAAGTATGCGGGATCGGGTTATGTTCATCTCTGACTGTCCTCTAAATAGCCTAGGCCTTGTCCTGGGTAAAACATTAATTATGCTGCAACTGTACTTCGGAATTACTAGCATAATTAATCTATATAAAAATTATTTATAGGCCTAAGCAGCTGGCCTAAAACGGTGGCGTCATCTAGTGTTTATAATAAATGACAACAAACTAGAAGATGGTTTGAATTGCATGTCAACGCCACCTATGAACTAACTTGTAATTATGGAACCCTATTGTAATCCTCACCAAATCAACTTTTATTGCAGGTGAAAGCGGTTGTTTCTATAGGTGGCAGCCCGTGGATAGCTGGATGTCAGCACGAGTTCAATGGTTCTACGATCGAACCCACAGGGTAGGCGCATGGAATTAAGCCTATTCTACATCTACTGGCTTAGCGATGTGCTTGAAGGCGTTCAGGATGGAGATTAGCAGGATCACGATGTGTACTCTCGGAACTAATCTGCTGCACTGCCTTGCATAACCAACTATTGTCTACATAACCAATTATTTGCCTGGATAACGACAAGAGGTGCAACTACCCCGATAGTGAGTGGTCTGTCTGTTTATAAGCAAGTTTGAGAAATGTCAACTTTTCGAGTTAAAGGGGAATTTGTATGAAAGTTCCGAGTAGTGTTCGTTTCTATCACAACTGGTCCATAATATCAATTGTGCTTGTATTCATATTCCGCTTGAGAAATAACGAGGAATGCTGAGATTGCTTCAAAACCAGGGCATACCCTGGTGTATTCCGTCACGGTTAGAATAGAAATGACATGTCCCTGCCCGGCTGGGTAGCACAGAACTTCCCCTGGGTGGTGGTGGCCACTAGCGATGGGTGGAGCAGTCCACTCTGGACTGTTCCTGCTAGTGTGCTGCCACCCATTGCTAGTTCTTTGCAACAGAGCTCAGCAGTTCAGGTCACCACCATGTGATCGTGGGGCTCCTGATAGACTGTTACACAATGTTAGTTATCGGTCAGCCCAGTGACCTAGTTTGAGTTTTTATAGGACCGGGTGCAGTGGCCTAATCAGTAGAGCACGGGCTTCGCATGCGGAAGGTCGGGAGTTTGGTCCCCGGTCGAGTCAAACCAATGAGTTAAAAATGTATACTTGTCGCTTCGTGGCCTGGTACTCAGCATTAATAGTATAGGGCAAGGACTGGTTAGCTCAGTGTCAGGATAATGTGACTGAATGGGATACCGGGTCATGGTGCCAGTGGCCTGATTTCCCAGTGGGGCAGCACTATAAAGTCGCCATGAGGGAGCACTGTCACAAGTCGGTACCTGTCCTAACCTTAGATAGTTGCCGACATGACCTAAACCCCCTCCCCCAACTAACCCATGAAGGATTCAGGTGCAAAAACCGACAAATCCATTTGAGCTGTTTTCCGTCAAATGTAATTTAGTGTTGTGCTTTTCTGTTAGTCTCTCAATTTCATATTGAATATGGCATTATATAGGAGATGTGGCAGCATCTGTTAATAAACAGGTTTTACTATCGGAATGATGGCACCCTCAGCTCCAAAGTGGTAGGCTTGGTTTCATTTCGACCCGGATGGCACCTGAACCCTTCATATGCTAACTTCAAAATAGTTCAAAGTGTAACTATTACAATTAACTAATAAATATGCAAAATCAGTAAAACAATGATCTATTCACAAATATATGATTTTGACTGAAAATATGTGGATTTCTTAGCGTTCATAAACATCAGATAAACTGTTCAAATCCACCCTCCAGACACCTACTTGCTTTTGTACACAGAAAACTTATGAAACTCATGTGCACAGAAAACTCATGAAATGCTGGGGAGAATTATCATAGGATAGTTCTGGTGTGGCTAGTGTATACTATGGACCTTTAATGCTAACTAGTAATATAATGGTAACGTCGACTGAATTTATCATATTGGTAATCTAAATATGATGGGATCCCACTTTTAGCAGTCATTAATTTAAGTTTACTTACCCTACATCCATTCATATTGCGAATTTGATTCATGTAACATTTTGTTCAGTAGTTTTTTCGTTTCAGGTATGGTTTCACAGACGGTTGAATTATTTTGTCTTTGATTTAGTATCAAATACATATTTATTTCAGTTATGACTACCATGTGATGGTTGATCATCTACTCACTGTCTAATTATTCATAATCATATATTATAATGCCGAAATGTGAGCAATGTGGCTATTTTCAAGATTTATTTATTCAACACACTGACATCTTTTATTAACCTTCAGGCTGACCTCTATCTTCAAAGATGGAAAGTTGGAGCTTATGTAAGTATGATACACATCAACATGCATGAGTTGAACATGCTAGTCATAAGACAGATAAAGACATCCAATGCAGAATTAAATGGGAATATCAATGTAAGCTTGGACAGTTTAGACCAGATCCAGCCGGGTACCAGCAAATGAACAGCTTTCTTTTACACGACTGTGTGTCTCTGATTACTATGGGAAGAGAGGATTACTAATAGCAATACGCAGCTCTGGCGGGATATGGGGTTTGAGGCCTTAGAGCTGAGTGATGTCAAGCCATATTTGATACTCCCTACAGACCAGATGGATTGAAAGCGAGTATTAAGACTGATTAAATAACTCCGGCTTTTAAACCTTAGCAGAACTGAAATTTCAATGTATTGAACACATAAACAGACATACAACATGTACGTTTTAAAAGTCAAATTGAACTGTGACTCGAGTCCATGATGATGATGACTTATCAATAGAGCGCCCTCACAAGCAGCAGCCATTCTAAGGTACTGTACAATAAAACCACACAATACCATACACAAAACTTGGAACGGTTAAAGTTGTATAGTTTGATGAAAGCATCACATTTTCAAAAACAAAATACTTACCTAGTTTTGATCCTGCATATCTAATCTACATACTAGTGCGTCCGTTCAGAATTTCTTGTTGCACAGAAGGAGTACTAAGTCGCTTTAACCTGTTACTGCCGAACTCTATGCTATCTAACATTTCGATTTGGCTGCCAAAATTAAAGTTTGTGTGTTTGCACTTCAGATGTCTCCAAAGGTAGTCATTCGTAATAAAAAGTACTTCAAACTAAAGTAAGCTAGATGATCAAGCTAAAATATGTATCTCAAAATGTGGCAGAAATTCAAATCCATCAAACAATGCAACTTTAGTATAGCATGTAACAATACTTATATATTCCAGTGTGCTGATCACATAAAGTATTATTTTAATGCATTTGTACACTGCAGAAGACTAGACGGGACATACGAAGTTGTGAACACAGAAGAAGGCATGACTTATAAGCTGCATCATGAGAAAGCATCCCCAGAAAGCCTCATTCCCGTGAGTTGTGTATTCGTACGACACCAGTGCCACTCAACAGCGCAGAGAACACCCCGTTTCAAAGTAACTTGTGTGAAATGATAATCCATAAATATTCCCCATACAACAAACAAGTAAGTTTAGTAAAAGAAGCTATTTATGAATGACTATAATCGGTCATGATACTTAATTATCGGCAACGGAACTATATTTTAAAACATTTACTTTTATTACAGTGGTTGGCTATGTAGGGGAATTTTCTAACTGTGGATAATTGATCTTCCTTGGTCCACTGCATTAAGGTGGTTCGACAGTAGATAGCGCGCAGGTATTAAACTACATCTTGTGACGTATTGTATATTTGTCAATATAGGCATACCATGATACTTTCAGCCTTTCATATGTCAAGGTCATAGACATAGACAGGTGTAGAATGTGAGTCGGTTGCTTCCTGTGTAAATAAACAATCAGTGTTCTACTTATGACCCGATATACCGGACACTTTGGTAGCGACCCTGACAATGTGATCATTTAGGAACTGAACCTGTGCATATATCTCTCACATGTTGACTGCAGATTGAGAGGACGCATGCGCAGCTGCTGATATTGTCAGGCGACGACGATCCCTATGTGACTGATGCATCGACCTATATGTTTGCAGAGCGTCTAACAAGTAAGGGCACTCTCATTTGTGTTATGGGCTGCTTTGGGGTGTTTTTTTTGGTGATGGTTCTTTTTATGGTGGGCGTGGTCGTCGTGGTCGTGGTCGAGGTTGCAAGGAAACGGAACAACATACCCAGATCAAGTGACTCGAACACACGTTTTTGGCATTCCGGGGAAAATGTTCTAATCATTGGACTACCTCTGGTGTCTGATGTAACCAATATACCCACGACTTGTGAGATATTGTATATATGTGCCATATCGTTATATGTGACATTTCACCTAGAGTGGGATGAGAGGGAGGGAACCTACACCAGCATATTATGAATAGAAATATTTTAAATGAGATCATTCGAACTCCAAAATCTAGTTAGTGTCTTCAGTCATATCCTGAATCCTGAATATTCTGAATGTGTTCAAGTTGCATAGTCCGATTTTTAAAAAACATCAAATTTTGGAAACCAAAGCGCCGATCTAGATTTGGTTCTACATATCCAACTGAGATACGGGTGCACTTAAGCATGTGTTGCTGCATAGAAAGCAGCACTAAGTCAATTTAATAGAAAATGTTGCTGCTGGTGCCTGTGTGGTTCAGAATGAGGTCATATCAGGAGTCCTTTATAAGACCTTTTTACAGAGAGCATGCTAGATATTGAGCATTAGCTGGTTCTTGTATTGCCGTTGGTGGTGGGAATCGTGTATTACCGGAAGTAGAGGCAACACTGAGACTAGTTAGACCTCGAATTGTTCCACACATGGGATGGAAAGGACCTTGTGCTTTTCGCGCGGCAGGTCACTGCAGAAGTGCCCACGAGTTTAACAAAATATTATTTTTTTAAAGTACTTGTTGCTACCTTACCTATTACTCAACGTCAATAAGGTAGATCCAAGGGCTGGTTGACTTAGTGTCAGGATAATGTGACTCAGTAGGATATTACTAACAACCAAAATTGCAGAAGGCTGACCTGAGCAGACACAGGTAAACGCTCCTGGGCAAAGGAACAGATCAAGACAGCACCACAGCTGTCCAGCGTTGAAAAAAAGCACCCTCACAGGAGCTTATACGTTATGGGCAGAGTAAATACCTCGTCAATAAAAAAAAATTAATTTAAATTGTGGAAAGCATATCGGTAGAACAGTATCCCAGTGGGACATCACTAGAAAATGTCACGATGAGTGTGCATTGTCACAAGTGTGTACTCGTTTTTATGTGATATCAGATGCTATTAAGACGAAAACCCCAAATCAAATCATTGTGGTATCGGGCAGTATACAATTGATCCCAGATAACGAGTTCGGGGAGCTTAATCCTTGACACCTTGTCAAGCTACCTTTTGAATGATTATACACTGCAGTTTGATTGATTTCTAAGCTGGCATTGTATTAAAGAGCTGGACTCATCGTACAGAAAGACTATTGTGACATAATATAATAAAAAGATAACAATTTATCTTGCTAATAATTGAATGTCTAACCAAAGCAATGGTCTTCCCTATGTAGAGGAAGGCCGTGGAAATAAATGCACTACACTTCGGTATCCAGGGGCAGGCCACCTCCTGGAGCCACCATATACACCACATTGCAGAGTGGGATACTATCCAGTATTAGGTACGATACCTTCGTTAAAGTCTGTCTTTTACTAAGGTATAGATACATGTATTATGTGTGTATGTATGTATGGATGGATGGATATATGTACGTATGTATGTATGTATGTATGTATGTATGTATTACACAGGTTCATATTCTCTTATTCTGGATTCCGAAATACAACTGGTCCCAAGGATTTCAGTTAAGGGAATATGGACCTGCATATGTTTTATATATGTGTGTATGTATTATATGTGTATATATATATTTGTTATATATATATATATGTATGTATATATATTATAGAAGTGAGAAATGTGTAATGTGAGTCCATTTCACCTCGATACTTATAATCTATATCTTTCACATCCATGGATATGCTATATAATCTACTATTTCAAATATACTCTCTTATGTCATCTCAGTGATGGACTGGGTAGTGCGTATTCATAATAAA
Organism: Branchipolynoe longqiensis; assembly: GCA_030323885.1. Lineage (NCBI taxonomy): Eukaryota > Metazoa > Annelida > Polychaeta > Phyllodocida > Polynoidae > Branchipolynoe > Branchipolynoe longqiensis. The sequence goes on along the minus strand of CM059189.1, from coordinate 15,325,481 downwards.
TATATATATTATTTTAATGGGTGACATTTCGGTTGTGGCTTGTTGATCGCTTGCTGATATGAAATTATGGGTGATTAACAAAGTAGTGGTGAATAACTAATATGAACAAGTATATAGAAAATCCCAGATGGAAGTGCGATATATGTAGGGTTACTTAGGAAGTTATTACAGTGTGACTCGTGTATCAACTATCCTCTGTTCCAACAAGATAGATGTACATGCTCTGTTATTATGTTGTTACAATGTTGCTCCTGCCGTGACCCTACCCCCATAGTTGGCACATGCGTTTAAGTCAGGATGGTGGGGGTAGAGTTCTTGGAAGCAGGCACCAGGATATAGGTCACGGCGAGAGAAGACGAGGGCAATGGGACTGAGTGGGATATTGGGTCATGGTGCTAGCGGCACTGTATCACCGTGGTGCAGCACTAAGTGACCACGAATGCGCAAGTAATGCTCATGCCCCAACCCCCTCACAATAACTGTAACCGCAGTGCCACCAGTTGGTTAGTTGTTAGAGTTTTACGTCCTGGCAACATCTAATGTCCTATCAGGACGCTGTATTCGTTCTGATATCACCTCAAATGTTCACTCACGCACTCACTCACGCTTTTGTTCGGTAGGAACCTATTTCGTGTGGGGAGGAAATGCACGTGAACATGCACAGGCACAGGAGGACTCGTGGACAAAGATACAGGAGTTCTTCAGGGAAAATCTGTCTGACCAAGTACCACCCCACAAATTATGATGGCGATTGTTACATCCTTGAGAATGGTATATTTTCATTGCTAAAGTGACCGTTGCCAATACTATGCCAGTGCCTATACATCCATGTTGATTATAGGTATAACAGCCTATGACCTATATGCTATCAGGAAGAATATAACGGATACCTATATACCATACTATATATGTAATATGCTATAGTTATCCTTTATATTCTATATAGTATATGTATGTATGGTATATAGTTATTCTTTATATGATCTGAGCTTTAGTAGAAAAATCAGGTAGAAGTAACCAACCGGTATTGGGACAGGAAGCACCTGTTGGCCAGCTGCCCTTGCTTACCTGTCCCTATGGGCAACTGTGCTCCAAGCCGCTCTAACTGCGTCACACAGGACCTTCCAGAAAAGCACACACTAGAGCACTCTGACCGCTTAACATAATATTTTTATGAAGGTGAACATTTATATATATACGGGTCACTCTCCTGAAAACTGGCCAGAAGTGTCACATGGAGAGTTGAAATCTAATATTTGAATTCTTACCATTTTCTTATTGCAATTGAAAGCTGGAAATCTCCCCTTTACATCTATATAAAATATAAATTTCTTATGAGATTAAAAATAATGGTGTAGTCCATGATTAAGCTATGTCTTATGGCAGTATAACATGTGTTGCTCAGATGTAACACATATTTAGGACACAACACAGTCTGCTTAATAAAAATCTATGCATAATTAAATAATTTCATACTTAGAAACATATTAATCATGGCATAATATACAGAAATATGTAGTGCTTATATTGACAAAAAAAAGTAATTCCCAGACATGCTTTATTCACTGAATAATTAGTGTACAATATTTGTGTGGCATCCAGACACCACTGGTTACATCTGTGACGGAAATTTCTAATGTTATTTCTGAAGACATCAAATCATTTCTTTTTAAATTTAAAGTTGCATAGTCCGATGGTTTTGAGTTTCAGAAATTTTCTGAGATAAATACATTAGGTTGATTGTTATAATGTACCTTACTTTAGCTTGAAGTAACTTTTATTTTAAGTGGCTAACTTTTGAGATATTTGAAGTGCAACCATGCAAAATTAATTTTGGCACGCTTGCCAAAACTCTGACTCCATAGGCTTCTACAGTAACAGGTTCTATTCAATTGCCTCAGTAGTTCCTTCTGTGTGGCGACAAATGTTTAATACGTGCATCAGTATCTAAGCTAGCTATGTATAATCAAATTTAGATCAATGTTTTGGTTTTGAAAATTGGATGATCTCATCGGACTATGCAGCTTTAAGCACGCATACGTGTTAATAAATACTTCCTTTTTGATTTTGGAACTGTTTTGTTTGATATATCAATGTGATACAAGATGTTAGTTAGGATCCAACCATGTCCCATATGTCATGTTACAAATGGCTGAATGTAAAATGTTTTTTTTTGGTGCAAAAACACTTCATAACTAAAAGGACCAAAGTTGCACGCGGTTTATTTTATTTGCCTTATTTCTTACATCAAATCTGAACATGAATATGAAAAGTATAAGGAAACAAATAAGTAGAACGTTTTTTTATTGATGTTTTAAAATCCCATCCCATGCTGACCAGTTTTCAGGAGAGTGACCCATACACATTATATATACATTCTTACGTTTGTATAGATAATATATATATATATATATATATATATATATTTTACCTCGGTATACAGCCTCAGGCTAGGGAGAAGGAAGCACATCCGGGTCCAGCAATTAGCATAAACAACTCACGATTGGATTACGTTTCGTTGAGTTGCTCCCGCAATTTAGTCTACAAACAAGCTAATACGCAGTAAGTATATTAATAACTGTGGTTAGCTTACTTATGATGCATTATAGCATCAAAATGGAAAATTCAGAACTTTCTTTGGTCCATTTTGGACTAGTTTATTCGGTTATAAAAAACCAGGGATAGAACGCTCTAGATTCCTTGTCTAAGGAACGAAACCGATACTTAGCGGTTCTATCAACACCCGTGTGACATGGGTAGAGATGTGGGCTCTGCCTCATCTCCTGTGGAAATTCTCTCGGACTCTAATAGAGGGTGATGTTAGAGATGCTTCTTGGTTTCTTTTATAGACTCCCCACAAACCTTTTCAGGCGTTTCTCCGAGTTTCGTAGCATTTTCTCCAACATGCTGGCGCAATAGTCGCAGGAGGGAGAAGTGTGCGGAACAGAGGGATGGGCGAGCCGATACACTGGTTCCTACCCCGCGTGAGATTTGGGCTTGACCCACAATCTATGCCAAAAATCTAGCTTATTACACCTGTGTTAGAACGGTATAAACACGTTCTCTAACACCACTAGATGTCCAATTACGTTATAAACAACAAAATTGTGGCATTTAGAAATACCGGGACTGACCAATCATGTTGTTTCAGATCCCTATGGCCAGGAAGCGGAGTAAGCGAGTTGCAGCAGCAGCTGAAGGACGCGCTCCGAGAGGCTTGGACGAGGAGTATGACTCCTCACTGGTGTTGTCGGCCATGCCCTCACCACAGCCCGGGGCGCATATCCTCTCCGACGCGGAAGAGGAGACAAGGCCTGCGGGCCCGACAGCTCCAGATTGGGAGACTCGGTGGGTGGCTATGGAGAGTCACATTCTGTCTCTCCAACCACCACCGCCTCGGAAACGGCACATGCCTATACCGGGTTTCCAAGATGAGTCGGACTGGGAAGATTTCTCAGAAACAGACTCAGCGATTGAGCCTAAGGCTGCTCCTCCTCCTCCTAAACGGAGGAAGAAAAAGAAACAAGTCAGTTCTTCGGGTGACGACTTCACCAAAGAGAGGAACAAGTCAGGACTACGCAAAAAGCACAAGCCCAAGTCAAAGAAGAAGAAGAAGTAAGATTCTTCGTCAGATTCTTCCCCAGATTCCACATCAACGGAATCAGATTCAGACACACAATACGAAGGTGTCTATGCTGCCATTGGAGGCAAAGTGTCAAAACAGGTCGAGAAACCTAAAGCTAAGTGGGTGAAAACCACCACGCTTATGCGCGAGACCACTAATGGTCATTTCCACACGATCAAACCGGCGGAAGTCATCTCCAAGCTAGGAGATGAACTGACGGGCATTAAAGGTGTCCCCAACTCCATCATCAAAGAGATGGATAGGGATGTAAACATGACGGAGGACCGCAAAAGATTTGAAGGTGTGTTGACAATTGTGCATAAAGCGGTGCTGGGTACCCTGACGGCCATCACTCCGGTGGCAAATAGGATGCAAAGAGAGAATAAGTTCTCGTCCTTGGCCAAGACCATGGACAAAGGCATCGCGATGCTCACGGCGGCAGGTAATTACTGTCGTACAGAAGATACGAGAATGTCTTCAAGTCGGTGTGCACAGACGCCGGCAAAGAGGTGGCCCGCTCGAAGAAGGTCACAGACAATGATGGGAAAGAGTATACGCTCTTTCTGGCCCCAGAACCGATCAAAGGGAAACCTTTAGATAAAACAAAAATGTTCGGGGGTCAACTACAGTACCTCTTTAAAGAGGTGGAAACCGCGGCCAAGAGTGGCAAAAACATGGACGGGAGAAAGAAGCCAGAAGCCGCACGCTTCAAAAGATCACCCGGGGATTTTCGCCCACGACGTCTGGGCAGAGGCACCAGACCGGGCTCAAACTTCAGCCATTCTTTTCGGGGCCGGGCCGCCCGCCCAGCCTGGACCGACAACCGCACACGGCCGTTCGGCCGAGGCTTCAACTCCCCACGACCCTTCCCCAGGGGCGGGTCCAAGTAGAGGCCCAAACACAGACATTTCAAGTCCCTGCGGCCTCTAAAACTACACAAACTGTAAGCAACTTTGTCGCTGGCAATATTAATAATAATGTGCTGGAATGGAACAAAATTACTAGTGATCAAGAGATTTTAAATATAGTTAATGGTGTTCGAATTCCTTTTACACAAATTCCGGTACAAGGGAGAGTTCCTTTTCCCTATAAAATTGAACCACTTAAACGAGAGGCACTAACTGAACAGGTACAACAAATTTTTGATAAAGGAATTATACACAAAGTTACACACTGCCCAGGAGAGTTTATCTCAAATATCTTCTCGAGACCAAAACCTAATGGTGACGTTCGAATGATCCTGGATTTAACAACCCATAACAAAATGATCGAATATCGACATTTTAAAATGTTCTCTCTAGATACGGGACGAGATCTGATTACACCAGATGCGTGGATGGCTAGTGTTGACTTACAAGATGCATACTACAGTTTCCATAGAGAAACAACACCGGAAATTTCTCCGTTTTCTTTGGAATGGCCAACTCTATGAGTTTACCTGCATGCCAAATGGTTTAGCTTGTGCCCCTCGTTTGTTCACTAAACTGCTAAAGGCGTTTTTTTCGGTTATGGCTCGGAATGGTCACATAATGTTTCCTCACATAGATGATTCTTTTATAATGGCCTCAACACAAATTGATTTTGTTAACGCAGTTATGGATTTATGTGCATTACTCACTAAATTGGGGTTTTATGTATATCCGCATAAGTCAGTACTAAAACCAACAAAACAACTAAAATGTTTAGGGTTTATTTTGGATACACAATCCTTAACAGTGTCGATAACAGAACAGAAACTAAATAAGTTTTTGACAACAGCGACCCAGCTTCTCGAGTTACCGAAACCTAAGATTAGACAGGTCGCAGTCCTTATCGGAATAATGATATCGTATGCACCCGCTATTCTATACGGGAAAGCCCATATTAAATCTCTAGAAATAGATAAAAAAAAAAAATAATTGCGTTAGCAAGAACTAAAGGCAATTTTGAACGAAAGATGTTTATTTCCGAAGAGGGTTTACAGGATATTGAATGGTGGATGCAACATATAGCAAATTCACCCAATCCAATCCGCATGGCGGAACCAAATACTGTAATTACCACTGATGCTTCTCTGGAGGGTTGGGGAGCCCATCAAGATGGGGTAGCAACAGGAGGTAGGTGGCTAGATGACGAAAGGTCAGACCACATTAATGCGCTAGAATTGCGTGCCATTTATCTAGGCTTACGTAGCTTAGTAAAAATACCTAAATCACAAGTTAGAATACTAACTGATAACACTACTGCTATGGCATATATCCGTAACATGGGTGGAACAAAATCAAAGCCTTGCAATCAGTTATCTAAACTGATTTGGAACTGGGCACAGGCTCAACAAGTCTGGCTGACTGTAGCGCATATCCCAGGGTCACAAAATACACTTGCAGACCATAAAAGTAGAAAATTCCATGACCATTTAGAATGGTCCCTGTCTACACCCCTGTTTAAATTAATTTGTCCAAAATGGGGTACACCTAAAGTTGACTTGTTTGCATCACGAAGGATAAAAATGAATTATGTAAAGGTCTCCCTAGCCTGAGGCTGTATACCGAGGTAAAATAGTATAGTTATACGAGTCTTACCTGGGTATAGATGATGGATAACTGTTGTTTTCCCGAGGTATAAGCCTCGGATAGACGTGGGCTAGGGCCCGCCCACCACACCCTACCACGTGTATTCCGTTCTTTTACCAATACGGGGAAAATCATAGTATCCATTGTATTAAAGATCATTTTTATCCTGAATAAGTAGGTAAAGATTGCTGGACCCAGATGTGCTTCCTTCTCCCTAACCCACGTCTATCCGAGGCTTATACCTCGGGAAAACAACAGTTATCCATCATCTATACCCAGGTAAGACTCGTATAACTATACTATATATATATTATCTGTACAAACATATTTATCGTCTTTAACACAGGCATGTGCTTAAATTTGTCAGTCGCAGGTAAACGGTATGGTAACCAACTGAAACCAAACAAGGGGTAGGGACGAGTGTAGTGGTAGCCTCCCACACTCTCTGTCCAATAAACTTCTCCCACCGGTGGCCTTTTTGCGGCCAACAAGTTGGAGAAAATACTACAGAACTCGGAGAGACGCCTAAAACATTTTGGTGAATCTCAAGGAAACCCAGGAATAAATCCTAATGCTTTAAGTGGCTCCTGCCAAACATCTCTGTTCGGCAACGGGCGGCGGCATTACAAAGAACAATGACGGCATTGTTCTAATGATGTTACAACACATCGTAATTAACCTGCAAATCAGTTAATATTCAATAAAAAGTTTAACAAAATTTGATGTATGCGAATGCTAACATGAACTATACCAACGTATCCGTTCAAAAAAGATACTAACCTGGTTAGTTTAGTAGTTAATGTAGAAAAACTGCCGGAGCTACTCAATAAACGTCCTTCCGTTGTGAGTAGATTATGCTAATTGCTGGACCCTGATGCGCTTCCTTCTCCCTGGACTATGAGTAGCCAGAGCTGTAGTACTGAGGTAAAACAACAGCGCATATTGACAAGAGTTTTTGTCATGGCTGCCAAATATGTCTATGTAGGATTTGTGATGAATGAATATATTCCAGAGCGTTTTGTTTCTACAAGTTAATGCTCATCTTTCATGTACTTGATTGATAGGCTGAAAGTTGCATTAGAAGATTTGAATTTTATTTTACCTTAAAATATGGTATGGTGTTTTTTTGGTTGGCATCCCCCAATGGAGTAATCATCCTGCCTGAACACCGGTATGCATCTGTATTCTTACAATAAGTAACTAACAAAGTATCTAAGCAATTTAACAGTTTAGCAATAACACCAAGATAAACAACAAATTAGGAAATTACATAGAATGCATACATATATGTCATAGGTTTTAAAAAACTTTTCTCTTTCTGTTGCCAAGTCTGGATCTATTTGATTTTTTATTTATTACTAATGTAAATATTTCAGATTTGCGTGTAGTATATCTGCAAAATGTATCATTAGTTCCCCCCGCATGTTTAGGGGATTTAACTGCGGAAAATAAAGCTCTCATTGTGGCACTGTACTCTGTGTAAATAATTGTAACAAGATCTACTATTACGACAACACATTTTTATTAAATGCTACTGAGATATACTATTATATACCTAAAAAGCCATACATGATGATGCAGTGGCTTAGATTTTAAATATTGGAATATATTTCCACACTTATTGTCGGTAGTTGTCAGAAATATTTATTTTAATGCAGCTCCAATTGAGGATTTGCTTGTGACGTAGGCATCATTGTGAATGTAAATATAACAAAAAGCACAAATCTATTCACTGCTACGATCTAATTCTGTTATTTAGAACAATGAATCGGTGATTGAAATAATGTTATTTAGGAGCTTAACTTACTCAATAAATGAAATTAAGTCAAATTAAACCCAAAATCTAATGGCATTAGAATTTTTGTCTTATTTCTTTTAGATAAATATATCAAATTGATCGTTATGAGCTACTAGTACTATCATTAGTCCGGAGTGATTTTGATGAAAAATTACTAGTTTTGAAGCAATTTGAGCTGAAATAACCCAAAATAATGTCAATAAGCTTGCCAAAAGTCATGTGACTATGACCCAGATGGTCATCTGGTGGTGACCATGTGATGTGAGATGACCTACTAATTCTGAAACCTGACAGGGCTGTAGGTAGGTATTTCAGTTACGGTTTTGAACATTCTGGGAACGGATTGGTGCCATAGGCCCGTGGCACTAGGGTTTTTAATGAAATATTATTTTGTAGAAAGGTTAATTTGATTTATATCTATCAAATTGACCAAGTAGCATAGAATATCCAACATCACATATACATCGGTATATAATTGACATTGTCTCAATGGCAGAAATGTGAAAACATCAACTATGCAACCACCACCAAACTGTACATTCTATGATTCAGCCGGGCCTGAGCATTAATGGTTTTTGACGGGATCCGCCGCAATTGCGCCGGTTTCTGGGTTTAATGCTATGATTGCAGCAGCCATTCTGGTTGTGCCTATGTGTTATCGTTTGGACAGGATCCATTGCAAATGCGCCGTTCCACAGCGTATGCGTCTGAGGAAGGCCTGGGGTCGTAGCACCATATCAGTTTCTACACTCACCTATGACAAACTGCATGTTCTGCGATCCGGAGCCATCCGCCGACATATACGCTGCGGAACGGCTGCTGCCGCCATAGCGTTAAGCCCAGAACCAGGCACATTTGCGATGGATCACGTCCAAACGATAACGCATGACCAGAATAGTTGCTGCATTAAGCCTGGAGGTCTACGCAATTAATGCCAAGCTATTAATGCTCAGGTCCTGCTGGATCATAGAATATGGCTGCTGCCATCATAGCATTAAGCGCAGAACCTGGCGCATTTGCGATGGATCCCATCCAAATGATAATGCATAGGCACAACCAGAACAACTGCTGCCATCATAGCATTAAAACCGGAAACCTGTGTATTTGCGGCGGATCCCATCAAACTATTAATGCTCAAGCCTGGCTGATGTGGCCAGCATGGAACGGCTGCTGCATTAGCTAATACAAAAGATCTGAAAGTCAAAAACTGTCAAATGCACATATCGCACTCCATATGGTTCACTCCTTTTTACATTCAATAACAAAAAAACGTTTTCCTTTTATATACAGTGTACAAAACACATGTGTGCGCATCCTCACATACATTTAGACCACCAAGGATATGCCTACTGCTTGCATTTCTCATGTTGCTGTGTTATTATTTACTGTTATGTCATCCATGTCTCATCCCCCTCATACCATACATAGTCCCGATGGCACATGCAATTTTAATTGACAAATGTAAAAATTTAAATCACCCAAATTAATTAATTATCTTTATAGAATTGTTTACACTTATGTACAATCATGCCGTTCGATTGGATTACTTTCAACGGATCAACATCTGCTGGTACTGCTGATAATGATATACAATATTGCATAACAACTATTGTACCTGGTCTTCTATAGACTACATCACCGTTCCAGCGGCGCGGTGCATTGTGGGATGCATCAGAGCAAAACAAACCCACGACTGGCACATGGCACATGCTAATACACTGGGTGCAGCTATGAAATGTGCTAGTTTCAGCTCACCTCAGCTCTTGTTTGAAACATAGAATACCAACTAAAACAATATATATAATAAATCAAGATATTAATCTTTTATCAAGCATTTCATTTACATCAATATAATCAGCACATCTTATGCCATGCGCATTTAGATTTAGACAAATCTAGACCTCAGACTAGTGTTAGAGCCATAGCCAGAGTCAGTTTTACATATTTTATTCATGTTTTTATTTATATCCTATGGTTAATGACATATGTAGAAATAGAAAATGAGTAGGGTTAATCAGATATTGGTTATATATTTCTTTGAAACAATTTTTTTGTTGACACATTTGACATTTTAATATTTAGAACAAGAATTACTTCTGGCTAATCAATGGTGATGTAAACATAAGCCTGTAAAGTGACTGAAATTGTATGTTTCTTATCACCAAATGCTCAATTATGGAGAGTTGTGTCTTAAACATATTTATTATATTATTATATTGCATCCTTCCGTCCATGTTTGTGCCAAATTGTTATGTATTGTTATTAATTTGGAATAAAATGGCAGTTTTACCCTACGCGTATCGTCAAACTCAATGGCCATACACCTTTGCTTTGCTCCCAACGCCGTTTTCAGCGCATGCACACTCGGAACCGTGATGCAGTCTATTGGGGGTACATTTCGGGTCACATTTCACTGTGATCGACTACTAATTGATTGTATTGGAGTTGTGGGACATTCAACATTTGCATCTATTGTATGACAAGTGTTGCCTCAAGGCTGATCTGACTCGGCATGATGGTCCTGCGCATACCCAACCTCAAGCTTGAAGAGATCATCCAGGCGCTCTGGTGTCCTGTCTATTTCTACAGCCAGGTAGATTTCCATCATGAGATTGTCCATGCTGTGTCCGTATGTACATTGTGCCCATTTGTGAAATACCGGCTATCACCTTTACACCAATAATATCGGTAGTTATTGTTCATATTTTGTTTGAATTGATTCTGTAGATCAGAATGTTGCACATGTTCATTGCATAGTTGGTGACACCCGACCTCATCCATGTTGGTTGGTGTGTTTGATGTGAATGCGTTTCAGCCTTCTTACGTTGCTGATAGTAGGGACCAGTGAGGGAAGGGGTAAAAAAACATCACAGACATGCTACTGAACATCAAATACTAGGGTTCAGAGTGTCAAATCAGAGGACTGGTTTGTTGTGGTCTCAAGACACAAAATGGGGCTTCTCCTGACACAAGAAAGTTGCAAACTCGCTGAATCTCAGCTTGTTTTTGCCAGTATATATACTTCTCTGGTGTTCCTAACGATTGTGAATTAAAAATTACAGATCCATGGCACTATCTCAAACCCAGTTGCACGCATTTATTTAGTTTTAATATAAAGCCAAATATTATTGAAGAATGGCACATAATTTGGAATTGTGGTGGATTGGCAACGGAAGCCTGAGAACCCGTCAAGTTACCAAGTGGGCCCGATGAACACTAATCCCTATGCTCGTCCCCCTCTGACCTGCATTCGGAGCTCTAAATCTGGGCCCGTATGCATGGGCTGGTGCTGCACGCTATCTGTGGGGTAGTTAGCACCGGCTTGGTTAAATAGGTCAAGCCGTATGCATCAATGCCCAACCCGGTGCGGATAGCAAACTGTGTACTTATTGATAGATTTGGGAAATCCCTCTGAGCCTGTTGCCGGCGAGCACCACTATTTCCCAATATCGCAGCCGGTTCAGCGGCGGCGGCGATTTGTTTTGGTTACATTCGACAATATTAATATCGCCGCCGATGCATCGGGGGCGTTAATATCGCTTCGATTTTGGGGTTAATTTGATAAAATATCACTGTTTAGCCGTGTTTACACAGGCAATTGTGAAGCGAATTAGGCAAATCGATTTATATGAAGCGATGTAGTGGCGCGTTTACACGGACCGAGTTTGAAAGTGTGTCGGGGCCGGGAACCAGCAGCCTTAGTGGTGAGCCTGTAGCCGGCGAGTACTGCTATTTGTTTAGTTTACATTCGTCGATTCACAATATGAATAACGACGCCAATGTAGCGGCTACGTTAATATCGCTTGGAATTTAGGGTTAATTAAAGTTGCATGGTCCGATGAAATATAATTTTGTCAAAATTAAAACAACTACTTACATTTGATCCTATATATCCAACTTAGATACTGGTGTAATAGCTAATGATTTGGGACAGTGTATACAGAATAACCAGTGAATTTATAAACTCACCCCTTTAGACAGTCACTTTGAAACACCCATTATGCAGGGAGGCCATTAACCAACTAGGCCAATCTCATGACCTCATTAGCCTCCCCGCAACCAAGTAGGCCTGCTGTGCAGGGCCATAGAGGGGAAGGGGAAATGAGGTGGATGTGTCTGTGTGTGTTTATGTGTCTGTGTTTCCTGGCCTGACTTTACAGAGACACAGAGACAGACATACACACAAACATACACACACAGACAGATATGCACACAGACATACACACATACACAGACTGACATACACACACATACCTACACACATAGATAGACACACACAAACAGACATGCACAGACAGCACACACAGTCACAGAAATACACAGACATGCACACACCCAAAATACACAGACACACAGACGCACAGACACACATACACCCGACCTGACTTTGCAGAGAGAGAGACACACACACAGACACATAGACAGCTGCACACAAACAGAGGCAGACACACACATACATACATGCCCACACATACATACACACACATACATACACAGACAGACATACACATACAGACACACAGACAGACACACACATACATACATACACAGGCATACACACATACATACACACAGAGACATATACACAGGCACACATAGATAGACACACACAGACAGACATGCACCACACACAGACACAGAAATACACAGACATGCACACAACTGACATCCACAGACACACATACATCCGACCTGACTTTGCAGAGAGAGACACACACACAGACAGAGACACATAGACAGACACACACATACATAGGCAGACACACATACATACACAGATACCCACACAGACAGACATACACAGACACACATACATACACACACAGACACACACATACATACACACACATACATACACACACATATATATACACACACACATAGATAGACACACACAGACATACATGCATAGACAGCACACACAGACACAGAAACACACAGACATGCACACACCTGACATACACAGACACACATACACCCAACCTGACTTTGCACAGAGAGAGAGACACACACAGCCAGAGACACATAGACAGACGCACACAGAGGCAGACACACACACATACCTATACATACCTACACATAGATACACACACACATACAGACATACACAGACACATACATACATACACATACACACAGAAACAGACAGACATAGACAGACACACACACTCCCACACATACACAGAAACACACAGATAGACACACACAGACATACACACACACAGATACATACATAGACAGACAAACACAAGCAGACAACACACACGCATTATATTTTGTTAAAAACCCTAGTGCCATGGGCCTATGGCACTAATCCGTTCCCAGAATGTGCCCCACCCAACCAGAAATACCTACCTACAGTCCTGTCAGGTTCCAGGTCATCTCACATCACGTGGTCACTGCGAGATGACCATCTGGGTCATAGCCACAGGACTTTTGACAAGCTTGTCGAAATTATTTTTGGTTCTTTCACCTCAGATTACTTCAAAACTAATCATCTTTAATCAAAATCACTCCGGACTAATGATTAGTAGCTTGTAACGATCAATTTGATATATTTATCTCAAAAATAATACAAAAATTCAAAGGCCATCGGACCATGCAACTTTAATTAAATTTCATTATTTGAGTATGTAATTCTGTTAAATATGATCGCATTCAATAGATTTCGGCCTAATCGGTCCCTAACACTGCCGGGCACCAGCGATAGTTACAGCTGAGCTTGTAGCCGGCGAGCACCGCTATTTTACACTATCACCGCCCGGGAACCAGCTGAATCGCTTCATATAAACCACCTCACAAGGTGGTTTACATGAAGTGAATCATATGAAGCGAATCAGCCCTAATCTGCCTCAGAGTCGCGTTTACACGGCGAATGTGAGGCGAACTAGGTAAGGCGATTTATATGAAGCGACTTAACTCGCCCATGTAAACACGGCTTTAGAGTATGTAATTCCATAAAATATGATAGCATTGAATAGATTTGGGCCTAATATATTGCCGCCGATGCGGCGGCGATTTGTTTTGTGTACACGTGTCGATTCGACAATATTAATATCACGCCAATGTAGTGGTGGCGTTAATATCGGTTTGATTTTGCGGTTAATTTGATAACAATTTCACTTTTCGAGTATGTAATTCTATTAAATATGATCGCATTGAATAGATTTGGGCCTAATCGGTACCTAGCACCACCGTTAACCCTGATATGAAAGCAGGGTAGCTTAGCCTAGGCTACGGTCAGCGGCTAGCGCTGGCACCGTTAGCCGTGTGGTGCCACCCAAACCGCGGTTAGGGCGCTAGCACCAGCCCATGCATACGGGCCCAGCAGGCTAACAATTTAACCTCCACTACTTGCACCATCCAGATGGGATGGCCGAATGAGTTAGAGCATCCGTCTCCCGTATTGGTAGACCATGGGATCGTGGGTTCGAACCCTGGTTGAGTCAAACCAATGACTTAAAAATTTATACTTCCTAGCCAGGCGCTCGGCATTATTAGCTATATAGCGAATGGCAGACAGGAAGTGTGAACACTTATTTAGGGCAAGGACTGGTTGGCTCAGTGTCAGGATAATGTGACTGAGTGGGATATCAGGTCATGGTGCTGGTGGCCTGGTTTCCCAGTGGGACAGCACTATAAAATCCCAGTGCTAGGCCTAGGTTAAAACCAAGATGGCACCGATGACACACGCAGTGTAGGAGGCTCCGTAAAAATAGTGTGGATTACTAATGAAAACAGTGGTAATTACCAGGAAGGTGCAGAAAGGCGTAGCCCTAAGCACTGAGACCAACAGGAATGATGCAACTGATGCATTACTAGAAAAATAAGGAGGAAATCCGAACAAAAGACAACATGCCGTAGCAGACACCTAGATCGACTGTGGATACGCTTGTGTGCAATGCTACACCTCGTATCAGCTCTCACAGCTAAGTACCACTCATTTATCGCATATTAGCACCCATATACTTTGCTTTTGCTATTGATGTGTGTGTAGGTGTGATTTCTAATGTGTTAATAACTCTAAAACCGCTGTGAGTTGAGTGAACTGATAGAATCCCCTATTATCACTCACCAGCACTAAATACATCAGGTTTGCCCGACCATTAAAAAATGGTGACAGCTGCTAACACTGACAACAAAATACATTACTAGGATAATAAGAAGGAAACCGCACTACGGTAGTGTTCTTATTCGCACGTAACTTGGATGTTTCACGCGGATGTGACACTGACACTATAGTGACTGTGGATACGCACATGTGTGATGCTACACGTCGTATTCAGCTCTCACAGCTAACTACCAACTGTGTGGGTTTCATGGCCCTGCGCCAGCAATTTTACACTGCAGACAGCATGCATGGCCTTTTACTAAAGTAAAACAAGAAAACAGTGTGTAAATCACTCTAAAACCGCTGTGAGTTGAGTGAACTGATAGAATCCCCTATTATCACTCAACAGCACACAAATAGTTAGATGGGGGATTCACCCAGTACTCATGTACTACAAGGGTGAATCTTTTATCTAACAAATAGAAAGCATCGTCAATCGATCGGCGGACGAAATACAGCAGGTAGGCCTGACCAGGAAAGCGCACAAAGGCATAGCCCTAAGCGCTATGATTTAGGTATCATTAGAAAGGACTTTCCAATACCATTCCAGTGATATATTTTATGATTGGAATCTCTTGACTTTGATATTTTTTGTCACATACCTAATATTAAAACTGACAACAAAATGACAAACCCCCAAAACGGAAATGACTTCGAAGGAAAAGTCATAACTGCAATTCTAGGGGAAAACATCACAAAGATAATCAAAGACTGGATAATAGATGAAATAAACCAGGCTAAGACAAAACCACACGAATCGAAACCGGAAGATGACACCAGGTCAGATGCGGAAAATGCGAGCACAGAGAATGCTGAAATAAATGTTGAAATACCCAAGGACACGATCCAAAGCCTCAAAAAAGAACTTAAACTACAGACAGCATACAACAGTCTAACACTGGAATGTGCTTGGTACAAGGCAAACTACAAAAACAGAAGTGACGAAGCACAAAACAAGAAAGATGAACCCAAAAGATGTGGCAACACAACAACAAATGTAAAAAATACTCTACCACAAACAGCAGTGGAAACACTACAGCAAACAGAAGTGGAAAACAAAAAACTAAACATAATCGTACAGGGCATCCCCGAAAAAGAAGGTGAGTCCATGGAAAGCACGATCTCAAACCTACTAAAAAAAGCTGAATGCTCTTTCGATTGGACAGTAGTAAAAAAAGCCTACAGACTAGGAAAAAAGAACAGGAAAAGAACAACAAATGAAGGACCAAACAAACAAAGCGACGAATCCGGAGAATCGACCAAGGAAAATCATGAGGAAAACCCCAACAACAACACTAAAGAGCAGCCAAATGAGCCCATGCCGAGAGGGATAAAAATCCACCGAGAAAAGGAAAGCCAAAAAAGAGAACTGTTCAGAAACAAGTAAAAACTGAACAATGAGCAAGATCTAAAGAATGTCACACTCAGGCCAGACAGGACCGAAAAGGAGATGTTAGACAAAAAGACGGTACAGCAAATGTACACACTGGCCAGGGAAAAGAATGACAAAACCACAGCCAGAATGAGAGGGAAAAACTTTGAAATAGAAGGAATAATATACAAACCGACGGAATTTGAGAACATAAAGGTTGAAGGAATAAACCCGGAGACTGTGGCGACAAGAGAACACAGCTGGGGTATTTCCTTCCACGGTCACAACGCCCCCTACAACAACCTTTTCAAATGCAAAATAAAGGGAAAAGATGGCAAAATCTACAACTCGGCTGAACAGTACTACTGCTCAGTAATGGCTAAATACCACAATAAATTCGATGTCATGCGGCTCATTGAAGCAACTGAAAACCCATATACCATCAAAGCACTAGGAAAAAAAGTATGGCAGTCACCAGACTGGATAAAAACAAATGAAAAAGTGATGGAGGACATTGTAATGGCCAAATTCACACAAAATGATGAACTAAAAGAGAAAATGTTAAACGCGCCCGGGAAAGCCTTCAGGCACAGGACTATTCCTCCAAAATGCAGATGCAGGAGAAACAGTCAAACCAGGTTATCAAAATAAAATGGGTGAAATCCTCAAAAAAACAAGGGACACCATCCGGGCTAACTGCCAGACATCGAGGTAAGTATGATATAAAGGGGAAAAAATCAGATTAAATGAATTTAAATAAAGGGAATATACTATGTAAAAGCAGAATATACCAAGCCTACGAGGCGGACGTAGACGCTAACAGTGAAATCGGTATTGCGCCAAACAACATAAAATTCTCTCTGGCCACCATACAAATACAAATGCTGTGCAGAATCAACAATGTGTTTGCACGCAGTGGCGGCACAAGTATTGACAGCAAAGCAAGGTAGGTGACCATGAAAATAAATACAAAGCTTAAAAATAAAATCGCTTTTAGTCATTAAGAGCACAAACAAAATCCCTTCTCTAATCCACACTAGAGAAAAATAACCCAGCACAAGAGGCTATTTCATACCTAACTGCCACGAGAACATGGTTGAGGAGATTGACTGCAGACTAGGCAGGGGCATGCATTTTGCCCATCTAAACTGCCAAAGTGCCTTCAGCAAAATTGACAGCATTAAGCTGCACTTAAATATCTGTAAATTTGATGTATTGACACTGTCAGAGACATGGTTTCATGAACTACATAGTGACCAACTTCTAGAAATAGATGGGTACAGACTTGTGAGAGAGGATAGAAAAACACTGACCAGTTCAGAAATATAAAAAAGGGATGGAGGGGTTGCAATATACAGCAAAAAAAACCTAAACTCAGAACATAAGACTCTACAAGAAGCAAACAGATCTGACACAAATATTGAATTAGTATGGACACGAACAAAAAATGAAAAACAAGCACACATAGCCATAGGGAGTCTATATAGACCGCCAAATGGGGACATTGAGGATTTCACCACACAACTTGAAGCATCCCTAGACAATGTGTCAAAACTCACAAAAGCCGAAATATTCCTATTAGGGGACTTCAATATAAATACAAAATAAACAACAAGAACAAACACTCACTACAGAACTTACTCAAAGGAAGAGGATTACAGTAAAAAATTAGTGAACTAACCAGACTTGGAGAAAACAGCTCAATAATAGACCTAATCATAACAAACTCAAATCATGCCCACACCTCAGGAACTAGGAACTGGGGCATTAGTGACCATGAATTGATATATATTACTAGAAAGAAAATAAAAACCAAAAACAAAACTACTCTCCGTATGGGTAGATCGTACAAAAATTACACGAAGGAAGCACTAGCAGCGCACCTAGAAAAAACTGTGAAATTACCAATAACACCTGACACAGATGTAAATGACCAATGGAACACTATCATTGGGGAAGTGAGAAGTTACCTCGACACCACCTGTCCAATAAAAATTAAAAAATTTAAAAAAACCAGGACCCATGGGTAACCCCAGAATTAATCAATGCAATTATGGACAAGTATAAGGCAGGTAAAGTGGCTAAAGCAAGCAGGAGACTTCATCACAAAGAAGAATACCATAAAGCAAGAAATCGAAGCCATAAATCAGTGAGGAAGGCCAAATGGAAATTTATTATCACTCAAGACCAAAAATGGGGTAAAAACTCACATAAATTCTGGAACAATGTCAAGATCCTAATTCCAAACAACAAAAATAAAGATACAATTACCTTATACAACAATGAGGGAATTGAAATCAGCAACAAGGATACAGCAAACATAATGAACAAACACTTTTCTACCATAGGAAATAAACTATTCAGAAAATTTAACTCTAACTTGGCCACAAGAGCACCACAACTAAACGTAGTGATAGTGGATTGCGTAACCACAAAAAAAGAAATAAGTGATCTCATAAAAACAGTTGATTGCAATAAGCCGTTAGGCATTGAATATACCTCGAGTATAGTACTGAAGGATGCATTCGGATGCATCCCAGAGGCCTTATGTAGCCTATTCAACACATCTTTCAGAGAAGGTACCTATGTAGACTGCTGGAAGCTAGCCAAAGTAACCCCGCTCCACAAAGGGGGGGGGGGGGGGGGGACAAACAAGACCTGGGCAACTATAGACCTATCTCAATACTCCCACTGCCTGGGAAGTTAATGGAGAAAATAATGCATAGGCACATTATGGATCACCTGATCGAACACAAAATACTAAACAGTAAACAAGGCGGATTCAGAAAATACCACTCGACAATTAAAACAATTGCTAACTTAATAAGCGATATCTCAAATAATATCAATAAAAAGATACCTAGTGGGTGCAGCATTCATAGACTTCAGCAAAGCCTTTGACACGGTGGACCACACTATCCTAATCAGCAAACTATCCCAAATGGGAATAACGGGAGTAACGGGAAAATGGGTAACAAGCTACCTAAAAAAGCGAAAACAATGCCCAGCAATAAATGGAACGATATCAAGTGAGGAAAAAATAAGCTGTGGCGTACCACAAGGGTCAGTCCTGGGACCACTCCTCTTCCTCATATATATAAATGATCTAAACAACTGGCTAGACACTGAAAACATCCAACTATATGCAGATGATACTGTGGTATATGCTGCAGGCAAAACATCTGAAGAGATCGAAACAAAACTAAATCAAACACTAATGAAACTAACTGAATGGTGCCATCTAAATAAGATAACTATAAATAGCAATAAATCGAAGATGGTGCTATTCGGCACCAGACTAACCGGTAACAACAAAATAAAATGTCTCCTGGGAAACAACGAGTTAGAACAGGTAGACAACTGCCGATATCTGGGAGTAGACCTGGACAGGCACTTTGCATAACAAACACTATCAAAAAAGCAAACCATAAAATATGGCTACTGGCAAAACTAAGGTGCTACATGACAGAAAGCATGGCAATCAAAATATAATAAAGGAATGATCCTTCCCTACTTCGACTACGGTGATGTAGTATACATGAGGGGAAGTACAAAACTACTCAAAAAACTACAAGTGATGCAAAATAAAGCCCTTAAAATATGCCTCCAAATACACAAAAGATATCCCACGATAGAACTACACAAAAAATGCAAAGCAACACTATTAACAAGCAGAAGAGAAACGCACCTGAAAATACTAGCACACCACTACACCACAAAACCGAATTACACAGTAGCCCCCCGCAGGGACACTAGACACATGCCGGCCCCAATACTCCTAACGGAAAGAAGCAACATGAAAATAAATGAGAGAAGTGTACTAACCATGGCAGCACATGCCTGGAATAAACTAAATGTAAAATTACGGGCAAACCGTAACCCTGACCACTACAAATAATTCCTAAAGAAAACAATTACTTACTGACACAACAAAACCGCACCTGCCCCTGAGCGCCATCAATGCTTGCTGTGTACTGGCACAGAAAGCAAAAGACAGGCCAGGAAAAGTGGTAGGCACTAAACAGAAAAAATAGGAAAATTAAGTATTAAGGAAATCAGGAAAGCTATCACCACATGGCGCAGTCCACCTGGGTATGTGTAATGGCACAAACCAACACAGAAGTGGACAGGCCACAGTCATGGAACTGATCCACCCTGAAATACAAAATGGCTAGGCAAACAACACAGCCATCACCTGGCCGCAGTCCTAAAGGGTCCGAGTGTGTTCTAGCACACGAGTGCACTATCTAAGGACAGGGTTTAGGTGAAAGGATGCTGTAACAAATAACAAAAAATCTGAATGGAACAGGATCCTCTCCCGCAAGCCTGCATGTCATCCAAGTAGATGTACCTAGTAGGCTAAGGTATCATTACTCAGACTAGACAAAAAAACTGGAAAATTACAAAAAAACTAACATAGGCTATTACTAAAGGCCCTGTCACATTAGGGTTTTTTGCGGGGGCGTAGGCGCGTTACGTCATATACGTCGGCATACGCCATATACGCTACTCATACGCTACTCATACGCCGCCAGATGCCGGCTTATGTGGAGCGTATGAGGCATATGCCGCCATACGCTTTCATAAATCCGTCCGTCCAAATTTTGTTGTGCATGTTAAAAAAAACTTGACCTATGAGGGCGTATGGCCCATACTGTCAAAAAATGTCACAGCACGCTCCCATACGCTCCTCGTACGCTCCTCGTAGGTTCCACATACGCTCAAAACCACCCGAAAGTTCACCGAAGGTCATCATAGGCCGGCACCAGCACGGCGTACATAGGTTTTCAATACGCTCCCGCCATACGCCGTAATGTGACAGGGCCTTAACAACCGAAATTGCAGAAGGCTGACCCGAGCAGACACAGGTAATCCTGGGCAAAGGAACAGATCAAGACAGCACCACAGCTGTCCAGCGTTGAAAACAAGCATCCTGACAGGAGCTTATACGTTATGGGAAGAGTAAATACTTCGTAAATAAAAAAAATCAACAAAAAAATATTTAAAAAATGGCCATGAGTGCGCACTGTCACAAGTCGGTACTCGTACTGATATGACCTTAAATGTTGCTAGGACGTAAAACAACAAACAAAAATAACCCACGTTAAACTGCACAATGAGATACAATTCTCAAGTCAGACAACCAAGGATGCAGCGCGTTCGCCAATCCACACCCCCACATGTTCGCCTCGCTAAACAAGCGACAAAGCGAACCCAAGCACTAGCAACGGCCGAGCTGAGCGACTTGGTGGCTTCACAAGATGGTGACGACACGGTCCCCACAGTTGTGTCGCACCCTCCCCCCACCAGTGTTTCTTGGAGGCCTACGACGTGGAGATGATGGGTGCTTACCCAACGTCATGAGGTCGAGGCCCAGTGCACCCTCGGATTACAATGTCCTTGTGAATGCTGACAATGCAGTATCCGCACAGGCCCTCCAATCAAGCCGCACCACCGACCCCAACCTCAGTATGTGCGCCCACGAGATCTGGCTGATCATGGCACTCGGATCCTTCACAATTACTGTAAAGCACAAACCGGGAAGCAAGCTGGTGCTCGCAGACGTGCTGAACTGCATGCATTCATCGCGGGTTGGCCTTAACATAGTCCACAAACAATGTCGCATAAGGGGAATTTTTCGCATACGGGTCCACCACTCCCCCACAATCTTTACACCCGACCATTGACATTCTATCAAAATAGAACAAAATAAAATACATATATGCCAAGAAAATCCAAAAAAACTAACATAGGCTACTAACCATACCAACCAATTATCTATCTGCTACTGAAATGCAGGCAATCAAATAACTTATCAGCAGCTACTGTGTGGTAAGATAACACCAACACTACAACTGGCCAGCATTGAAAACAAGCCTGGGTACCCGGGCTTATATGCTATGGACAGTATAAATACAGCCTCAATAAAAAATCCAAAAAAAAACACACAAAAATCATGGCAGACTATGACCAGCGCGCCCAAGAGCACCTGATGACCCTTCACCGTGGTGTCCTCCTCCTAGTCCTACCCCCCCCCCCCCCCCCCCCCCCTTTGCTTTGGGTTGATTCGTGGGCCTACCTCATCAGGCTCCCAGGTCCTCCCACTCCCACCATCCGTTGATATAGAATGGACTGACTAAGTTAAAATTGTAATCGCTTGAATTGAACTCAAATTACCTTCACCTCCCACTTATCTCAGGATTCCTCCGAATGTCGCTGTATTTGCCTTAACGTTGTGCTTTGGTTTCTTTCTTTTTGTTTACATTTGAAAAATATGTAAAACCTATTTTTTTAAAGGTAATCCCTTATTAAATAAACACTGTTGAGTTTCAAATAGCATGTCTCTACAATGATGTCGCTGATTCATGTCCAGAATACAGTGAGATTAGTGGTCCAGTATTGGCTGCTGGGATGGGAACTGTACTGCGACCAATGGTCTCCAAGCACAACCTTGCATTGTTTTCCTGGTTTTGTTTCTGTTTATCTAAAAGATGTACTTTCCATGTCCCATCTATTGTAGAAATGAGTACAAGCTGGGCCAGGACCAAGTCCCTTTAAACTTTTACTCTCTTTTGACAACAATTTTGCGTTTAATCGTGAGCCTTTTCCATTCAATAGTAAAGTGAAGATAAATGACAATGTAACAATACTTATCGCCATGAATATGACATTTGTTGCTGAAAATCGGAATCACTCACCTTACTTAGCAAAATCGGAGAGTGTGCCTGTTATTTATCCATTTTTGCTAAGTGAATTTTTGTTGTTGGGTGGAGTGGATAACATGTCATATTCTTTTTTTATATTACTAATTATTATTATGTTCATTAATGAAATTTGTCAATATTTTATCATATCATGTTAATGCGCCTTTAAGTATAGTTTAAGTAAACATGGAGGCAAGGCAACAGTTAGCATTCAATGTCACGTCTTAGGATTGGTAGATTTGAGTTGTTGGACTTCATCGCATTTATCCATAGTAGATGTTGGGTGTTGCAATTGACTTTCCTCAAGGAATTGTGCCACACCAGAATCTGCAATCCACCAAAACAGGTTTCCAGTTACATTCATATTCAAATTAATCATCTTTCCATTGAATAAGATGAGAAGTGCATTCTAGAAGTTGCGAACTTTAGTTCTGTCTTACATGATTAATTGCATCCATGAAAATTCTTCTCTTTACGCTGAAGTGATCGCTCAGTCACTTAAAGTCCTTATTAAAGTTGCATAGTCCGATTAAAGCATCAGCTCATTAAAGCAAAGTACTTATCTAAATTTGGATTTACATATTTAACTTAAAGTTGCATAGTCCGATGGTTTTGAATTTCTGTATTTTTTCTGAGATAAATATACTAGATCGATCACTAGTATCTACTTCACATTTTGTTCAAAGTTACTTTTATTTTAAATGGTAAACTCTTTAGATATGTTGAGTGCAAACATAGAAAATTAGCGGTGCACTTAACGCTGTATAGTCCGATGAAATATCAAATTTTCAAAACACAATCAATTATCTAGATTTGATTTTACATATCTAACTTAGATACTGATGCACTTATTAAGCATTTGTTTCTGCTTAGAAGGCAATACTGAGTCAATTTAACAGAACCTGTTACTGCAGAAGTCTATGGTGTCAGAGTTTTGGCAAGCATGCCAAAACTAATTTTCCATGTTTGCCCTCATAATATCTCAAAAGTTTACCATTTAAAATAAAAGTAACTTTGACTAACGTAAAGTAGACACTAGTGATCGATCTAATATATTTATCTCAGAAAAAATACAGAAATTCAAAACCATTGGAATTATGCAACTTTAACAAACATGTATTTGTTACTTCATGAAAGGGTTTACTCATTCAATCAATAGAACCTGTTACTGCTGAATCCTACCCAAATTAACTTTTCATGCTCACACTTCAGATATTTCCCAAGTTAGTTACTTCAAAAGTAGATTATAATTATCAACTATTTATTTAATTTCAGGTATGGCTGACTGGACTCCAGTGTGAGGTCATGGGGTCAACCCCAGCTAAGCCAAATGAAAGACTTGGCAAATGTATGCTTGTCTCTACCTTACCTAGTGCCTCCCTCTACAGTGTACTATGGTAGGTATCTCAGTATCAGGATAATGCGATTGGGTGGGATACTGGGTTGTGGTTCCAGCAACACGGTCGGTATCTCAATGGGGTAGCACTAGAAAGTCGCCATGAATGTAGGCCCTACATTGTCACATGTCGATACCAATCCTGATATGAACTTAGATATCGTTAGGATGTAAACCCCCAATATATAAACAAACGAAATAGCGAATGGTAGACAGGAAGTGTGAACACTTATTTGTCTCAAACCCTTCTTACTTTCGTAGCATTCTCACTTCCAACCTCCAGCGTCTCCTTGGATACATTAAGCGCCTGCAGGAACTTGGTCTCTAGTTGTCCACGAACGTGACCCAGCAGTGGCGCTCCAACCTTTCTCCAGTAGGCGATGGAGAAAGCAAACCCTGCCATATCTATCGGCCACTTCCTCTTTGCTGGAATCGGAGGCAAACAAAAGCTTTGTTACTAGGAGAAACCTGTCATATGTTGCCAACAATTCAAGTATGGCTGCAGTTCCATTGAAGCGTCTAGCATAAGAAAGCCACCACTCAATATCCTCATGAAAAGGCGATGTTAATCTTACTTTATAATGGCTACGACGAAGGCTCACGGCCAAATCATAAATCCTTCTACTTAACATTCTCCCTCCACGGAACACCTTTGAACAATGAGCTAAAAACCCCTCTAATTTGTCTAATTGCTTTTTAGTGGCCTTACCCCGGCCATTGAATGTCTCAAATATTCTAATTAATTTCAATAATCTTTTCTCCGGAAGGCTCATTTCTACTTTACCCGAATATTTTAGTATTACTAGACTTACTTGTAAGTTGAAGTATTACCAAGATTCTTACGAATCTACGAATAGGAAGGTAAGGATCAGGGGAGAGGACAAGCTCGCGCATGTCCGGAAGTAGCCTCAGCTTCCATACTAGGAGGGAACAAAAAACCTATTCACTTGGATCGGTAACCCCCCCCCCCCCCCAATATACCATCACCCTGTTCACAGAACCTTATTTGATATTTATACTCGAGTATTTGCGGTTCTATTTCTTTAACAAGGCGTGGGTGGGCGGGCCCCTGATCCTTACCTTCGTATTCGTAGATTCGTAAGAATCTTAGTAATACTTCAACTTACATGTAAGTCTATTAATACTAAAATATTCTTACTTCATCTTCTGAATACCGGAAGTTAAGTATCCGGGGAGAGTCTTCGTAGCTTGGTTTTTTTGCTTTCCGACCTCTCCTCCTTATACTTTCTTCCTCTCACTTCTCTATAACACCCTCTGATATTTTGGCTTTTCTAAGTTTTGTTAAAAAACACCCATTTTCTTATTTCAAGTGTTTATTTAAATGCGGTAGTTATAAACTTCCATTTAACATACTTATTCAAGCCTTCTCTGTGTATCACGCTAATCCACACCACCATACCGTTTGCTCTCTTCTGTAGCCTATCTTACAAATGTATTTTCTCTTACAGTTTAAAAATCTCTTATAACCACTCTTATCATAGTTAGTTATTCACATATTGTGTTTTAGTGTCTTTTCAATATCAGTCTCTGTACTTCGCCCGGATCTTCTAATGATTTGTGATAGAACCTGGCAAAACTTGCGCTGTCCCGCCATGACGCGTTCCTCATTATGGCATTTAGGCTAGCCCCCAGAGCTTTAGCTGAGCACGCTGACGCTCCTCATGTGCTGTGTCCTTTGTATTTTGACGTATTAATTCCAGAGTTTTCTAGCACACTCAAAGTCCATCTTGCCAAAGTGGCTCTTGATATGGGTCCATGTGGTCCAATGTAGGACAACAACAGCTGGGTAGAGTACTTCCTTACTTTCACCGTCCTTTTCAAATACCTTTTCAAAGCTCTTACTACACACAGTTTGCGATTTTCTTCATATTCATAAAACCTTATGGCATCCAGCAGTTGCCCCAGCTGGTTATGCTTTAACAGACACTTCATTTTGAATACAACTGAATCCTCTTCTATTCTCATCCTATCAGTAGATAGGTTGAGGATAGTTTGTCCCCTCTGAGAGGACACCAGTAATAATAATATTGTTACCTTATAAGACAAAAGTTTTAAACTCATGGCTAGTTTTTCTATCCAATTTAGGACAACCTGCACTTTCCAAAAACTATCATATCTAGGTTGCGGTGGTCGCTGCTCGTGGCAACTTTTGCAGAACCACCTCACTATGTAGTGCTCACCTACTGTAGTTCCATCTATCCTTCTGGGCAAGATCAAGCTCTTCGCAC
The DNA here is from genome assembly GCA_030323885.1 of Branchipolynoe longqiensis. Lineage (NCBI taxonomy): Eukaryota > Metazoa > Annelida > Polychaeta > Phyllodocida > Polynoidae > Branchipolynoe > Branchipolynoe longqiensis. The sequence continues at coordinate 15,298,674 of CM059189.1, read as the reverse complement.
ATCTGGCTGCATTAATTGCCCCATATCCCACCCCACTCTCAAAATAAGTTCTCAAAAACTTAATTATTCCCGCCAACGGGGGGGGGGGGGGGTTCACATTTTTGTACTCTTCCTGCAGCTTAGTCAACAGAGTTCCCTCATGGAGTCCCATATCCAGTTTAAACTCCCTTCTCTTTGGATTTGTCGTGGTGTTACTTATTGCCCCATCGCTTTGTTTTTCTTTTGAAACGGTCGTTGTTTCTACCGGCTTTGGTTTTACTGGTGCTTTAAATCTGCTGAATGGTGATGCCGTAACTTGTTTAGTTGTTATAGTGCCCTGACTAACAAGTTCCACTTTAATGCCCTGCTTTGATGAGTTTTTCTCAAATTTTGCCTTCAAAGCTGCTAATTGGTCCACCATGTTCAGAGAAGTTATCGACTCAAAATCACTGTCGTCTTCATCTGCCTTGTAAATATTGTGTACTTCTTCCTAGTCATCGTAATCCCAAACGTCCTGACAAGAGCCGCTTTGCTGACCTACATACGTCTCCTGCGCATCACCGCGATGACCCACATATGACTCCTCGCCTCCATCTTGGCCATTTCTCCATGACTTTTCCTCCTCTCTCAGGCGCACTAATTCCTCTTTTTCCCTCTTCGATTCATCTCTCATCTCTAACATTTCTTGGTACATCTTTTTAAATTTGTCCATCTCGGAAGCTTGAGCACCGCACTGCATTTGGCTTGTTTGACCTACATCCGTCACTTTCCCGCGCAATTTTGGCTTCACATCGCCCGCAGCCATTTTCTTTCTTTTTGCTTTTGTACGCGCTTCCAACGCCTCAGAATCATTCTCACTCAACCCTTGAGCGCTTGACAATAGGGGTGTGGGTTCATCCGTAGACATCATACATGCCTTTAATACTCGTCACACCACCAGACTTGTGCTTCAATATAGCGACCACACCGCTTACTCGCCACGGTTAGATTGGGCTTTTGTGTGCAGCCGAGTGTGTGCTCAGGGCACGCAGACTCGCAGTCAGTACGATCTGTAACGACAGTGTTAGAATCGTATAAGTTCACAGAGAACTTTCAGCAAGTCAAAGCATGCACAGTCTGTCAATTCTTTGTACCAATATTTTGTTCTAATCTGTTCTATTTATCAACAACTTACCTTTTCAATGTTCCTCATCAACTCGCTGTTGCTTCCTCCGCTGCCGAGTTGCGTACTGAGGCTACTTCCGGACATGCGCGAGCTTGCCCTCTCCCCGGATACTTAACTTCCGGTATTCGGAAGATGAAGTAAGAATCAATAATAATCCCCTAAAACTTTGCAGGAGATAATACCTTCTTAAATGAAACAAAAATCCTAATTCCATTGAGAATCTTTCTTACTATAAGCTGGTGGCTTGCTGCTTCTTGTTCTGTAGTGCCTACCACACACAAATCATCAAGGTACCGGTAGTTAACTACCTGTGAGTGTGAGGCGCCTTCGTGCATGGCACACCGGACCACAAAGTCTGATAGTTTTGAAAATATATATATAGGCTAGATGCTAGCCCCATACAAAGCAAATTATCTTCTAAAACATTATATAGTCATCGCCTTGAAACTGCCACCGCAAGCCTTGCTTAGTTCTATGACGGGGAAGGATAGGTACAGTCCTATCAGCTATACCCAAAAAATCTTCTTTCTCCATTAATGATGACACCGTATAAAACCCTTGTAACTGTAAGTAATCTTCTTACAAGTATCACTTGTGTATTCTGTAACTGATGCGTTTGCTACCTTACTACAGTCAATAATACATCTGCCCTCTCCCCTGTCTTTGGACACTAGTTACGAATATATTATAAGTAGAGTGGCGCACTACCAACTATGGAAATTGCACCACTTTCTATTGGGTTTATGTCCGTCACACTACGACGTATAGCCTTATCATATGCTGATGTATGCACATTTTTGCCAACATGTCGGTGTACGTTATGCATACGTCGCCATATGCTGTCATATGGCAATGCACACTAGCGGTGCTAAAAATTGTTGTGCATGTCAAAAACTTGAACACGTGACAACGTGTTGGGCATATGTCGTTAGACGCCAAACAAACTTTAGACACACGTTGATGTGTTTTTTCGAACGTCGACCCTCTGGGCATGTAAAGTCCACATATTGCCCATGTATCGACGATGTGGGACAACGTGTGAATAACAGTCGTTTAGCGTGTGTCTAATATGTGTCTGGCATTGCTCCAATGTGCCTTGACATATATAACGGGTTCGGCGTTATTCTGGTGATCGAATAACATTTATGATGTTCAGCGAGCGTGCGTGAGTGCGTTGCCAGCGTGTTTGCTTTCTGGTATATAAAGGGATCAGAGGGCATGATCCTGTCAGAACAGTGCAGCTCCTCAGAGAGGATGGATATCCCGAAGAGTCTTCTGCATGAATACCAAGTAGCTGCTCTCCAACATCAGCATGCTCTTAATCAATTGATACTTCATGAGGTGTGTGTCTATAGAAAGAGAAGATGTTAACGAAAGAGATTGTGGATCCGACCATGGATCGGGAGGCGGCACCAGTTTGGTTTGTATGACCAGCTTCTGGTGGAACTCCGTAATGAGGACACAGCATCTTTCATCAACTTCATGCGGATGCCTCCCCAGATGTTTGACGAGATGCTAGCCAGATTGGGTCCAAGGATAACTAAAAAATACACGAGCTACAGAGATCCGATCGAGACTGGCCTGAAGCTTGGCCTGACTCTGCATACCTCTGGGAGCAAGTATGCCTCGATGAAGTTCAGTTGGAGGGTCCCCCACAACGCCCAACCACTCATCATGTGAGAAGTCTGTAAGGCCATCATTGATGAATACGTGGATGAGGTGATGACCTGCCCCACCACTCCTGAAGGATGGCATGTCATCGCTGACCAGTTCATGGAGAGGTGGAACTTCCCCCACACCTGGGGTGCACTCAATGGGAAGCATATTGCCTGCCGGTGTCCCCCAAAGAGCGGATCCCTGTACTAAAACTATAACAGATTCTACTCCATAGTTCTGATGGTGCTCGTAGATGCAGACTAGAAATTCATCTGGGCTGATCTCGGTGGTATGGGTTCAGCATCAGACGCTCAGATTTACAATGACTCTGAGCTGAAGGTGGGCCTGAATGTGGTACCATAGGTTATCCTGATCCGAGCCTATTACGAATGGCCACAACAACGTGCCTTACTTCCTGATCAGTGATGATGCCGATGCTTGACCATGATGAAGCCGTACAGTAGGAGGGGTATGATGCATGAGGAATGCATCTTCAACAACAGGATTTCCCCAGCAAGGAGGGTAGTTGAGAATGCCTTTGGCATCCTGGCAAACCGATTCCAGGTTCTGCTCACCACGATGCAGCACAACCCCACCACCGTGAAACTCATTGTGACCACATGCATGGTCATGCAGAACCTGATGAGGATCCAATATCCAGGGCTCCAGAACCAGCAGCTTAACCGGGCCGAGAATGTCAACCACAACTTCATCCCTGGAGCATGGAGAGATGGCCGAAACCTGCCAAACCTAGGCGCACTATCTTGCCACAACATGGCCTCCAAGGAAGGAAAGAAGCAGCAAAATTTCCTCAAGGACTGGACCAACTCCCCAGCCGGTTCAGTTGCATGGCAAGACAGTATGATCTAGATGGAAAAAACTGTAATGCGATTTTTATGTACTGTGATATTTACTCGCCCTCCTCTTGTTGCCGGTGCCCTGCTCGCCACTGTGATATGTCTATTGTAATAAATCAAATATATACATTTTTGATATCAAAACACAATTACATGTCAGTTATATGTTTGGGAGGGCACGATTACTTTTTTGTTTGAATGGGCACATTTATGTACACATTTATGTACACTGACAAATGGACAGGTCAGTTATTTAAGTTTTTATTTACACTGGCAAAGTTACATGACAGATTACTTTTTTTAAAGGTATGATAATGGGCTAAGGCCTAAATTATTTCCTTATTAATTTTAAACATGGGATGTTGGGCGATTTTTCTATCATAATAATGATAATGTGTACAAAAAATTAACTCACCAAAGTCTAGTTTAAAATACACATTTATTTACAAATACAAGATGTGACAGTATATCATGGAGAGGTCTAGCAACATAATTTTTGTTTTTGTTTGTACATTAGTTGTTTAAGCAGGGGAAATTTCAGTCGCAGACGACTGGTCTTCCTTATTCCACTGCTCCTTGCCCTATCCTAGTAATGCCGAGTGTCTGGCTAGGAAGTGAGAAGTATCAATTTTTAAGTCATTGATTTGACTTGACCAGGATTCGAACCCATGATCCCACGATCTACCAACATGGGAGACGGATGCTCTAACTCATTCGGCCATCCTGTCTGGTTGACGGGATGTCTTCCGTGGCCTTTGATGGTGGGGTATTCAGGTCGGTCCCCGAAGACGAAGCATATAGTCCTTGCGGCTCAATGTTCAGGTTTGATATGTTCAATATGCCTGACAGTCCGGACAGGTTCAACAGGCCTTCCATGGCTGTTGGGGCTGGAGTACTGGGCCCGTATGCATGGAGCGGTGTTAGCGAGCCAAACCGCGGGTAGGGCGGGATTTCTGGTTTAGCACCGAAAAGTTGTCAAATCGAGGGATTTCCCAAATGTATAAATAACTTCACGTTTAGCTAACACGAACCGTTTAAGCGCCCATGCATACGGCGTGACATAGTTCTCGACGCCGCCGATAACCGGTGGCAGCTGTAATGTATGTACGACGCGAGCACCCGAAACCGAAACCCTGATCGGGCCGGCAGCGCCGTCTGCGCGGAACCCAAATAAAGCATTATGAAACTAGACGTCGTTGTGAAGAGTCGGTTCATGATCATTACATGGTGTCAGAAGCGGGAAACTGAAGCAAAATGGCTCTTTCCAGGTTGAAACCCCCCGCGGCACTGAATTTGAACGAGGACTTGGCGGCTAACTGGAAAGCCTGGAGCCAGATCTACGCCACAGCAGCTGCAGTGCTGAGTAGGAGCGAGAAGGTACAATGCTGCGTGTTTTTACACGTGGCAGGAGCAGAGGCGCAAAAAGTTCATCGATCAATGACGTTCACGGCCGCCGAAAGAGACAAAATCGAACCGCTCCGGGAAGCGTTCCGGATATACTGTGAAGGACGAACAAACTTGACTGTGACTCGGTACAAGTTTAACTCGTATAACCAAGGCCAAGAGACGATGGACACATATATAAGAGAAGTGCGACACCGAATCGGACACTGTCAATATGAAGGCCTAGAAGAATCGTTGATGTGCGATAGGCTAGTAAGCGGTGTGAAATGCAACGAACTACGCGATCGGCTGCTACAAATGCCGAAACTGTCTCTCAAGGTGTGCGAGGAAATGTGCCGCCTGAGCGAACACAAAGGAAGGCAGTTGACAGGGGCGACGAGCGGCGAATATGCTCTGGATTACGTACGACGTGACGATACGTCCCGCCAAACGCCACGAACGTACGACTCCCGGCAGCAGCAGAGACAACGGCCGGCTGCCAGAGGGAGCCGGGATCAAGACAGCAGACCGGGAGACATACGCGCCAGTTGTGCATGGTGCGGTTACACTCACCGAAACGGTCGCGACGCATGCCCCGCCAAAGGCAAATCATGCTCGGTGTGCAAAAAGATAGGACATTTCGCAAAGGTGTGCCGGGGCAAAACCACAAGCATAAACGAGATAGTCCTCAACGAACACGATGAAGACGATGAAAGGGAATTCGAAAACCCGGAATTTGACCTGTTCGTGGGAGCCATCGAGACAGATGGCATCAAAGCAAGCGATTTGTGGTTTGCCGAGATGTCTGTGGGCCCCGTCGATATAAAATTCAAACTGGATACGGGCTCTGAAGCAAACATAATTCCAATGAACGTATTCAGCAGAATCAACAACGCGGAGTTAAAAACATCGAGATGTCGACTCGTCACGTACTCGGGTGAGAAGATAGTGCCGAGAGGAGAAACATCGCTGCTAGTGCGGGACCAGTGGCTCCGATTCCAAGTGACAGAGACAGGATGCCCCATCCTCGGCAAGGAGGCGTGCGTCCGGCTACGCATCCTATCACGCATCGACAGTGTCCAGACGGAGGAAAAAAGAGACATCAGTGATTCACAGAACACGGTAAAGACATTTAACGATGTGTTCACGGGTCTGGGGATGATTAAGGTAAATGCTAAGATATACACAGACAATACAGTTCAACCAGTCATTGATCCACCCAGACGGGTACCGCATGCCATTGAAAACAAGGTAAAGGCAGAATTAGACCGAATGATGAAGCTAGGGGTAATAGTGGAAGAGACAGAACCTACGCCATGTGTCAGTTCAATAAATGTGGTCAGAAAAAAAGACAAAATCAGAGTGTGCTTAGATCCAACAAGACTAAACAAAGCAATTCTGAGGGGGCCATACCCGACACGTACTGTGAAGGAGGTCATAGCAAAGTTAGACGATGCAAAATACTTCTCAGTCCTTGACGCAAAAAATGGTTACTGGCAAATTCAACTCGACATAGAAAGCTCGAAATTATGCACGTTTAACACCCCGTGGGGCAGGTTTAGATACACAAGACTACCATTTGGCATTAAAACCGCCGGGGACATTTTCATATACGAAATGAATAAAATTCTACATGATTTGAAGGGAGTTAACGTAATTACAGATGACATCTTGGTCTACGGGAAAACAATAACCGAGCACAACGCAAATCTCAAGGCTGTCCTAGACGGGCACGAGAGGTTGGATTAACCTTAAATCCTGACAAATCTAGCATTGGTAAAACAAGTGTCAATTACGTAGGTCACGTCATTTCGGAAGAAGGGGTAAAACCAAGCAATGAGAGAGTCCAAGCAATAACAGACATGCCCACACCCACCAACAAGCAGGCGGTACAAAGATTTTTAGGCATGGTAGCCTACGTAGCTAAATTCATGCCCAATCTCGCAGAACTAACAAAACCACTACGCATTCTAACAGTAAAAGAAACAGCATGGCATTGGCAAGAATCGCAACAAAATGCATTCGATAATCTGAAGAAAATGATCACGAAAGCACCTGTCCTCAGGTGTTATGACGTAAATAAAGAGATAACTCTCCAAGTTGATGCCTCAAAGTCAGGGCTCGGGGCTGCACTGTTGCAAGAAGGCAGGCCAATAGCAATGGCATCAAAAGCGCTAGATGACACCCAAAGCAGCTATGCGGTGATCGAAAAAGAACTCTTAGCAATCTGTTTCGGTTGCATGAAGATATTCGGAAAGAAGGTACGGGTCGAAACAGATCATAAACCACTTGTATCAATTGTAAATAAACCAATGCACCAACTGCGCGCATGCAACGCATGAGAATGCGCTTATTGAATTACAACCTAGAACTGGTCCACATAAAGGGTTGTAATATGTATGTTGCAGATCCCCTGTCGAGAGACCACAGCGACAAGACGGGACCTGAGCAGCTGTTCGACACAGACATCACATTAGCAGCAATACACTTAGTACAAGGGGGCCTTAAGGACATCGCAAAAGAAACAAACAAAGACAAAGTGTTAACTGAAGTAATCAAAGTAGTTGAGAACGGATGGCCAGAAGACAAAAACTCAATACCGAAATGTGTAACGCCATTCCATACGTTCCGTCTTGAAATAACTATGGCCAACGGGGTACTACTGAAAGGTGACAGAATAATAATACCGTCAGAACTGCAAAAGGAGATGTTACCAAGGTTACACGAAACACACCAGGGAATAATCAAAAGTAAACGACTAGCAAGAGAACACGTATTTTGGCCAGGTATGCAGACACAGCTAGAAGACAAAATTAAAAGATGCACGTTATGCCAACAATACAGGAACAAACAACACAGTGAACCCTTAACGTCACATGAGATACCAGGCTCACCATTCAGCAAAATAGGGGCCGATTTGTTCCAAATAGACAATCAAACATACTTACTAATCGTAGATTACTGGTCAAAATATCCAGAAGTGGTAGAGTTACAGACAACAACAAGCAGCGCAGTGATAAGAGCAATGAAGCAAATATTTGGTCGGCACGGCATTCCAGAAAACGTAGTGTCCGACAATGGTCCACAATTCGCAGGGGAGGAATACAACAAATTCGCAGAACAATACGGATTCAAAATTACATTTTCGAGTCCACACTTTCCACAAAGTAACGGGCAAGCCGAAAGGCATATTCAAACAGTAAAGAAAATGATAAAACAGGCTATGACAGAGTCAAAGGACTACAACCTGTTCCTGCTAAACTACAGAAACACTCCGCTGGCAGACATAGACGCATCACCAGCACAACTCCTAATGAGTAGAAAGCTACGTTCAAAACTGCCAACAATAGCACAACAATTAAAACCTAAAGTGACTAGAGTAGCAAAACAACAAATAAAACAAAAACAACGCTACGACCGCCATGCAGGGAAGAGTCACAACATAATAAAGACCGGACAACACGTGCGGTATCTAACCCACAAAGGGAAATGGGCCCCAGGGGTGATAGAAAAGGCGGGCGACAACGAGACAAGAAAATACATAGTACGGAACCGAAAAAATCATAACCTAGTACGAAACCGAAAACATATATTCCAGACAAAAGAAAATAATCAGAACATTGAACAACTCAACCCGCGCACACAACACGGTGCCCAAACTGATAAAGCCAGTGAGAACGCGGTACAAAGTTCATATACAACGAGGTACGGGCGAAAAGTAAAACCACTACAAAGGCTAACGTATCAGTAGGTAATAAACATGTCAGACTTATCGACAACCCGACCACGACCTACATCTGCGGGTAGGTACACATGTGCGGAAAGGAATATACACAGGGTCACATGGTCAGTATGTACAGACACAAAGTCAAATGTTTAGTAACTACCAATGTATACAACTTTCCAAATGTGCATGCGTTACATGTTAGAAATTAGTAGAAATTATCCACGAAATGACACACGTCCAAAGAGACTACAATGTAAGGGCAAAAGTGCATGTGCCACAGTTAACAAGCCGACTTAGGGGCTACCTTCGGAGGGAAATAGGGCTGCGCCTGCACGCCAGCCAGGACGCGGTAAGTCGGAAATGATGTAAAAAACAAAAGGTCACAGAAATGAACGAGGTCACGACTGAATGTTACTTCCGATCTTCGGAAGCCCTACACATTGAGAGGTAAAAATAATCAGTAGCTTATTGTGCTTTTCATTACAATGCAAAATGTATAAAAGGGAGATGTAATGTATGTACGACGCGAGCACCCGAAACCGAAACCCTGATCGGGCCGGCAGCGCCGTCTGCGCGGAACCCAAATAAAGGATTATGAAACTAGACGTCGTTGTGAAGAGTCGGTTCATGATCATTACAGTAGCTACCCGGTGTTAGAGGGATAACACCACACGCCGCTAACACTGCTCCATGCATACGGGCCCTGGTGGACTGGTTCAGCACTGCAGCCGCTGAAGCCCACGCCACAGAGACTGAAGACTGAGAGGGAAAAAAGGTTTATTTTCTTCATTCAAATTTAAGCGATTATAATTCATTAGAGTACCGTAGTCAGTCCACTTTGTCTATATCAATGGAAGGTGGGAGAGGTAGAACCTGGGAGCCCGACGAGGTAGGTCCGCGAGCCGACCCAAAGCGCAATGCCAAGGCTCTCGGGGGGGGGGGGGGGGGGGGGGGGGCCTCCGCGGAGACCACCTTGGGCATGTAGGTGTAGGCAGCATCGGACTCCGGAGGTCTCCTGGGCCATCATAGTCGAGAGGTCGACGCCCCTGGCGGAAGAGGCCTGGGTGACACCCTACAAAGTCTGTGTGGTGTGAACCTGGCCACCTCCGGGACCCCGGTATATACATACATACACATGTATAAATATATGTAGATACATACATTAGATATAATGTCTATATCGGGGAATTAGCGTGTCACTATATAAAGGCCTGGGCTTCTGATTACAAGTTAAAAATACGTACCAACCCATGGGTCGAGGAATGAGTGAACTTTTCCATCGACCATTATCGGACTGGACAATCCGGTATGAACAAGACCGCCAACGGGAAACATGGAAACGCGCTTAGTAGTTCTCATCTGAAAGGAATGAAACATGGAAACACATGGGAACTAATTAGAATATTGAAAACCAGGGAACATAAAATACAAGTGCCCAGCTTCATCCTGATTATTTATAGACTACTGTTGATATAAAGTGGGGACCCATAGCCGAATAAAATGTGCATGCAATTGTTTTGTTATGGGTTCTTTTTTCTCATTTTAATTTAGACACAACATTGCCAGAGGTTTACAAATACGAAACTGAAGCTATATTTCTTACTAGAGTAAACATCTCACAAGCCAGTACTCTCTCCGATGTTGCTGGGATATGTACTCCAATTAATCGAAGCAATGTAGGTAATAAACTGGCTCAATGTTCCATAGTCACTTGAATATAATTCCATAGTGAAAAACAAATTATTGTGTAGATATATAAGACAAAATAAAAGGAGCACATGTTATGTGCTTGTAAGTATCATACTAGTCCTAATGAGTGTGTGCATTGCTTTCAAGCAAGCCTCGCCCTTCAGCTCCAGCCCCCATTTGAAATTAGACCATCGAACTATTACGTAGACATATTGGGATTTTTGTTGATAATATTTTCTAGTTATATTTTTGTTTTGTTCAATTGTGACCTTTGATTATAAAGTGGATTAATACACGATTTCCGCGACGATTGCGCAGAGTGTAATCCAGACTGGACTTGTGGGCCACAGAGTCTGTGGAGAGGCAATTGAGGCTCTGTTAAAGTTGCATGGTCCGATGAAATATAATTTTGTCAAAATTAAAATAACTACTTACATTTGATCCAATATATCCAACTTAGATACTGGTGTATTAGCTAATGATTTGGGACAGCATATACAGAATAACCAGTGAATTTATAAGCTCACCCCTTTAGACACTCACTTTGAAACACCCATTATGCAAGTAGGCCATTAACCAATTAGGCCAATCTCATACAGGGGAAGGGGAAATGAGGTGGATGTGTGTATGTGTCTGTGTGTTTCCTGACCTGACTTTACAGACAGACAGACATGGACACATAGATAGACACACACAGACAGACAACACACAGACATGCACACACCCGACAGACACACATACACCTGACCTGACTTTGCAGAGAGACACACACACAGAGAGAGACACATAGACAGATGCACACATAGGCAGATACACACACATACAGAGACAGACACATACACACATAGATACCCACACATACACATGTAACACAGAAACACACAGATAAGACACATACAGACAGACACACACAGACATACATAGACAGACAGACACATGCAGACAACAGACCCACATTATATTTTGTTAAAAACCGTAGTGCCATGGGCCTAAGGCACTAATCCATTCCCAGAATGTTCCAAACCGAAACAGAAATACCTACCTACAGTCCTGTCAGGTTCCAGGATAAGTAGGTCATCTGACATCACATGGTCACCGTGAGATGACCATCTGGGTCATAGCCACAGGACTTTTGGCAAGCTTGTTGAAATTATTGTTGGTTCTTTCAGCTCAAATTATTTAAAAACTAATCATCTTTAATCCAAATCGCTCCGGACTAATGACTATTAGCTCGTAACGATCAATTTGATATATTTATCTAAAAAATAAGACAAAAATTCAAAGGCCACCGGACCATGCAACTTTAACACTGGCTTCATATTGAGCATCTGACACAGTTTTTTCGGAACAAATGTGGATTTATAGAGGAAACATACTTACCATTTTTAATAATTATAGCTGTATCCTATTAATTGATTGATTGATTGAAAAGCTCAATCGTCAGTGTAAAACAACACAGTGACACACTGTCAACCCACAACACGAGTTTCTTTGCCTATCACCAGTTGTCGCACTAGTCGCAGAAATTGTGTATTAGGGCCGGGGGGGTGAAATTGCGAAAATAAGGATTCCCTCTTACCTCTTCAAACAGTTTAACATCGTAGAAGTTGTCATCGTCTGCAAAGTATCCGACGCCGCGTTGCAGTTTGCTGTCGCGTAACCATCGTAACGCGCAGTTGCGAGGCACTGATCCTTTCGCGGAGGTTTTAATGCAGCCGCCAGAAGTTGTGCGGTTGCAGTTCACTCGTCTGCTGCAGGTTAGGTGCGTGAAGTTCATGGAGAACCTGTTCATGAGGTCAGTGATCCAATGAGACAGCGTGGCCGAGTCTTCCACGATTATCCAGTGGAGACGAGGCACCAGGTGGAAGATTTGCGTCAGCATTGTGAGTAACGCGCGCTGGTTTTGTCGCTGGTAGGTGGGCGTAACGACGTACACGGTGTCGTCTGCGGGGTGTTTCCAGGTAGAACCGGAAGGGGCATTTGTTTTCCCATAATGCCCCCATGCCGCGACTAGATCGGAGGTAGCCGCCGGACTCCATCTTCGATTTAAAGCTGCATAATCCGATGAAATCATTACATTTTCAAAAACAAAGCTCTTACCAGAGAGCGTGTATATAGACAGATGAGAGGGACAACTCCCGCGAAAATATGTAACACAGGCTGCAGTGGCGATCCTGACGGTTATTGTTGAACAAGCCTTGAGTTTGCCGGTACGCGCAGTGCAAACCATTCATTTTCTTAAAAGATTAATAGAAATCCAGAACCCTAACCTTATAAATTCAATATAATCTTGTTGGTAAACATGTTTTCTTCTATTTGGTGTAGTTTTAGAGATATTTCACTTTTTCTGTGGGAAGATTGCACACGACCATTGACAATGCATTGAGTTTGCCGTACGTGCAGTGCATGTTTTCTATATGTGTACTAAGTGGCTTGTTTCTATTTGGTGTAGTTTTAGAGATATTTCACTTTTTCTGTAGGAAGATTGCACACAACCATTGACAATGCATTGAGTTTGCCGAACGTGCAGTGCAAAATGTTTATTTTATTCAAAATTAATAGAAATCCAGAACTGTAACCTTATAAATTTAATATAATCCTTTCGGTAAACATGTTTTCTATATGTGTACCATGCGATTTGCTTCTAGGTGGTGTAGTTTTAGAGATATTTCACTTTTTCTGTAGCAAGATTGCACACGACCATTGACACTGCCTTGAGTTTGCCCATATGCGTAAACTGTTCAACAACCACCACTTGGAGCGCCACAGTCGGCAGCTGTTACACGGTCTAGTATGGGAGTTGTCCCTCTCATCTGTTTATATACACGCTCTCTGCTCTTACCTAGGTTTGATCCTACATATGCAATATAGACATGTTGAGGAGTGACATCACTATCATCTGACTCGCACATCGAAATGGTCTGGTTGGCAAAACCGAGCAGACAGTGTTGTTTTGTATTATATAAATTAGTGAAACAATACCTCAATTAGATTGATTATGTTCACCATATTCAAACTATCCTGCCCACTGAATTTCAGCCGACAGTACCTTTGCAATTGTGTGTGACTGTCCAATGTTTCAAAAATACTGTAAATAAATAACTAACTAAAGGGGCTGTCACATTACGACGCATCGCGCAAACGTACGCCGACGTAAGTGATTTTTGGCCGCTACATCGAGATACGTCGTTATGCTTTACACGTGCACTATGCGCCCGTTGGTATATGTCAATGTATGTCGACGTTCGTTGAGATACGGCAGCATGCGTTCGGGGGTCGCGCAAGTTTTGTGCATGCACAAAACTTTTGATATATGACGATGCATGGGTGCTTATGTTACACATATGTTAGCATTCGTTGAGATACGTTAGACGCGCTTTGGAGGAACATTGTTCTTATGTTGCCCTACATTGACTTTCATTCCTCTGACGGGGAGCGTTCAGTTCGGGCATTGGCAAAGTAATGCCAACGTATGATGACATTCTAATGTATGCATAACGCATGGCCAATGTGCGGTTGGCGTTTCTCCACTGTGTCTCAACGTATTTGACGTACAGGGCGTGTGTCTGGCGTTCACTTAACGTATATAACGTTCGCCGGCATTCTGCAAACTTGCTGTGAGCTTTTTCATTTTTGCGTGCGGGTGGGTCAGGTGGCCCCCACATGTTGGCATGCGTTACTCATGCCAACGTCGCACATGCACTGGACTGTCTTTTGACATGCGTTGCTCATGTGCTGGCACTATGCTCTCATACGTTGTGCAACACTTTTACTAGTCGCTAGCAGAATGTTGGGAGGGCGTTAGGCCAACACTACGTAAACGCCCACCCGTGAGAGGCACGTTAGCCACACATTATGCCAAATCATTTTTTTAAGGTTTGATGCTTCTCAACGTAAAAAACTGATGTTACACTTTGGCCGCATGCTTGCAAGATGCGTCATAATGTGACAAGGCCTTTAAGCTCACAAAACCATAACCATAGTCCTTCTATGCCATGAAACGAAGTGGCAGTACCACTGCTAATTGTTTGTTTATCACTTTGCAACTGAAAAGAAACCACCATGTCAATGTAAATTCCTCACTGTATTCCATGCTACTGTATTTCTGTAGCTGAGTTGACTGGTTTATTAGTGTAAATACAGCCAGATTTGGGGAAATTACGGTTTTAGCAGAAGTCAAACTGGGAAAGGCAACGAATGCAGATCGCCGTTGATTTTGTCACTGTGTGTACATGGCCATTCCTTCCAAGACATTGTGAATAAATAAATAAACAAGTAGCACAGAAGCCTCACTATAACCCAGCCACTATTAGGCCTACTAGCTGCGGTTTACTGGTTATACTTTTTCCAACCAAGCAATGTACACATCCAGAAAATTTATTATATAAACAACAAAATCAACGTTTGTTGCTGCATAAAAGGGGATACTAAGCCAATTCAACAGAATATATTAATACTGCTGAATCCTATGGCAGGGGCCTAGCTTCATGTACACGTATGCAGCTCCGCATCACCTGGCATTATATATATATATATTTTTTTTTTAAATGATTAAAATATGTTGTATACTATTTTATTCTATCTCATTTCATTCCTGTAGCGTTTTCTTCCATCTGCGTACCAGCTGGAGATCCCACGCTTAGCCCATCTTAAGGTGGCAGAATTTTGACGTGCTAGCCAAAATTAATTTAGCGTGTTTCCACTTCAAATATCTGCACAGTTAGCCATTTAAATTAAAAGTAACTTCAAACTAAATGAAAGTAGATCACACCGATCAATCTAATGCATCTATTTCAGAATCTAGCAGGCACCCCAATGTTCCAATCGGAATGTAGGTGCGTTGTTCTGAAATGATGTGGGTATACTGGCATCATTCGAATAAAAGTAATGCGGGTAAAGATTCTTGTGGTTGGGTGGCCTAAGCCGTGTTTACACGGGCAATTGTGAAGCGAATTAGGCAAATCGATTTATATGAAGCGATGTAGTGGCACGTTTACACGGAGCGAGTTTGAAAGTGTTTCGGCGCCGGGAACCAGCAGCCTTAGCGTTCCACCTGTAGCCGGCGAGCACTGATATTTGTTTAGTTTACACTCAGCGATTCGACGCCGATCTAGCTGCTATGTTAATATCGCTTGGAATTTAAGGTTAATTTAATTAAATTTCATTATTTGAGTATGTAATTCTGTTAAATATGATTGCATTCAATAGATTTCGGCCTAATCGGTCCCTAACACTGCTGGGCACCAGCGATAGTTAGAGCTATTTTACACTATCGCCGCCCGGGAACCAGCTGAAACACTTCACATAAACACTTCACATAAACCACCTCTCAGTATTTTTTAAGTGAATCATATGAAGTGAATCAGCCCTAATCCGCTTCAGTGGCGCGTTTACACGGCGAATGTGAGGCGAACTAGGCAAGGCGATTTATATGAAGCGATTTAACTCTCCCATGTAAACACGGCTTTAGATAGAATTACTTAGAGAACATAGCATGCTCGTTGCCATTGGTGATATTTGAAAACAATTCTAAGGGTTTGACTATTTGAAATGCTATGCTTTGATCTATAATATGTTTGTTTCATATCAAATGCTTGTTATAACTTTTATATAGTATGTATTATTACTGTTTCATATAACATGGTTCTGATTGGTCATATAACTATTTTATATAAAGTGTTATTGTTAGCAGATATCTCTAATTGTATCTAGTCATGACCGGATCGGGTTGTCGTATTTCTCTTGGTGAGGAAGATCGAACAAGAACAATTATTATTATATGTACATGATCAAATAAACATGAAGATACACGTATGTACATGTTGATAAAATGTAGCTTATTCCTACCTGAGGAGGCGAATAATTTATTGGATAAGACCACATATAAGAAACTGAAGGAGATGGTGGCTGCAAGCAAAGTCATAATACACCTGAGCTGCAAGTATAAGAAATGCGCCACATACATTACAATAAGAGGTGTAATCAACGGGCAATTCTGCATACAGAGCAATGTTCAGAGATAGTGGGTGGCCTGTTATTGGAGGTGAAAGTTCAACGAGACAGGTCGCACATGCAGTGGATTCCACATAGGGGTCGCTGTTGGCAGGTAATGACAGCTGTAGCACTAGCATAGTAGCAGTAATGTGGCTGTCACACTACGACGACAAGCGGCGACGGCAGCCCAGCGACATGGATTTTGTGAAAACCCGACGACATATGCAAATTCGGGCCAAGAGCCGCGACAGCGCCGCGACAGCGTCGCGACAGCGCCGCGACAGCGCCGCGACAGCGCCGCGACAGCGCCGCGACAATGTTAACACAGTGGGTGGGCAAGCAGTCTCCATATGATATATGAAGAAATATGAAGAATGGGACGCTGCGTGTGTGTCTCTGTGTGTGTCTCTGTATGTGTCTGTGTGTCTCTGTGTTGTGTCTCTGTATGTGTCTCTGTGTTGTGTCTCTGTATGTGTCTGTGTGTCTCTGTGTCTGTGTGTGTGTCTGTGTGTGTGTGTCTCTGTGTGTGTGATAAACCACACACACTCACTCACATTCACTATCACACTCACACTCACTATCACACTGACTATCACATTCACACTCACTATCACACTCACTATCACACTCACTATCACACTCACTATCATACTCACACTCACTATCACACTCACTATTACACTCACTATCACACTCACTATCACTATCACACTCACTATCACGCTCACTATCACGCTCACTATCACACTCACTATCACACTCATTATCACATGTAGGTTTATGCAGCGGACCTGTGAGGAAGCAGTCTTCATATGATATATGAAGAAATGGGACGGTACAAACATGTGTGTTAGACTATGCGGCGGACCTGTTAGGAAGCAGTCTCCATATATTTTATATGAAGAAATGGGACGGTACAAACATGTGTATTAGACTATGCAGCGGACCTGTTAGGAAGCAGTCTTCATGAGAAATATGACTCGTGATAGTGAGTGTGATAGTGAGTGTGATAGTGAGTGTGAATGTGAGTGTGATAGTGAGTGTGATAGTGAGTGTGATAATGAGTGTGATAGTGATAGTGAGTGTGAATGTGAGTGAGTGTGAGTGTGTGTGGTTTATCGCACACACAGAGACACAGACACAACACGGAGACAGACACATACAGAGACACACATACACAGACAAAGAGACACACACAGACACACGCACAGACAGATACACACACAGACACAGACACACACAGACACACCACTACACACACACAGACACACATGAAGCAGTTTCCATGAGAAATATGAAGAAACGGGCCCGGCGACAGCTTAACGACAGCTTAGCGACAAGACGACAGCGTAGCGACAGCCGAACGACAGCGTCTGTCGCCGAAGTTTTTCAACATGCACAAAAACCCGACGAGAAACTGGAGTTGTCGCGGAGGTGTCACGGCGACAGCCGAACGACAACATAACGACACCGTAGCGACAGCCGACGACAGAGCAAAACGACAAGTCGTTGGGCTGTCGTCGGCCTTGTCGTCGTAGTGTGACTGCTACATGAGTGTGTGTGGTTTATCGCACACACAGAGACACAGACACAACACAGAGACACACACAGACACATACAGAGACACACACACACAGACAAAGAGACACACACAGACACACGCACCGACAGATACACACTGACACAGACACACAGACACACCACTACACACACACAGACACACATGAAGCAGTTTCCATGAGAAATATGAAGAAACGGGCCCGGCGACAGCTTAACGACAGCTTAGCGACAAGACGACAGCGTAGCGACAGCATAGCGACAGCGTAGCGACAGCGTAGCGACAGCGTAGCGACAGCGTAGCGACAGCGTAGCGAAAGCGTAGCGACAGCCGAACGACAGCGTCTGTCGCCGAGGTTTTTCAACATGCACAAAAACCAGACGACAACCGGGCGACAGTGGAGAAACTGGAGTTGTCGCGGAGGTGTCGCGGCGACAGCCGAACGACAACATAACGACACCGTAGCGACAGCCGACGACAGAGCAAAACGACAAGTCGTTGGGCTGTCGTCGGCCTTGTCGTCGTAGTGTGACTGCTACATAAGTGATTACAGACGACGAGCCGATGAAACTAACTGCATGCAGTATAGACCTATTTCATATGACGTCAGCATAGGTATCTAGGTCAGTGCGCGCACCTTTTGGCTGCAGGACGACACACTGTCACACTGCAAACTCAATGGCTATGAGGAATCTTCATAGAGAACAAGTGAAATATCTCTAGAACCACACCACCTATACACAAACCGCCTGGTACACATAGAAAACATATTCAACAAATAGATTATATTAAATTTATAAGGCTATGGTTCTTCATTTCTATTAATTTTGAATAAAATCAAAGTTTTGCACTGCATGTACCGGCAAACTCAATGCATTGTCAATGGCCGTGAGCAATCTTCATACATGAAAAGTGAAATATCTCTAAAACCACACACCACCTAGACACAAACCGCTTGGAACACATATAAAAAACATATCCACCGAATAGATTATATTAAATTTATATGGTTAGGGTTCTGCATTTCTATTAATTTTGAATAAAATAGACGTTTTGCACTGCACATACCGGCAAACTCAGCGCACTGTCAATGGCCGTGAGCAATCTTCATACAGAAAAAGTGAAATATCTCTAAAACCACACCACCTAGACACAAACTGCTTGGAACACATATAGAAAACATATTCAACGAGCAGATTATATTAAATTTATATGGTTAGGGTTCTGCATTTCTATTAATTTTGAATAAAATAAAAGTTTTGCACTGCGCATACTGGCAAACTCAATGCATTGTCAAAGGCCGTGAGCAATCTTCATCAAGAAAAGGTGAAATATCTCTAAAACCACACCCCCTAGACAAACCACTTGGAACACATATAGAAAACATATTCAACGAAAAGATCATATTGAATTTATATGCTTAGGGTTCTACATTTCTATTAATTTTGAATAAAATAATCGATTTGCACTGCGCGTACCAGCAAACTCAATGGCAGTGTGCTTTCATTCTTCGGCCACGCTCCACAATGTTTATAAACATTGAAAGGGGTCTATAGTCAGGAGGAATATAGTGAATATGGCCTGGAGAATGGAAATGTCATACAGACTTTTTGTATGGTTGATATGAGTCAATAAGGGCAATAGCTAATAATTTCGAGAGGGTGTGCACAATTTTGTCGGATGGCATTTTTGCAAATTCAAGCCATCGCTGACTGATATAATTAACATGGCCATTACCCAGTCAATAGTTGTGCTAGAGATGTAAAGGCCCTGTTTATGTACACAGAATCAAATGGAAGGGTTATTTATGTGATTTGACAACTGTGTCACCATTAAAAATCCAATATGGTGGCTAAGATGTCCAAAATGACCTGCTAGATATGAGGATCAGGATATATCCTCCGGTGTGACTGACACTGGTCTACATCCGGTGGAGGCGAGGAGGCCACAGTATAGTGTTGGGTCTTACAGAGTATAAAATAATGATAATAATTCCCTTACGTATCTCTATACTCACATAATTTGTTAGACATCACACATATATATATATATATATATATATATGTATATATATATTGATTAGTTAGACGAATCTTACCTGTGTATAGATGATGGATAACTGTTGTTTTACCGAGGTATAAGCCTCGGATACACGTGGGCTAGGGAGAGGGAAGCACATCTGGTCCAGCAATCTTTACCTACTTATTCAGGATAAAAGATCTAATAAACAATCTAAAATAATAATAATAATGACAATGGTATTAAAACTGTGAAGTTTACTTGGTATAAGCAAACGAATAGACATGGAAGGGTGTGGTGGGCGGGCCCTAGCCCACGTCTATCCGAGGCGTATACTTCGGTAAAACAACAGTTATCCATCATCTATACCCAGGTAAGATTCGTCTAACTAATCTATTTTACCTCGGTATACAGCCTCAGGCTAGGGAGAGGTTTATGTAAAATCATTTATCCTGTATCTCATGTTAAGTATTAATAACAATTTTAAGATACATTTATCATCACTTGACAAGATAATTGGCGAAAACAAAGTGTATTCTCACCTTTTGCAGATCTAGTCTTTCAGTAGCTGTCGGGCTATGAGGATTTTGGGTCATGCTCGACTTTTCCAATCGTTTGTTATTGTGTGTTGCAAACGATCGTGCTGTTTTCCATCCTGCGTGAGCTAGGATCCGTTTGACGGAAATGCCCAGCAGTCGTGCTTTAGAAACCATAGCACCTCGTGTTGAGTGTGAGGGATATTTGTCCGTATCTACGCCTGCCAGTTTCAGCATCGTAATTGTCCACCTAGCGAGTGTATCTCGCGAGATGCCCTTGTGTGGCTTAATAAAGTTTACTAATAATTGTCTTGAAGTTCTCAAGTCTTTGGTCTTGGATATATAAGCCCTAATGGCTGAAACTACACAAAGCTTTGGGTCTTCTGCGAAACTAGTAACATTAATTGTAGACAATGGGTCTCCTAACCCGTTTGATTTTAACAGTTTTGATAAATCAAATGTGGCCTCTTTCTTATCAATTTCTAGGCCATCTAGTGACAGGGTGACAATAGTCTGTCCTCTATGTCCTGTTACTAACAATAAAAGCAATGCTACCTTAAACCCTAATTTCTTGAGATCTAAAAGCCTGTTATGAGGCCATTGTTTAAGGAGATCAAAAACAACTGATACATCCCAAAACCGACTATACTTCGGTTTGGGTGGATTTCTTTCATAGATTGATCTCAAGATCCAATGAATAACATGGTGTTTCCCTATTGTTTCATTATGTATCCTTGGAAGGATGACGGATAAAGCACAGCGAGCAGCATTAATTGATCCAAACCCCAACCCTTCATCTTCTAACATGCGTAGAAATCTGCCGACCTGGGAAATGGTGGGCTTCATGGGCTTGACCTTCTTGATTAGGCAATAAACGCCCCACTTTTTCAAATATGTAGTATACATTTTAACCGTGCCTTTTTGCCAAGCATGGGAAACTATTCTCTGCTGTGTAATTTTGTCTAAGCCAAATTGTTCCAAATATTTATTTAAAAAAGGAATGCCAGCAACGGTGTCGTGGACACGTCCCCTCATTGTTTTAGGGGCCCTTGGTGTGTCAGATTCCCTGGTGATCTTCGGAATCGGAGGCAATCGGTGGCGGTCGCCACTATGCCCGGTAGCCAAGGCTGTGTGTCCCAGTCGGGAACGATTAATATTGCGTGTGCTTTCTCCATCTTTAGTTTTCGGGTTACTCGGCTGATCATGCTGAATGAAGGGAAAATATAGTAAAACTTATTCCCCCAAGTCAAAGAAAATGGATCTATTTGCCAGGCATCTGGCTCTGGATGCCATGACACATACTTGTCTATCTTAAAATTATTACGTGAAGCAAATAAATCAACTTCAGGTTGGCCCCATTTACGACACACTGTGTTAAATATTCGCGGACTGAGGGACCATTCTAAATGGTCATGGAAATTCCTGCTTTTATGATCCGCTAATGTATTTTGTGTGCCCGGGATGTATGCCACCATTAACCATACTTTATTTAGTTGGGCCCAATCCCAAATTTGTCTTGCTATTTCATTGCATGGTTTGGACTTTGTCCCACCCATATTCCTAACATACGCCATTGCGGTCGTATTGTCCGTTAAAATACGAACGTGTTTACGTGGTATTTTAATAAGGCTAGCAAGGCCTAAGTAAATGGCCCGTAGTTCTAAGACATTAATATAGTCTGAGCTTTCATCTTGCAACCATCGTCCCCCTGTTGCCACTGTATTGCAATGTGCTCCCCAGCCTTCTAGCAAAGCATCAGTAGTAACTACTGTGTTGGGTTCATTCATCCTTATGGGGTTAGGAGAATTTTGAATATTATTAAACCACCAGTTAATGTCATTCATTCCATCTTCCGAAATAAACATTTTCCTTTCGAAGTTGCCTTTATTGCAAGCTAAGCCTAAATTCTTATCTATTTCCAAAGACTTTATGTGTGCTTTGGCGTATAGAATAGCCGGGGCATATGCTATCAGTATGCCAACTAGCACGGCGACCTGTCTTATCTTTGGCCTATTTAAGGCCACTAAGTGGGTCGCTGTATCGTGAAACTTTGTTATCAGGAAGTAAAACAGTCATTAAACGTGTGTTAATAATAAAACCCAAACATTTAAGCTCGGTAGTCGGGACAAAAACCGACTTCTTATGATTTAAATAAAATCCTAGCTTTGTCAAAAGAGAACATAGGTCATCAACAGCTTCTTGACAGTCATTAAACGATTGTGAAACAATGAAAGAATCATCACTATAAGGGAACATAGTATGACCCTTCTTAGCCATGGCTGAAAAAATTGGCTTGAGTAGTTTTGTAAAAAGACGTGGAGCACACGCTAAACCATTTGGCATACACGTAAATTGGAAAAGTGTATCATTCCAAATAAATCTTAAGAATTTGCGGTGTTCTTTAAAAATTGGAACTGTATAATAAGCATCTTGTAAGTCTACAGTGGCCATCCATGCGTCAGGTGTAACTAAGTCCCTGGCGGTGTCAAGGGAAAACAGCTTAAAATGTTGATATTCTACAAGATCATTTAACTTAGTTAAATCTAAAATCATGCGAATATCTCCATTAGGCTTAGGCCTGGAAAAAATATTAGAAATATATTCTCTTGGAGTGTGAAGCACCTCCTCAATAATGCCTTTTGACTGAAAAATGACAACTTGTTCAGATAACGCTTGTTTTTCTACATCATTAAATTTATACGGGAAAGGTACTCGTTGTTGCACTGGGACTTCAATAAAGGGAATTTTAACACCAGTTACTATGTCTAAGATGTTTACATCACTAGTAATTTCGCACCAAGTGGAGAAACAGTTAAATATGTTTCCTGCACAAAAGTTTCTTACATCAGTTTGTGTAGACTCGGCCACCATGTCTGTTAACCCCGTTGTTTGAGTAGCCATATTTACTTGCTGCCTGGGCGCGGGAAGGGTTGTTTCGGGGCAAACTCCTTCCAGAACGGGCGGTTGCCGTCGTTCCAGCCTTGCCTGTCGCCCCGACCTCTGCCTCGTGGCATATAGCCATAGGAGGGGCCAGACCTGCCAGCTCTGGCTCCGCGTCGGGGACGAAAATCCCCTCGTGGTCGACGATAACAGGAGGAGTCTGGTTTCCTGGCTGGTTCCAGGTTCCGCCCACTTTTCGATTCAGCCTCGACTTCTTTGAAGAGGTAAGGAAGTTGTCCACCGAACATCTTACCCTTATCTAAGGGTTTCCCTTTTATGGGCTTGGGGGCAGGAAGAGTGTGTACTCTTTGCCATTGTTGTCCATGACTCTTTTGGATCTGGCCACTTCCTTTCCGGCCTGGGTGGTTACTGCCTTGAAGACATTTTCATATCTCCTGTAACTCAGGAAATTACTGGCAGCTGTGAGTAAGGCCATGCCCTTATCCATGCCTCTGGCCAGAGACGAGAATTTATTCTCGGTCTGCATACGGTTAGCGACTGGGACAACCGTTGCTAAGACACCTAACACTGCCTTATGGACTGTGAACAGCGCAGCTTCAAATCTTTTCTTCTCCTCATTTAGGTGAATACCAGCGTCCATCTCTTTTACCACACTGTCCGGGATGCCTTTAATGCCGGAAATTTGTTCCGTAATCTTATTTATCACTTCTGCTGGCTTGAATGTATTGAAGTGACCCTTAATGGTCTCACGCATCATGGTAGTGGTCTTGACTTTCTTGGCCTTTTGGAGCGGCCACCGCTTACGGACCTTGCCGCCAATCTTGGCATAAATGCCAGCCCTTTCAGTGTCAGAGTCCGACTCAGTCGAAGATGAGTCGGACGAAGAATCTGAAGACAAGTCTTTCTTCTTCTTCTTACTTTTCTTCTTAGGTTTCTTGACCTTCTTGCCCTTAGTGGCTTTGGTGAATTCATCACCTGACGAGCTCACTGGGCGCTTGCGCTTCCTAGTCTTAGGGCACGGGGCCTCAATTGCTGAGTCTGTCTCTTCAAAATCGGAGACATCTTGCCAATCGGAATCCACCGGCAGGAATTGATGGATTGAGTCTTTACCGTGGAATTCTTTCATCTTTAGCTCCACCAACCTATTGACCTGCTGTGTGAGGTCCCCCGGGTAACCGATTCCATCATCACTCTCTCTGTCTGAGTGTATGTCGGTCCCCGGCTGTGGTGACGGGGGAGCTGTCCGATCAGGTGACGTATCATAGCCGGTAGGCATGCGTCCCTCCGCAGCAGCGGGCGGCGGTTTGTTTCGCTTTGTAGCCATCGGTAGTCTGTAACCAAAAAAGGAAACTTAATAACCGGAATCAACTCAACTGAACACCGAAGTGACGCCAGGTATACCTGGGTTGAGGATCTATGTGGTAATGAGTAACGTGTTTACACCGTTCTCAATACAGGCGTGGAAAGCTAAGTTTATCGTAGTTTTTTTAGGTATCGAAACCAACCATACGTGGGGTAGGCTTCTAGAACCTCCCATCTCTCTGTCCCGCACACTTCTCCCACCTGCGGCTTCTGCGCCAGCAAGTGAGAGAAAATGCTACGAAACTCGGAGAAACGCCTCATTTAAAAGGGGAATCTATAAAAGAAACCCAGGACCATCCCCAACAACACCCTCTATTAGGGTCCGAAGGAATCTCCACAGGAGATGTGACCGTGCCAACATCTCTACCCATATCAAAGAGCTTGGTTTTGAGTTCTCTGTAATTTATTTTCTTGTTGTTTTGTTAAAAGGCCATAGATTAGATCATTATAATCTATTATTGGCAGTATAGTTGCCTTATACAGTTTGAGCGCTGTGTTCTCACTCATGTAGCATCTTATTTTTCTAAAAGTTGTCATTCTCATACCTAGAATTTGGTTCAGCCTCGATAGTTGCTGGTTCGCATTCAGTGTAGAGTCAAGTGTGGTTCCTAAGAATTTGTATGAGTTCACTTCTCTTAGCACTGCATTGCCTATACATAGCTCTATATTTTGCGCGTGCGATTTTCTAGATTTTGTTCCAAATATCACATATTCTGATTTTTGTGTGTTTAAGGTAAGTCTGTTATCAGCGCACCAAATATTGACCTTTTTTAACACCTTGTTCACCATAGTAGCTGCCAGAATAATGTTTTTATTGTGCACTGTGAGGACAGCATCATCCGCAAAAAGTGTGAAATTAGCACTGGTAGACAGCAATGGTAGGTCATTAATAAATATCAGAAAGAGGAGTGGTCCCAAAGTGGAACCTTGGGGCACTCCTGTTCTGACAGTTCTCGTGGAGGATTCTGTATTATTAATTTTTGTGACTTGTTGTCTATTGTTTAAGATATTGGATATGAACCTACATGATCTTTTTCCCAGTCCAGCTCTTTTGATCTTACATAGCAGGATTTTGTGGTCAATTGTATCAAAAGCTTTCTTGAAATCAAGAAAAACAGCTATTGTAAGCTCACCTCTGTCTGTGCTAATCAACAATTCATCCATTAATGAGGCAAGTGCCTTAGTCGTTGACCTTTCTTTTCTGAAGCCATTTTGTTGGGTGGCTAAATAGTTAGTGTCCTCAAGAAATGTTTTTATTTGGTCGTGAATTATCTGTTCAATTATTCTGCCAGGGAGAGGTAGTATGGATATAGGTCGCAGTTCATTACAGGACTTTGGGTTACCTACCTTGGGTATAGGGGTAACTGTTGCTCTCTTCCATTTTTCTGCGAAAATTCCAGTAGTAATTGTACATGTTATAATTAACATGCGTAATTCTCGGCGGAGACTGGACGAGATGATGCCGCCACCTTGAGGAATATAATTAGTTCCTGACCAACTCGATAGGTGGCGCCATTGACCTGAACTCTGCTGGCGAGATGTGTATGTTATCTGCCTCACCCGTGCAGAAACGCCCAGAACCATCGCAGCTGCCGTCCGCCTAACTTCGACCCGACTTTCTTCGACCCGACTTTGCTACAGTCTAGCTCGCTACCTGTATGCGTCGGTTTCTATGAACTACGAAATTCTAGCGGACCACTATGATAGAGACAGCTAAGTATTATTTTTCTTTAGGTTCTCAATATTAACACAGAGGCATTGAACAAGAACATCTACACCAGTTCAGCCGACTCATGCACGTAAACACTTTGCATGCTGGGCGATAATAGAGGCATTCTCAACTACACTACAAACCTGTTGCTAGAAGTTTCTGTGTGATTGACATTTGATGTACTGCCGGTGCCGGTGTCACGTTGAAGCAAGGCTCCATTGGGATTGACAGCTATCCTAGCCCTATGTAGCATAGCTTCTTATCTGCAGAACCATTTAGTCCTACAACCATCACAGCTTCAGCCAGCATATATATGTGTCAACAAACTTCTCAGAAACTTCTCTGAAACTTCTGACCTGCTACCAGTGGCGAAAAAGTCAGAGTCACATGACTGCCATTTTAACTTGAAACTTACTTGATATCTATCTACCACGATTACTTATCCAAGCCAGCTACAATAATACAGAGGCAGTGATTGAACAAGAACACCTACATGTACTCCCGGTGCCACTGTCATGTTGAAGCAAGTGACTGACATTTGATGTACTGCCGGTGCCGGTGTCACGTCGAAGCAAGGCTGCATTGGGGTGACGGCTTTCTTTCATAGAACCACATCCACTACTAGAACCATCTAGTCCTATAACCATCGCAGCTTCATATATCTGTTAAAAACATTCTTCCTCTATACGCATTATACATTTTATTGCATTTATGCCATTTTCAGTGTGTGCCGGTGTAGTGCCACACTCGACCATCGCAGCACCTGTTCGTGTGACATCGACTCGACTTTCTTAGACAACTGCAGCTACAACTTCACACAGACCACGAATAAGGATTGACAGTTCTAAGGGAAGTACAAATATTATTTAGTATTGAGTGTTGTGCTGCTGGAAAGTTCGATAGTTGTGAAACTGACATTTTGTTGTGCTGCCGGTGGCCGGTGTGGCATTGAAGCAGGACTGCATTGGGAGTGACATCTAATTGGAGTCCTAATGTAGCATGTTACTGTTGCATTCTGTGTCACCTTCTCGTACAGGAGAATCAAAAAGTTCACTACTTCAACATACTAATATCTAAGTCGCTGTCGGGCCGCTGTGACATTGACGCAAACCGCCATTGAGTGTCGGTGTACCGGTGGTCAAATATATATATTCATCTATATGTGTCAAAAAACTTTTACGCCACGATAACCACTGCAACTACACACAAACTAGACAAAGGATTGACGCGAGGCAGAATTCTAAGGGCAGTACAAATATTACCTATTTATTGTGGGGTTTTTTTCTGCTGCTAGAAGGTTCTGTGGTGTGTGACTGACATTTGATGTACTTCCGGTGCCGGTGCCACGTTGAAGAAAGGCTGCATTGGGGTTGACAGCTTTCTTTTCTAGAACCATCTCCACTACGTAGAACCATCTAGTCCTATAACCATGACAGCTTCAGCCAGCATATATATTTGACAACAAACTTTTATGCCACTATCATCTTTACTTTCCCTTACTCATTAATTTCTCTCTGCCGGGTAGTCTTCATTGGCCCCAATTTTATCAGAAATTTTACATGACGCCATTGATACTACACCATTGGACTCAATTACCGGCATTTTAGAACACATGATATATTTTGTCATTCATTTATTCTTCCCAAAACTCCTTTATACCGGAGTACTATAATTATTATACATTATTTATTACATTATATACATTATTCTCTGCTGGGTTAATCTTCACTTGACGCCATTTATCTGACATTTTATCTCACCCCATTTATCTTACGTCATTCGACTCAATTACCGGCTTTTATAAATTGTGCTACCTATCTTAGGACCCGACAAGATCTACAGAATCACAGTAACAACGACGACAAACCATTACAGGAACCAACGCACCTGCCGTCCCAAATATCGACCAGCTTTCCTGTCAACATGCCTACAGCTAGGAAGACGACTAAAAAGACAGGCAACAACAAGCAGAACAAGGCGCCCAAAAATCGTGGACGTCCAAAGCTCATAAATGAGAGCAAAATATTCAGTGAGGACGACACTGACGATACTTGTCAGGCAACCATGAAAGAAAAACCGTCTATGCCTGAAAATGCATCGGCCACCTCACAGCCAATAAGCAACAACGATGAGCTCATCAGGGCCATGCAAGCTGCGATGGCAGAACAGATGCACAACTTCGAAGCAAAGATGGTCGCCAGAATGGAGACACTGGAGATTGGCAGGCACAAGAAAAAACACACGGTCACCCATGCCGAGACATCGGATACTGACAGCGACAGTGACTGTGCCGGCGCTTATGAGCCGATGGTGAGCCGGCGCCCACCACGGCACCAACAGGAGATACCAACCCTCAAACCCATACCAGCACCAAGGAGGAAACCACGCATCCCCACACATCCCGAAAAACACCAAATATATGATGACACACAGTACGATGACTGCTGCCAAGAAGCCGAAGCGGCACGCATGCAGTCAGCTAGGCTCAACAGGGACGCATCAAGCAACGAACACACCGATGCCATCAATGAACTCTTAG
The DNA here is from genome assembly GCA_030323885.1 of Branchipolynoe longqiensis. Classification (NCBI taxonomy): domain Eukaryota; kingdom Metazoa; phylum Annelida; class Polychaeta; order Phyllodocida; family Polynoidae; genus Branchipolynoe; species Branchipolynoe longqiensis. The sequence continues at coordinate 15,269,598 of CM059189.1, read as the reverse complement.
CTGCTGCTGGCTCCGCCATCGGAAAGAAAAAAGGTAAATCCGCATTACTCCCACATTTATTTGTAACTCGCGGGATTAAGAGGGAGAAAGTCGCAGTGGGCGAAGCCACGTTCGCAGAGTACATGGGCTCCCTGTGTAAAATGATGAAGGTGGTTGAGGTGCCCGTCTACTGGAAAGACCCCCTGCTCGAACACCTCCACCAGCTGATGATCATGGCGTGTGACTGGGAGTGGCAAACGTGCCGCTACTGGTCAGAACAGGTCTTCGCCATGATTGATGACGGACAACTCCCAGATGGCTGGAATGACCAATACGCCATTAAAGATCTACAGCGGGACGCCTACGCTGTTGGCTTTCGCCTACCGGCCCGCAATCAACACCGATCAACAAAATACAACTTCAATCAGTCACGCATGGCCGGGAACACTCCCAACAACCAGCCTAGTTCCAGTGGGAACCCATACAATTTCACAAGGAATGACTTCAACCGTGACACCGATGGAAAGCCCTGCCACCAATGGAACTGGGGGATCGACTGCGGGTTCAACTCTAACCATGGGGAGCACCCTGATAAGAAGATGCATGTTTGCGCTTGGTGTGCCAATAAACACCACCGCGCAAACATGCACCGCGAGAAAGACTGCATAAATAAGCAGAGATTCACAGACAAGAAATCGGGCCAAACCAGTGGTTCAACAAACCAACAACCCACACAGGGTTTTTGAGAAATGGCTCCACGAAAAATACCGACAACAGACACGTGGAGCCCAGATCTACTACGTTAACAACAACGGCCGTCCTAACAGGAGGATACGACAGCTGCACCGACATTGGTGCGACAGATGCAGACATGCTTGGCATCGGGCAACAAGTGACACCCATCACCGAGACACACCCTCCGCCTACCCCAGTCGAGTATAGTGCCACACTCGACCGCATTTGGCCTCACCCACGACATGACATGTGGGTGGGCCATACTGAATATATTCAAATATATAACGTCAGGCGTACGGCGTTACCAAATTACATGAACGCCCGGGTCCCAATACGATCAGGACTTAATATTTGTGCCTGGAAGAGCACCCTGGCGGACTATCATGATCGGCAGGTAGTCGAGTTCCTGGAATTTTGCTGGCCTGTCGATTATACCAGCGATGCCCCTCCTACCACTACAAACAGCAACCATCGTGAAGATCCTGCACATACCACCTACATCAAGAAATACGTAGAGACTGAACTCAGCCATGGGGCACTACTCGGCCCCTTCAAGGAGCCACCCTTCACCCCCTGGTCTCAGACGAGCCCGATGATGACGCGCCCGAAGAAGAACACTCCCGACAGGCGCGTCATCGTCGACCTTAGCTGGCCAAAGGGGGCTAGTGTCAACTGTGGAATACGGAGAGGATACTACCAAGGCCGTCCCAGCTCCTATTCCCTACCCAATGTAATGAATGCTGCTGATGAGGTGGCTAGGCTCTGTCCTGACTGTCTTCTTTGGTGCGCCGACCTTGCACGAGCCTACAGGCAGCTCAGGACCTGCCCCCTCTCCACCCCACTCCTTGGCCTCACTTTCGAAGGAAAATACTACACTGATCTCGCCCCACCTTTTGGCTGCCGAACTTCAGCTATGGCATGTGCCAGAACTATGAATGCCGTTGTATACCTGATGAGGAAGAAGGGCCACTTCACACACTGCTATTTAGACGACTTTGTTGGGGTGGCACCAGACAGCAGCAGTGCGCATTCAGCATATAACGACCTCCTCGAGATAACATCAAGACTTGGACTAGTTTTATCCCCTGAAAAATGCCACCCACCCGATAAAGAAATAGAATGGCTCGGTTTCAACATATCTGCACAAAAAATGACAGTTACAATCCCCCAGGAGAAGCTTGATGACATACTTCAAGAGTGCTCGGCTTGGATGGACAAACAAAAAGCAACCAGAAAAGAACTTCAGAGACTTGTTGGCAGGCTACAACATGTCGCCAAATGTGTAGCGCCTGCGAGGCGATTTATGTCTCGGATTTTTGCATGCCTACGTGATGCACCATTCTATGGGAGGCAAGAAATCACTGACGAACTCCGGAGTGATGTCACATGGTTCCTTCAGTATGCCACGGACTCAAATGGAATCGTGCTCCTCAAGGCCGATGACAAGCCACCTTGGGTCATTGAGTGTGACTCCTCTATGCATGCCGGAGGAGCCTTCTCGATTTCTAAATACTACTCTGAGACCTACCCAGAGCCTATCACAAGAAGACACACCAACATCGCCCACCTGGAGTCCATTAACCTGATAGTGGCACTTAGGACTCTTGCACCCAAGAGACCTGAGGACTATACGATTATTATAAATACGGACAATTCAGCCAGCCAGCAGGTTCTGGCATCAGGTGCAGGGAGAGACCGGGTCCTTACTGCATGTGCCCGCGAGATATGGCTCTATGCAGCCACTCACAACTGTAATGTTGAAATCATTCATAAGTCTGGCAAGGAGCTGGTTCTTGCAGACGCTCTCAGCAGGCGGGCGCTTCAACCATCGGCACACCAAAAATCTACACAAATGACGAAAGACCTTAACCTAGTTGAAATTAAAGTCAAATTCGATAATATCTTTACTGCAAATCTCTGATTAACCTGGAACCCTCGTATTTAATTGGCTCTCTGCTCCCAGATTACTCCGACGAGCTCCACGCCAGGATACTCGAGGTCTACTTCGCCGGGCTAGCGTCTTGCACCTGGAGGAACGAGGCTGTACAAGCCAAGAAGTATCTCCGCTTTGCCGCCCTACACGAGGTCAACCCGCTAGCGCCATCACAGTACGACATACTAGCCTACACTCTACACCTTAAAGACACACTCTTAACGCCAGGAGCAGTTATGAATTACATCAGTGGCACAAGAACTTGGGTCCTACTCTTTGGAGGTTCCCCCACGGGCTTTGACACATATCCAATGGTCCTAATGAAAAAAAAGGGGTGCAATGCCTGTCACGCCACACACCCACCCAAGCCGCACCATTGTCTCCATCCAATGTCGAAAAGGTTGTTACCTACTTGTTATCAGCCGGCCCCAATGCAGCAGTACTCATCGCCGCTATTCTCATGGGATACTACACCCTTCTCAGGCAGGGTAATCTAGTCCAGAATATCTCACCTAATGATCCGGGCCACGCCCTTAAGATGAGTGATGTCATGAGAACACGCGACGGGCTCACAGTTACAGTCAACTCCACCAAGACCAGATGGAGAGATGATCAACGGTATTCCATCTCCATACCACCGGTAACTGGTTCCGCCTCTTGCCCAGTGGCTGCCTGGGACCGCTACGTACGGTCCCAGTGGCCACCTGCTACAGGCCCAGCCTTCGTCCTGCGTGGAGGAATGCCCCTGCAGGCACACACCCTGCTAGCGGCCCTCCGCATGGCGCTCTCGGCCTCTGGAGTCCCTGATGCAGACTCTTATACCCTCCACAGCTTGCGTAGGGGTGGTGCCCAGGCCATGGCGGCGGCAGGTGCGTCTCTCGAAGAAATTATGGGCCTTGGTGCCTGGACCTCCTCCGCTGTCCACACCTACGTGCCTCGAGACTTGGTTGCTGCCGGGCCTCGAGCCCTCCCTTTAATTGGCTGAGGGCTCGATTCCCGCAGTGCTGGTTCCTCTCCATTGACTTCAACTAAACTGTAACTGAAATTCTGAAGATTAAAAAAACCCATTATATCAACTTTGTCTCCGTTCTGTGAATTGTACATGTTATAATTAACATGCATAATTCTCGGCGGAGACTGGACGAGATGATGCCGCCACCTTGAGGAATATAATTAGTTCCTGACCAACTCGATAGGTGGCGCCATTGACCTGAACTCTGCCGGCGAGATGTGTACGTTATCTGCCTCACCCGTGCAGAAACGCCCAGAACCATCGCAGCTGCCGTCCACCTAACTTCGACCCGACTTTCTTGCCCACCCACCCACACCAATAACAAAAGACAATTGATAGGGCTGAGGGCTCGATTCCCGCGGTGCTGGTTCCTCTCCATTGACTTCAACTAAACTGTAACTGAAATTCTGAAGATTAAAAAACCCATTATACCAACTTTGTCTCCGTTCTGTGAATTATGAGGTTGTATAGGTATGTAAATTCATCTATCAGAGCCTTGATGGTGCCCTTGATAAAGGTTGAACTGATGTCCTTCATGCCTGAAGGTTTGAATGGTGATAGATTTTGTACTTTGGTAAGGATCTTGTCTTTTGTTGTTTCTATGAGATCATATCTATGTTGGTTAACTACAACCTTTAGTTATAGTTTTCCTGGACATCATCTTTTGGTTGAAATTTGTGGGCTAGGTTAGCTCCTATATCAACAAAGTATTTGTTGATCTCTTCTGCCAGTTGAATATCAGGTATTGTTTCACCAGTACTGTCATTTATTAGATTACTGATTTTTGGCTTGGGATCAGGCTCTATTTGATCTAGTTCATACCAAAATTTCTTGGGGTTTTGGTTGTGAATGATGGCTTGGTCATGATAGTACCTTGATTTTGCCTTTCGAACCTCAGTCTTATAATTCGTCATTTAAGTATTTAGCTGTGTTTTTTCTTATTCTCAGTTCAATCATTGGGCACGGTTTGTCAGCAGCTCTATCAAGGATAGCTTCTAACATGTCCCAGCACTTGTTCGGATCTTGCTCATAAAATATTTCATTGGTAGCAAATCCCCGTAATGTGGTTGAAAGGTCCTCATAGGTGCAGTTTCTATATGAGCGGCCCCAGTGTGATGTGGTTTGTTTGTCATTCCTTGTTTTTTTTAATATTATATAAATAGGTTTGTGATCACTTATGTTGTAGTTGAGGATACCAGATGTAGTACAATATTTTATATTTGTAAAAGCCAGGTCAATTGTTGTATTTGAGGTTTGTGTGCTTCTAGTAGTTTTGTTAATCATCTGTTGCAGTTCATGTTCTGTGGCATATTGTCTCGTGATATTAGCTGATGGTTGATTTTTTGCATTGTAATCTGCATTGTAATCACCAATGAGAAGAGTTTCATATTTGTTAATGTCTATAATTTGTTTCGTGGTTAAGCTTAGTAGGTCAAAAGCTTCCTGCATATTCCCATTTGGGGGCCTATATACATTACCTATTAGAATTTTCTTTGTGTGTGGTCTGGTGATGACTGCCCACTGTAATTCCAGAGTTCCATTTGAAATATTGTGGTTGGCATACTTTTCAGTGTCTATTTGCAGTGTGTCTTTGCAGTAGAATCCTAGGCCTCCACCAGCTTTGACTTGGCCATTTGGAAGCTTTGTTTGCCTGTCAAATCTTAGGAACTTGTACCCTTGAATTGATATCAGCTTTTCCTCAATGTGGCTGTTTAGCCATGTTTCTGATACTGTAAAAATATCAAGTCCTGACCATGGCAGGTCCATTCTTAGTTGTTCAATTTTATGGGTTAGACTACGTACATTAAGGTGTCCTATTTTAAAGCCTGGCAGACCCTTCAGGTCATTCAGAGGAAGCCTGGCCAGTAATTGCCCCCAGTTGTGGTCCCAACGCGCTCAAACCTAAGAACCACTGTCTCCCCAGTAAATACTAATACTGCCCTGTCTGTTGCCAGCACAAGACCAGTTATGAAAGTTAAAGTTGTTATCCCACCCGCAATGGAATAAAGTAATAATGTCATATCGATGACTATTTTCCAAGTAATTGACTGTTGCATAGAGTGAGTATAAGTTATATTGGTAGATGGGGGTGAGTTAATGATTTGGACATCCGTTGCTGGAGTGTCCGTAGATATCAAGGCCGTCTGTCTCATGGGTTAGGAGATGTAATATTATCTGATCAGTTTGTGACTGTGTAGCATGCTCGCAAGGATTAGCAACCAAACATCACCCACAATAGTTGTAAGGATGATATCACGCATCGTTAGGTAGTGCAGTGTAGAGTAATTATAAGTATCATGCTGTTAAAAGTACCAGCATGCCTTTTTTTTTTTTAAACTAAAATATGCAGCATGACAGTAAGTGCATCACCCACATCCCTGCAATTCACATGGTCAACAGTGATAGGTGCCATGTCATACAAAATATCAGGAGTCATGCAGATACTATTTATAACCTTTCAGCATCATGCCAAGCCACTGCAATTGGTGTGTTCTAGGATATATACTTCTGTCAATGTAGTTGACAACAGTGACAAAGCAATGATAACTGATTTCATTTCTGTGTGTTGATTAACCACAGGTCACACATAATGACAATATTTGTGCGCACACTCACTTTTGTCAACATAGTCAATACTGAAACCCAGCACTTTGCATGATCTGGATGAACATTAATCAATTCCAGAAACTCAAAACCACCAGACCATGCAACCTTAAACAATTACAAAGCAACACAAACAATGACAATTGATTACTCCTTTGTGTGGCAATCGATCACAGGTCACACAGACAATAGTACCAAAAATAAATGACAATTGATCACATTGTTGCGCGGTGATCAACCCCAGGTCACACATGACAACCATATTTGGATACATTTTAGTCAGCCTTGAGACCTAGCATCTTATGTGATCCATATGAGCATCAATCAATACCAGGATAATAAAACTAATGGGTATGGGTTACATTTTTGGCTGCAGGTTGGAAAGCATGCTTCAAATCTGAGGTGAATAAAGCTTAATACCACAGGTTACAACACAATGACAATTGATCACATTGTTGCGCGGTGATCAACCCCAGGTCACACATGACGACCATATTTGGATACATTTTAGTCAGTTTTGAGACCTAGCATTTTATGTGATCCACACAAGCATCAATCAATACCAGGATAACAAAACTAATGGGTATGGGTTACATTTTCAGCCGTAGTTTGGAAAGCATGCCTCAAATCTGAGGCGAATCAAGCATAGTACAATAGGTTACAACCACATAACTTCCAATGTAATATAAACCACACTTTTTCTTTTTAAATTTTGTTCTTTTCTTCTTCCCCCTCCAGAAATTGAATGTGACAATTAAAGAGATACAAAGACATTGTGACTGGTAATGGTAATGTCAACACTGGTCAAGTGTATGAACAAGCATTAATAAAACAAAAATGACCTAGTTTGGGTAGTCCCAAGGTTAGTGATAGGTGTCATGTCATACAAAATATCAGGAGTCATGCAGATACTATTTATAACCTTTCAGCATCATGACAAGCCACTGCATTTGATGTGTTCTAGGATATATGCTTCTGTCAATGTAGTTGACAACAGTGACAAAGCAATGATAATTGATTTCATTTCTGTGTGTTGATTAACCACAGGTCACACATAATGACAATATTTGTGCGCATACTCACTATCGTCAACATAGTCAATACTGAAACCCAGCACTCTGCATGATCTGGATGAGCATCAATCAATAGGTCTGTCAAGAATGAATTGGGAAACATACCAGACAAATATCAGGAATCATGCAGGTATCATTAAAGCTCTCAGCATCACTGTTAGTTTTATGTTAAAGTCGCCTAGCCTGACGAAACATCCTACTTTCAAAACAGAAACAATTATCTAGATTTGATTGAACACATCTGACCTAGATACTGGTGCACCTATTGAACAGTTCTTGCCACATAGAAGGAAATACTGGTGCAATTTAATAGAACCTGTTACAGCAGAAGCCTATGGTGGCAGAGGTTTTGCATGCTTGTCAAAATTAATTAGGCACAGTTGTACTTGAAATATCTCCAAACTTGGCCATTTAAAATACAAGTTACTCCAAACTAAAGTATGGTAGGTTATAGTGAACAATCTTTTATATTTATCTTAGAAAATTCCAGAAACTCAAAACTACCAGACCATCAGTCAAACTAACCAGGGGTCATGCAGATATTGTTTACAAGATTTCTGGATCATCTTAAGCTGTGGTAATTTGTGTGTTCTGGATATATACCTCTGTCAATGCAGTTGGCAAAAACAAAACAATTACATTCAACCACATAGTTGTGTGGCAATTTACATGCTCTACAATATATATATATCTGTCAATGTAGTAGACAATAGTACCAAAAATAATGACAATTGATCACATTGTTGTGAGTTGATCAACCTCAGGCCACACATGACGACCATACTTGGACACATTTTAGTCAGTTTTGGGACGTAGATAATAAAACTAATGCATATGGGTTTTATTTCCGACTAAGTAACTTCAAATGTAATCCAAACCACACATTTAATTGAATGTGACAATTAAAGAAATACAAAGACACTGTGACTGGTATTGGTAATGTCAACACTGCGGTCAAGTGCCTTAACAAGGATAAATAGAACAATTCTGTCATTTATGAGCGTGATCCAATAATAATGAGAGAGTACTAGATTTGAAGAAAGTGCTTACATGAGCCGGCGGGCAGCAATCAGGGTCACAGCGGCATACAAATGCGAGCAAATGCCATCAAGACAAAAGCACAACAAACCTTTCACTGCTTCTAGTTAAATTCTGTTATTTACTGTTCTTTAGTTTGGGTAGTCCCAAGGTGTTCACGTGTGGCCTGGAGTGCCAGGCCCAGCTTATTTAGTCCCTTAAAGGATTTCTCCCTGAAGTCCCTGCTGTGTAAGTTGTTCCAATTCCGAAATATTGGTTGGAAGTTGCTTCGTGCAATGTCATGTTGCCTGTCCCAATTAGTTTTTCCGCTAGGCATGGGTTTTGCATAAACTTTTGTTCCAGGATTTCTTCCATGACTGCCTGTCTGCTGTGGCGCCACTCAGGAGTTTCTGGAATAGAGTCAGCAATACGCTTAGCCTCCAGTGGTGTAGGTGCGCTTATTACCTGAGTGAGACGCGCAGTATCGCCAGCCATTTGACACTTAGTCGCCTGGTATTTATGTTCTGCAGTTGGGTACACAACATCCTCCTTAGCAATATATATTGGAGAAGGGTGGAAGTTTGACAAGAAGGAATGTTCTGAGTGAAAGTAGATTCCCCCCTCCAGTTCCAGTGATTTGGTATTAGCCAGACTAAAGCGATGGGGGAGCAGGTCAGCATCCTCATGTCTGTATTTCCTTCCGTCAATAATTATTCCATCTCCATGGACTCGGACCTCACATCCCGCGGTTCTGGCCAGCGTTGCTACTGAGCGGAACTAGTCCCTATGTTTGTGTGTTAGCACAGTCACATCATCATTGAGAAATATTCCTCGGTAGAGTTCCGTATTTTTTAGTTTGGTACGTGCATAGAAAAGTAAGTTCCTGTCATGAGTGCTACGGAAAGTTACCATGATTGGTCGGGGCCTAGGTTGCCGAGAGTGCTGACCTGCATGACCACAGCATTGGTTTCTTTCCAATCCTGTGAACCGAAAGAATTGTAGTTGGGTCCGCATCAGTGGGATTTAGGAATTTAGCCAGGTCCAACACACACTTGCGTATATTTTCAGAGTCAGTTTCCACCTTTCCATCGATTCTAAGTGAGCATGATCGTGATTTGTTTTCTAGATCATTTAATTTCATAGCCAGTCTTTTGTTGTTTGCATCGGCCATGCACAGGTTGTGCTCGGCTACTCGCAGTTTCCGTCTGTCACTAGACTGTTGGCGGTAGCTATCCTCTAGCAGCGCCGTCAACCTATCCATGTCCTCGGTGGCATTGAGTGTGATGTCATCCGTGTTTTTTTTTGTGTCTGCAGAAATTTTCTTTGTGTCTGCAGAACTCTTTTTGAGTTCTGAGATAGCACCCTCAAGTGAATCCAGTCTTGCGAGCACTAATGCAAGGGTATTATTTCCATGATCATCATGGTCTCCCACCAATTTATATTTATAATCCACTTGAAAACATTAGCATATAGCTATAGTCAAAACAATAAACTCCTAACAAAACCACAAAGAGCTACTAGAGCAAATAATGCGCCACTACTAAAGCAGACCAGAAGTCAAATATAAGCTTGTGAGAGAAGCACGCTGGAAATGGCTTCCTAGGTGTGGAATCCCGAAACGGTAAAGGAAGGACAAATTCCTGATCTAAAAACTTACAAAAAATATCTGTGCAAAATAAGGCTAGGAAACCCCCACTAAGCTGCATGTGATATGTCACGGCCCACCAGCGGGACACCCAATGGAAGGTAACCATGTCAAAAGTAGCCAGATAACACACCACACAGCTACGTACAAGCCTATGATATGTATATAGGAGTAGGCTAGTCTAGTAATAAGAGTAGAACAAAATTTTAAAAATACATATATGCCAAGAAATTTTTTTTTTAAACTAACATAGGCTACTAACCATACCAACCAACTATCTATCTGCTTCTGAAATGTAGGCAATCAAATTACTTATCAGCAGCCACTGTGTGGTAAGATAACACCAACACTACAACTGGCCAGCATTGAAAACAAGCCTGGGTACCCGGTGTGGCGGTTTCAGCTCGTTCCCTTGCTCAGCCGTGTCCCTCGCTTCTGCGCATGCGTCAGAATCTAATAAACATGGCCGTAATCGATTAACACGACCCGGGCGACTCGGGTCATCCGAATTTCAAATAGAACAAGGCGAGTGGAGTCGACAAATACATGTGCCGTGTGCAAAAAAAGAATAACTTAGATTAATGAAATGGAAATATAGCTAAACTAGGCCATCATAAAATACTTTAAATCCTATTTTGCTGTACTTTTATCGGTTATTAAAAAAAAAAGAACAAATTGTCCACCCGAGCGTATTCGATTATTCGACCCGAGTTTGTAGGATGTGCGCATGTGCCAATAAGTGGCTCGGGTGACCCGAGTTGATGCAAAATCCGCGCATGCGCAGAAGCAACGGGACACGGCTGAGCACGGGAACGAGCTGAAACCGCCACACCGGGCTTATATGCTATGGACAGTATAAATACAGCCTCAATAAAAAAAAATATATATATAATAGATTTTGTTTGTTTTTTGTTTTACATCCTAGCAACATCTAAGGTCATATCAGGACGGCATATATAATAGATTATATCACACATATATATATATTCCTCGCTTAGGAACTCAGGAGAAACAGACAATAACACAGGTGTGAGTGGGAACCGATGTTTATTTTGGCCCTTGGCAGGCCTATAAATGCCCCACAGTACAAATAAAGCTCAATTTTAAAGATGAATACACTAATCGGGACATTCAGCAAGGCCGGAAACAACCAGTTTAGAGCCAAGCTGGGTGAATGCAGGCCAAGGTTCTGGAACAGAATGTCTGATCGAACCAGAAATAGTATATCTTATTGCGCCCAAAATATTTGCCATCATATACCAATAACTACACTCGTAATATATATTAATATAATGTATTCAACTGTAAAGAATACAACTAAAATTAAAATCGAAATTCGATTCATCCAAACAAATAACTTTCTTGACATTTATGTTTCAAATGACCAGTAACCAGAGGATGATTTGTGCACATTACTCATCAGATCCTTGTCTGGTTCAACAGATTCTTCATCCAATTGGTTTTATGTCAAAGGGTTCTTACACGCCTCCCCACCCTCACACAGACAAAACACTGTTCATCCTACCTTGGAGCAGCTGCAAGCTGCAGTTAGACACCCATAGGACTTGCAGCTGCAGTGAATTAGCTTCAGTGTATCTGCAGGTGCAGATAGTGTGCTTGTTGGTACTGTTTGTGGTTCCAGTCTTCCCTGTTTTTGAATGCCACATCTTGACCCTGCTACCTTACCCTATGCTGCACATATGAGCTAAGTGGCCTGAGCTTGCACTGACTTCATATCAGCCTTCATATCACCAACTTTAGAGGGAGAGTGTTCCCTTCTTGGCAATTTTGATGCCTAGGCCATGCAATGAAGCTACTGTATCTGCTCCGGAGATCCGATGAATTGCCAGATCATCTGCTATGTCACTGTGTGCTGTTTCAGTGGCACTGATGTTCATTCCTTCACTAGTGATTACATGATCATTGGAGCAGAGTTCCAGAGTAGAAGTGCACAAGGAGCACAAACACATCAGTGTCATCGCACACAACACAAACACACTTGCCTGAGAGTAAACACAAGATGGCATGCGATATCACCCTCCCAGTGTGTGGAACATATCATGCCGGTCAATCTGTACACCACCAACTATCTCTACTGGCACATTACTGACACCAGCAATTGTAAGAGTATGCTTCTGTGTTGCATTTGTGTAGTAGTCAGAGCAGGCCTTCTACAAGCATGGCATTCAGTTGAATCTTGTTCTTCACGTTGGTGAGAATGACTGGTTTGGCTGGATCAGGCATCTCCAGTGTCAGCTTGTATACCCGGTTTGATCCAGCTCTGCACATCCTCCTGAAGTTCTTGATGCTGTTGGGGAAGTATTTGTCAAACACGAGAATGATATTTGACTTTTGCAAAACTTGAAGAACAACCAACAAAAAGGTGGCCAAGTGAGGACCCAGAGGAGCACTGAAACATCGTAGATAACGGTATCTGGGATGGGGCAGTTACGGTCCGATATAACCACTTGAAGTTTCAGCTTCAAAGTCAATTTTGACATCATGATTTTCATTTCACTGCCTGGGTTGAACATTGATGTTGGATGTGCAGCTAATTTGTATGCCAACACATCAAGGTTGATCTCCCGTGAACTTGCAAGTAGACCAATGACATGTGCATGAATCAGTTCCTGGTCATAGACACATTCTTTAAGCGATCGGCCTTATCTACCTTGATTCGACCCTAAGATTCCTCCTTGTGATGGCAAAGCTGAGGGCCCACTTCACCATCTGATGGTAGTCAGTTGCCACTCCCGTGGTTCCAGCTAGCCCATGGCCCAGCCACATGTATGTTGTTTCTATGAACATTTCCATTGAAGTTGAGTTGTAGATTCCTGGTATATGATGCACGAATGCACCTTGCTGTAGTTTCTTCATCATCTCCAGATTGAGACACTTCATGGATGTAGAAGGCACTATAGCGTGCATAGTTGTGGCGGCCAGCAGAGCGGAAATAAGGGAGAATGGTTGCTGCAGTGAAGAGGTGAAGAGCCCAGTCACCTCATGCGCTCCACGGAAAAATTCATCATTATGATCACTGTCTTGACAAGGTTAGCAGTCTACATCTTCCTAGTCCTGCTGCAACTTGCTCGAGCTTCAAGCACTTCGATGAGGCGAGTGAACAAAACAACTTCTGGCTCCTGTACCACATCACAGAGCAACTCCTCCGCTAGCATTCTAAGGGCGTGAAAGTTTTGGGGGTATTTGTTTCCATTTAGCATTTTGTCCACAATTCAAAATGTTCTGACGAGAACCTCTGGCGTGAATAAAGTTCATAAGCATGTGCATGCCCCCGAACACAGGGATAACATACTTGAGATATAAGGGCTTGTGGAACTGTATGTCCATGGTGATTTTGTAGAGCTGCTGGTCAGCTGTGAAGATCAGTACATCCTCTCCTGCAGCTTTGACAAGTGACAGGCCCCTTTCGATTGCGGTTTTGATGGTATCAGAGAGAGCAGTGGGCTCAGTCAATGAGCGGTAGGAAGACGACTTTGGAATGTGGTTGAGGGAGCATGCGACACAGTCTAGTGTTGTAGCCATTGTATTCAGGACACTTAATGACTTCTTGAGAAGCTACTAGCAATAAAGGAGGTACGTGTTGGACAGCTTGTTTTCTTGGGGCATCAGGGGCTTCTTGGGTCCAGTGTACGTCTCTTGCTGCACGTCATACTTAACTGGCTTTGAATGATCTTGCATATTATAGTTGAATAGCATTCACATACTGGTATGTACTACAACTGTTTATTACATATTGCATCTAATAGTCAAAGCATGAGTTCATAGATTTGATAGGGTATTTTGGAGGCCATTTTTGATTTTTAAGGTGACACACTTCTCGAATCACATAAATAATCCTTCCATTCAATTCAGTGTACCTAAAAACCTAGGGATAGAGCCCAAGATTACATCTCTAACACACATTGACTGAGTGATGGGCATTTTAATAATATTGGTCAGTGATGGTAGCCATCTTGGATTTGCAAAAATGCCACTTGACAAATTTTGCACACTCTCTGGGAATTACGACCTTAGGCCATAATTAACTCATATCAACCATTTAAAAAAAGTACATTTCTACCTGAACTCGAAATTCCTCCAGACTACCTGCAAAGATAATTTTGGCAAGCGCATCATGCTAGGCTTCATCAGTAACAGCCCAGCGAACAAAAAAACGTCATACTGACATGACGTTCACATTATTGAATGTTATAATAATGTTATAAAAAAACATCATATAAACTTTATTTTGTATGGAGTAAATAATGTTATATAACGTTATTTTATCACTTTTTTAACACGAATAGGACAGTTTTTTTTATATCATTCAAGAACTCTTTTAACCCCCTTTGAGTGATTTGATGAAGATTTTGTAGAGAAATTAAGACCTAAATTGTAGCTAGAGAACCCTCATTTTGAAGAACTGAAAGGTAATATCTACCGCAAAGCATGACACTGGAGGAGTACACTCAGTTTAATATCATAGAGATGCATGCACCTCATATCAGAGACTAGTCTTGCCTAAGAGTTAAGCTAAGAGGTGATCCCTGCTGTACAAAACCCAGCACTCCTCACTAAAACACTTTTGCAATGAAAATGGTGTTTCATGGGCACTGGCGGGCATTTGTAACTTCTGACTTTCTACTGACCTGTTCCGAAAGCAACTGTATTACACCTCACCTGTGTTTGTTAGTTAAGCACATTTTAACATCCTTCTCAACCATTTCTCGGGTGGCCCACCGCTGGTTGTCACTGCCCTGCGTCAGGCCACCACCCATGGCCTGACGTCGGGCACCGATGGTGTAAAATCTATTCTTTTTTAAAATTAAATTTTCTTTTTAATCTTAACTCGGTAATTCAGTTGCTTTCGAAGCAGGTCGGTGGAGAGTCAGAAGTTATAAATGCCCTGCATTGCTCATTGAACACCATTTTCATTGCAAAATCCTTTTCGTTAAGATTAAATAAATAAATACATTTTTAAAGAATAGATTTGACACCGCCAGTGGCCCAATGGTGGAAAATGTGTGGTGACCATCCAACCAATAGCCACTGTCAGCCCTGTTCTATATGGGTACATATTATAACGTCAGTATATCGTTACTGCAATGTAATAACATTACAATACATGGTATAATGTCAGTTTATCGTTACTGTGAGGTTATATTGTACTATAACCAAATAATAACTTTAGCCTGACGTTAGTTAAAGTTGCATAGTCCGATGGTTTTGAATTTCTGTATTTTTTCTGAGATAAATATATTAGATCGATCACTAGTATCTACTTTACATTAGTTCAGTTACTGTTATTTTAAATGGTAAACTTTTTAGATATTTTGGGTGCAAACGTGGAATATTAGTTTTGTCATAGACTTCGGAAGTAACACGTTCTGTTAAATTGACGGAAAAAAATGCATCAGTATCTAAGTTAGATATGTCAAATCAAATCTAGATAATTGGTTTGGTTTTGAAAATTTGATTTTCATCGGACTAGGCAGCTTTAGCGTTATGCGTTAGCTGGGAGGTTCTATTAAATTGCCTCCCTTCTATGCAGCAATATAAGTGCACCAGTATCTAAATCAGATGAGTCGGATCAAATCTAGATAAGAGTTCTGGTTTCTTTCTAACAGTATTGAAACTAGAAAGTACTGAATGTACTGAATTAATTATAAAAGATTTTGGTAGCTGTCCTGTATACGCACCTGAAGATGATCATCCAGGTACATGTTAGTTAATGTCAGTCCTTTTGAATAATGTGTACTGCTAGTGAGGGTGTTCTATCAAATTTACATTCTTATTATTACATGATAGGTTATATTATAAAATTATGATCATTCACTGTCATGTTATCGTTCTATTCTTTTACCAATTTCTTTAAATCGAAGGTCTAATTAAACATCTGTTTCATGGAAAGATCAAATTAAGTGGCTTCTCTGTTTTGTTTCTTCTTGGTTACCTGTGGTCTGGCTGTATAATTCATGAGGCGGATTTCCTTCCAACCTTCACTTGTCCGCCAAATTGCCCGAGGGGACATCCCTGTCTTGCGGCAAGTTCACCAGGCCGTTAAAACGGGTCGCTGTGGATCCGCTGATCCTCCCACGGTTTCTGACGTGAACCATGCGCGAGTATGTGTGTGTGCATGCGTGATTGGGTAGGAAGGTGTGTGAATTCTGTACGTGAGCGAGTGTAGGGAGGGGGGGGGGCGGGACTGCAAATGCGGGTCACTTTAGAATAGCGCCTACATTCGCCGTATGGATATTGGCAGCTGATTATATCCTACAAAGCACTGATAACAACTATTTGTTTAATACTTCTGGGGCCAAATGTATGAGGGCGGGTTAGGGCTCGTAACCCACGCGTCGTGCGGATTTCCCGGGTTAGCGGCCAAAGTTTCAATGTATGAGGGCGGGTTAGGCAAACTCCTCGGGAGTTAAGGTCGAGTTCACTAACTCCAACTTGAGCCTGGGATAACGTGCAGGTTAGGGACCGATTCGGGCCAAATCTATTCAATGTGACCATATTTAACAGAATTAGATATGGAATAAGTGAAATTTGATCAATTTAACCCTAAATTCGAAGCGTTATTAAGGCTACCGCCGCATTGGCGGCGATATTAATACTTTTATTTTCGAATCGACGAATGTAAAGTAAACAAATCGCCGCCGTCGCCGCATCGACGTCGCTTTCCCTACTGGCGGCGTCGGCGATTTGTTGACTGTACGATCGTCGATTCGAAAATATAACTATTAATATCGCCGCCAATGCGGCGGTAGCCTTAATAACGCTTCGAATTTAGGGTTAAATTGATCAAATTTCACTTATTGCGTATGTAATTGTGTTAAATATGATCGCATTTAATATATTTGAGCCTACAAACACAGAGGGATTTCCCAAATCTATAAATAACTGAAACGTTAGCTAACCCGCGCGCGCTTTGGATTGATACATCCCCCGTGACACATATATTAACGCCGACAATAGATAACCCGCCGGCCGCCCTTAACTCCGCAGCCGATAAATTGTGACTCTTACATTCGGCCCCAGGGGCCATATGCAGGACGCGGTGTTAGCGAGCCAAAACGTGTTTATATGGGATTTCTGGGGTCGTATGCAGGAGTCAGTGTTAGCGAGGAAAAACGGTGTTTGGCAGGAATTCCGGTTTAGTGGCGAAAAATGGTATGCACGAGTCAGTGTTAAGCCGAACACCAAAGGCTTAACCGGTGTTACCTTACCCCTAAAAAATATTAGGTTTAGTGAATTTATTAGGCCCATATCTATTCAATGCTGTCATATTTAATAGAATTACATACGCAATAAGTGAAATTTTATCAATTTAACCCTAAATCCGAACCCTCCTTAAGGCTACCGCCGTATTGGTGGCGATATTAATATTTATATGTTCGAATCGACGAACGTAAAGTAAACAAACCCCCGCCGCCGCCAGTAGGGAAAGGGACGTCGATGCGACGGCTGCGGCGATTTGTTTACTTTACGTTCGTCGATTCGAACATATAAATATTAATATCGCCGTTGTTACGGCGGCAACGTTAATATTGCTTCGAATTTAGGGTTAATTTCCTCAAATTTCAGTTATTACGTATTTAATTCTGTTAAATATGATCGGATTTAATATATTTAAGCCGAGTATATGGGTACAGACGCAGAGGGATTTCCCAAATCTATGAATAAATTCACGTTTAGCTAAAAATGAAAGTGTTACGCGCTCCTGCATACGACTTGACACAGTTCGCGATGTCGGCGATAGCTAACCGGTAATAGGCTCAAACACCAAACCCCGCTAACACTGACTCCTGCATATGGCCCCTGGTTCGATCACTGGATAGAGCTCATGTGCAACCAATATGGAGACAATACTGCAAACATTGCACGAAACATGAAACAATGTGGCCTCATTCACAGACTTTTTACTTTTATTACATAGTTTCGATCTTTTTTTTAAATATTGAGCGTTATAATCTAGTTTACTTGAAGTAATATTAAATTGATAAATTGCCAAGATATTGAAGTGAAAACATGCCAAATTAACTTGGGCAAACATGCCAAAATTCTGACATAGGCTTCAGCAAAAACGGTTCCTGTTAACTTGGCTTTGTGATTGTTCTATGCTACAACAAATGTTCAATAAGTGCACCAGTACCTACGTACGGTAAGTATTTTGACTAGTTTATGCTTTCACCTGACTACGCAACTTTAAATAGACGGGCCTTTGGAGGTACCAGCCAGCTCAACCAACTAACCGATTGTCTTGTTCTGTTTGAGTGTAATAATATACATATCACAGCCAGACACCCACACAGCTCCCGTCATTGTGATATATGCGTAATAGACGTACAGGTATGTGGTTAATATATGTTAATGAGATGCAGAGGTTGAGTCAAAGAGGTATGCAAATGAGATGACGTCATGGAAAGTTGCCGGCGGATCAAGCATGCCCTAGGCCGTGAATAAACCATTCAGTATCCAGAACTCGAAGTGTTCAGACATCATACTTTCACATGATGTCAGATGAGGAAGGATGCCGCCCGCTAATATGTTGCCGGGTTTGCAGCCTCCTGGTCAGCTTGTGATCAGCCACGATGCGCGGCAAGGAAGGACGAGAAAGCGGAAGTGGAAAAAGAGGGCAGTTTATTCATTAAGTGCCCGAGGGTATCATGAACATAGTGGTGGTACAATAGATCAAAATGAGGATCAATAGGTAATCAATGTAATGTCAAATGCATGCTCATGATAATAATGTCAGTGTCAATGTCAGTGGTTGGTAGGTGGGCCCGAGGAGCCCTCAACCGGAGAGTGGAGAGTTGGTGTATAGGGATGGTGGGTGGGGAAAAAGATGTGAGGAGTGCAGAGTGTGGAGGCAGGAGGGCGAGTGACAGGAGGAGAGAGCTGGAGGCGGTTATAAGGGAAAAGGAGGGGGGGGGGGGGGTTAGGTGAGGAAGGACTGGAGGACAGAGGGGGGGGGGGGAGAGAGAGAGGAGGGGGGGGGGGGGTCCTCCCTCGCCTCGCATCAACCGCAATGCGAGCATTACGACCGATGCGCGGCAAGGAAGGACGAGAAAGCGGAAGTGGAAAAAGAGGGCAGTTTATTCATTAAGTGCCCGAGGGTATCATGAACATAGTGGTGGTACAATAGATCAAAATGAGGATCAATAGGTAATCAATGTAATGTCAAATGCATGCTCATGATAATAATGTCAGTGTCAATGTCAGTGGTTGGTAGGTGGGCCCGAGGAGCCCTCAACCAAGATGGAGGAGAGGGCGCGAGGGGCCGCCGAGGGGGCGAGGCGGCGGCACATACGCGTGGACCGCCTCAGAGGTCCAGGTGCCCTGGGCCATGATGTCGGAGATGTCGACCCCGGCGGCATGGCAGGCCTGGGCGGCGCCCCGGCGGAGGCTGTGGAGGGTGAAAGCGTCAGCCCCCCGGACACCTCGGGCGTGAAGGGCGCCTCGCATGAGGGCGGTGAGTGTGCGAGGGTCGAGGGGCCGCCCCGAGGGCATGATGAAGGCCGGAGCGCCGGGAGGCGCGGGGCTCTGCCGAGTCGCCGCGTTCCAGGCGGCGAGGGGGCAGAGGCCCGGCCTCGGGCAGGCAGGAACGAAGAGGGCGACGGCGCCCGAGGGCGCGGATATGGTCTTGGACGTCCTGATCGTGACCCGGAGGCCGCCGGGGGCGGGAAGCGACGTCGCCGCGGGTGATGGTGTGAGGGCCCCCCCCAGCCCTCGGGACTCGGCGACAGCAGGTTGGACTGCCGCAGCATGCCGAAGTACCCGAGGAGGAGGGCGGCGCGAGGGGCGAGGGAGGCCTCTCCCGCGAGGGCGAGAGTGAGCGATGACGAGGGCGAGCAGCTGGGGGCGTCAGAGGAGGCGCCTGGCGGGGCGCGTGGGTGGAGGCGCGCTCGCCGCCTCGGGAGACGTCCCTCGCGAGGGTAGAGTCGAAGGCGGCGGTCGGGCCCCCGGCCGCCCCGGTCCAGGTCCGGGCCCCGGAGATGGCGTTTTTGACGGAGGCCGGGGCGAGGCCGCGGGCGTAGAGGGAGGCGGTGTAGGCGGCGATCTGGAAGTCGGTGGGGGCGAGGGGGGCGAGCCCTCGGGCCACACAGTACCCGACGTAGTCGCGGGCCTGGCGCCGGCGGTTCCTCCATGTCGAGGGAGCCAGAGACGCGAGGCGTAGGCGGGCGACATCCTCCACCTCGGCCGAACTGAAACCTGAATCAGAGGCCGGGGTTTAAAGGGGAATGCGTCGTGTGATGGGGCTACGCTGCGGAGCCCGAGGCGGGCGACGCCCGCGCGGGCCACCTCGGCCCAGGGTCCGTCGAGGTGGGCGCGGCTGAGGGCGTCGGCGAGGACCAGCTCGGCCCCGGGCTTGTGGAGAATGGTGAGGGTGAAGCTTCGGGTCGCCGCGAGGAGCCAGAGCTCCCGGGCGCAGGTCCCGAGGGTAGGGTCGCGGGCGCGGCCCGAGGTGAGGGAGGCGGCGGAGGCCATGTTGTCGGTGTTAATGACGATGGTGGCCCCCGCCACGTCCTCCGGGACGAGGGCGCGCAGTGCAACCACGAGGTTGACGGCCTCCAACTCGTGAATGTCGGGGAACCGCGCCCGGAAGTCGAGGGTTGTACCCTCGGGCGTAGCAGTGGGTGGCGGAGTAGTAGGCCCCCCCGCCCGTGAGGCAGGAGTCGCACTCTATGACGTGGACGCGCCCTGCCGGGGCGCGGAGGAGGTGGAGGCCGTTGGAGGCCCGGCCGTGTAGAGGGCGAACCACCTCAGGTCCCGGAGGGCGTCGTCGTCGAGGGTAAGGGATGGCGCAGCCGAAGCAGCGGCGGAGGGCCCCGAGGAGGCGACTCATGAACCTCCGGGCGGGGGAGCACACAGCTGCCCACGTGGTTCAAGCGCCCGAGGAGGCTCTGGAGCTCGCGTCTGGTCACGGCTGGGGAAGTGAGGCGGGCCCTCGCAGGAGGCGACGAGGTCGTCGACTTTGTCAGGGGCGATGGGGACAGTCATGGCCTCGCTGTTGAGGGCGAAGCCGAGCCAGGTGAGGCGGACAGCGGGGGGGGGTGGCACTTCCCGGGGGCCACGTCGAGCCCGAGAGGGCGGCGGCGAGGGCGAGGAAAGCGTCGAAGCCCTGGCAGGCCCTGAGGTAGGAGGCCTCGCACCCGACAAAGTCGTCCACGTAAACGAGTGTGTGGAATCCGTCGCGCCTCATGATCCAAGCGACGGCCGCCGTGACCCGGACACATGCGGCGCCCCGAGGAGCGGCAGCCGAAGGGGAGGGGCGAGGTCGACATATATCCTCTGGTTGAGGGTTATGCCATATAGAGGGCAGGCGAGGGGGTCGGCGCGTAGCTGCCGGTATGCCCGGGAGATGTCGGCGGACCAGAGGTAGGCGCCGGAGCCCTCTCCCGTGAGGCGGCGCCCGAGGTCGGCGACGGAGGGGAGGGTGTAGGAGTGGGGCTTCCCGAGGTATTCCCGGCGAGGGATGCCGGCGTTGACACTGGCGCCGGGGGGGGAAGGATAGGTCGACGATGACCCGCCTCTTGCCCGGATCGGATTTGGGGCGGGTCATCATGGGGGAGACCTGGGTCCAGGGGGTGAAGGGGGGGGTGGTGAAGGGGCCCGCGAGGGCGCCGAGGGCGAGCTCGGTGGTTATGAAGGCCTCTATATGGGGGGCGTGCTCAGGGGCCTCGCGGTGGTTGGTGAAGGTTGGGCGGGGGGGGGAAGAGGCGGAGAAGTTGGCGGGGAAGCCGAACTCGAGGAGGTCGAGGAGGGCGGGGGTCGGGGTAGTCGCGGAGGCGGTCACGCCAGGCGGGGATGTGGAGGCCTGAGGGGAGGGGAATGCGGGCGGCCAAAAAATTAGGGAGGCCCGCTTCCCTGAGTGCGTTGTATGCGCGGAAAGAATGTGGGGTAGCGGGTCCAGACCTCCTTAGAGGCGTGGGGCCAGATGGCGAGGAGGGTGGGGCGGTATTGGTGGGGGGAGGGGCCGCATGAGGGGGCGGCGGGGGAGGGTGTCCTGTATGTGTGGTTGTACGACGTCAGAGATGTGCTCGCTTAGGTCGTGGTGGGGGGGAGGTGGGGGGGAGGTGGGGGGTGGGGGTATGGGGGAGGAGGAGCGGTAGGGGAGGTCGAGGGGGGCGGCGAAGGAGGTGGGGGAGGGGGGGGGGGGGGGGTGGGGTCGGGGTGAGGGGTGGGGGGGAGGCCGGGTAGGAGGGTGAGGTAAGCTGTGTCGGCAGGGGAGGGGGTGGTGGGGGGGCGGGAAGGGGGGGAGGGTTGGGGAGGGGGGGCGAGGGCGGTCAGTTGGTGCGGGTGTGGGGGGGCGGCGGGGGGGCCTGTGGTTAGGCCGCGGGGAGCGGCCGGGTGGTCGGCGGATATGAGAGCCGGGTGGTCGGCGGAGATGAGAGAGGAGTGGCGGTTTTGCGCGGGGCGGGCCGGGAGAGGGCGGGTCTGTTGGGCCGCGGCGGGGGGGCGGCCGGGGGGAGGGCTTTGAAGCCCGGGGTGGCGTGAGTGGCTGGGTGCTCTGCTGGCGGGCGTGTGTGGGGGGGGCGGGGAGATCTGAGGGGAAGCGGTTGGGCGCCCTGTGGTGCGGGCGGGCCGGGCGGAGGGGGAGATGTGAGGCGGCGAGATGTGAGGCGGTGAGATGTGAGGGAGGTCGGTTGTGGGTGCGTGTGGGTCGGCATGGGTGGGTGGGTGGGGCCGGCTGGGTCCCTCCGGGCCGGGCTGGAGGGGGCGGCGGACTAAAAATCCGCCGCGGGGGCGGGCCCCCCCCGGTCTCGGGTCCTTTTACTGTTGCACACGGCCTCTGAGTGCATGGTGAGGAATTTGCGCACGTTGGCGCAATATGCGCACGTGTGTCGATACCTCGACGCCCCCTCCCCGTGGCACTCGCCGGCGCCTGCCCGGTCGCATGAGGCAGGGTCACGGTTCCAGGAGGGGCAGGGGGCGCCGTGGGTTTCCCGGAGGTAGGGGGTCCTTGTGTCGGTCTGGGGGCGGGGGGGGAGGAGGGGTCTGGGGGCGGGGCGGGGGGGGTCGGAGTGGGCGCGGGGCGGGGGTGGAGAGGGGGGCTCGGCGGGGGGGGTGAGGGCCTCCATCCGGAGCATGTTGATGGCGGCGGGGTCGTGCCAGCCGTGGGGGAGCCTACCGTCCGCGATCCAGGTAAATACCGTCTCAGAATAACGGCGGACGGTAGCCAGGGTGTGGACGAGATTGTCCCGATGTATGGTGAGGGCGTGGTGGCTGAGTCCGGGAAGGGAGTGGGCGGGGAAGGCGGGGTGCACCTCCAGCATGCGGAGGGCGAGGGAGTACTCGTCCTTGGTGGCCTCCCCTCGCTTCACCGCCTTCCTCTCCGCCCCCCGCTCAATGAGATCACAGGGGAATATATAGTGGGGCGAAATACCTTTGCGTCGGCCGGCATTGTGCGTGTCGGCCGAGTCGAGGATCTCGCGGACGGCATCTGCGGCGGAGGTGGCAGAGTGGGCGTGGGCGTCGCGGTAGTGGAGTGGAGGCGGCGCCTCCGAGGGGTGAGAGGCGGCTGCCCCTCCCCTAGTGAAGCGGAGGTAGTCCGGATGGATGGCCCCCGGAGCTGCCGGCAGGGGCGGCGGAGGCGGGTGAGCCCCGCCCACGGTATGGCGGGCCGTGCGGGCGGGCTCAGCGGGGCGGGGCGGCGCCGGCGGGGGCGCGGCGGCCGCGGCGGGGGGCGTGGTGGGGCGCGGCTCCGCGCCCATCCCGGGCGTCGATCACGTCGAGTCTCGCGGTCATGCGCTCCAAGGCCGCGACCGTGTCGAGCAGCGTGGCTTGCATGGTGCGCCCCCATTCCGAGGGGGGGGTCGCCGGGGGCGGTCCGCGGGAGCGGGGCGGCCTGAGGGGGCGAGGAGGAGTCGGACGAGTGAGTCGAGCCGGTCGATCCTGCCTCTGATATGCGCTGGGCCTCGCGGCGGGCGGCGCGCCTCCCCCGGCCTCGTCCGTTAGGCATGGTGCGGTGCTTGGAGAGTAAAGCCAAAGAAAAAGATGTGAGGAGTGCAGAGTGTGGAGGCAGGAGGGCGAGTGACAGGAGGAGAGAGCTGGAGGCGGTTATAAGGGAAAAGGAGGGGGGGGGGGTTAGGTGAGGAAGGACTGGAGGACAGAGGGGGGGGGGGGGGAGAGAGAGAGGGGGGGGGGGGTCCTCCCTCGCCTCGCATCAACCGCAATGCGAGCATTACGACCAATGTGAGATCGAACTGGAAAACATGGATCAGAGCATATGATATTTACGCTACTGCGGCAGGTGTCGTATTGAAGACGGAACGAGTGCAATGCTGCATCTTTCTTCACGTAGCCGGCGAGGAGGTGCAGAAGGTTTTTGCTAATATGGATATCGCTCTCGCTGATCAAGATAAGATAGTGCCGCTTACAGAGGCATTTAGGATTTATTGTGTCGGTAAATGTAGTATCATTATCACACGTTATAAATTCAATTCACATAATCAAGCGTCAGAAAATATGGCTACGTACATTACGGCGTTAAGACAGTCAAAGACTGAGTATGGGACCGTTGAGGAGTCGCTGTTGCGCGATCGAATTGTGGCTGGCGTTAAAAATGTGAACTTACGTAACAAATTGCTTCAAACTACTGAGTTAACGTTGATAAAGTGCATAAGTATGTGTGAAATGAGTGAGTTCAGCTCAGATCTGTTGGAGGACACCAAATCAGACGTTGAAAATAAGGATGTGGATTTCATAAGGAATTATGCTAATGCGCGTACCGGTGCACTGGTGGTTCGGTCAGCGGCGACGCCATCTTGGAAATCACCATCTTGGAATTCCAGCGGCGCCGGTGCAGGAGAGTTCAAGATCCGCTGCCAGAATTGCGGATATGAACACCGCCGGGGAGTCTGCCCAGCGAAAGGCAAGGCTTGCATAGCCTGTCGGAAGATCGGGCACTTCGGTAAAGTCTGTAGGAGCAGACTGGGCAGAGTCAACGAACTTAACATCGAAGCGCCCGACCCTCACAATGCTGAGCAAGACCCAGATCCGGCGGAAGTCAATCTGCTGGCAACGGATCTGTTTGTCGGTGCCGTCGACCGCGGTGCTGGTCGGGATGCCGAGCTGTGGCACGCAATCGTTCAGGTGAACGGTTGTCCTGTCAAGTTCAAGCTCGACACCGGTTCGGAGGCGAACGTACTGCCGAGGTACGTCTTCGACAGAGTTTCTCCGGGGCGGCTGACGAACATCAGGTGTTCGTTGGTGACGTTCTCCGGTGACCGGATCACGCCTGACGGGGAGGCACTGTTGGACGTCAACGACAGAGTGCTTAAGTTCCAAGTGGTGCCGGATTGCCAGCCTATTTTGGGCAAGCAGGCTTGTGTGATGTTGAAGCTGCTGGCGTGGGTGGATGAGGTACACTGCGCTGCGTCGACGAACATTTCCGAGCTGACGAACATTCCGGTGCCGACGAACATTTCCGGGCCGATGAACAGTGCCAGCGCTGGGGCAGAGAAGCTGGTAAGCGAATACAAAGATGTGTTTCAGGGTTTGGGGTTGATTAAAGTGAAGGCTGTCATTCATGTTGATAAGTCTGTTCAACCTGTCATTGATCCGCCTAGACGGATCCCGTTTGCCATTCAGAGTAAGGTACGTAGTGAGATTGATAATATGGTAGAGTTAGGTGTCATAGTGGAACAGGATGAACCAACCGAGTGGGTTAATTCTATTACCATTTTAAAAAAAAAAAAAAAGATTAGGATTTGTCTGGATCCGACTAAGTTGAACAAAGCGATAAAGAGAGGGCCTTTCCCTACTAAAACTATTGATGAGGTCATTGCCAAAATGGCCGATGCTAAGTATTTTTCAGTTTTGGATGCGAATTAGATGACGAAAGTTCACGTTTGTGCACGTTTAATACTCCATGGGGCCAGTACAGGTATACTCGTTTGCCTTTTGGCATCAAAACAGCCGGTGACATTTTGTTTCAGGAAATGCACCGTGTCATGGGCGATATACCCACTTTCGGGATAGTCACGGACGACATTTTGGTATATGGGTCAACGGTTGAGGAGCACAACGAGTGGCTCCGAGCTGTGTTGGACCGAGCTAGGTCAGTTAATCTAAAGTTAAATGATACTAAGTCATTGTTATGTAAGACTACAGTAAAATATGTAGGTCATCAACTTACCCAGCAGGATGTGAAGCCTGATCCAGACAGAATACAAGCAATAGTTGACATGCCAGAGCCGTGTGACAAACAAGGCATCCAAAGGTTCCAGGGCATGGTTGGATATGTACACAAGTTCATACCTAACATGTCCGAGATAGCCAAACCACTACGCACGCTCCTAGCTAAGGACGTGGCGTGGCACTGGCAAGCCGAACAGCAGGGCGCGTTTGATAAGTTGATATGTTGTCATACTACAATGTTCAGAAACCTGTTGTCATTCAAGTAGATGCTTGTCAGTCAGGTTTAGGGGCTGTGTTAATGCAGGATGATAAACCAATCGCACTCGCATCTTGTGCGCTTAACTCGGCGCAGTGTGGTTATGCCACTATCGAAAAAGAAATGCTCGCCATATGTTTCGGATGTCAGAGGTTGGCAAAGAAGTTCAAATTCAAACCGACCACAAGCCGTTGGTGGCGATAATGCAGAAATCAATACATAAACTTTCAACGAAAATGCAAAGGATGCGAATGCGATTACAGAATTACAATATCCAGTTATGTCATGTGAAGGGTTCTTTGATGTTTTTTGCAGACACGTTGTCCAGGGCGCATGGCGCTAAAGTAGGTCAGGATAGCCTGTTCGATGACACGTTCTGCGTTGCTGCAGTGGACATGCAGTCGTCGAGTTTGTTGAGTAAGATTGTAATTGAATATGATAAAGATGTATCTATGTGAAGTGGGCGAGACTACTCGCCTTGTGCCATTCATGGGCGTGCGCCGATTAACCCGTATTTGGAAATACGGGCTACTCGCCATGGCAGACCGCGAATGCCAAACATTCACGGGGCACCGGGTTTCCGGCCGTAAAGCGTTGCTAGGAGACGCAAATTGTGACTCGCCTGGCAACGATAGGAGGTCGGGCATTTGGACCCAGACCGATCAGACGTATTTAATGACGCTCTGATGTTTTAGCCGAGTTTTAGGCCTATTTTATCGAAATTCTAAACTTGTTTGAAATTAAAGATTAGGGGAGGGGTTTGCATAATACTTCTATGACATGTGCTGCAAACAATGTTAGTTTTGGTTAAGAATAAAAAGCCATGAGCTCTTGGAAAAGTAGATTGGAACGTTCCTTCCATTCTTTACTATCCTCCAGATTTCTATGGAGTAAACCACTATGGTCAAATTTAACATTGGATTGCTTTATATATATAATTAAGGGCCTTAAGCCTAAACAGGCCTTAGGCAGCTACTCAACCAGACATATGAACAGAATTAATATATAGATCTCTTGGCTAAAATAAGAGAGTAACTTAGGCTGTCCATCAGTGACAGTGGTAGTGACACTAGCGCATCTGCTTAGTTCTGGATCAATTTAAACATATTAAATACACCGTAAGGCGAGTAGACCAGCCAGTAGTTGAAATAACCAAGTATTTGCTTTAGGCCGATAAATGCAATAGGGGGCAAACCTCTGTATTTAGACGATACTCTGGCTGGCCGACTTTAGCCCGGGAAGGACACCGACGGACAAGGACTACCTGCAGGCGGGACGAGAGGCAGCGGCGGCCCGTGGCTGGCCCAGGAAATTTACATGGAAATAATTATATAAATTAACACGAAGGCTCGCCTTAAGCGGGGGTGGAATAGCCCGACGGTTAAATATGTCTATGTTGATCTCACACATTGAAGATGGGTGGGACACTACACACATACAAACACCACCATGTCTGAGGTAGTACATTCCGTACAAACACGAGTTAACAGTTGAAAATAATCTTGTAATGAACGGCAATCGGGTGGTAGTTCCTCCAGCTCTTCGGAGTGAAATGATAGAGGCGTTGCATGAGACGCATTTGGGAGTGACAAAGTCCAAGCAGTTGGCACGTGACTGTATGCTTTGGCCGAACATGAACAAACAAATTGAGAAGGTCAGTCGTTGTGACACTTGCCAAAACAACCGAAAGAATTTGCATAATGAGCCATTGATAAATCACCCGATTGCCGGTCAACGGTATGATAAAGTTGGTGCCGATTTATTTGAATTAAATCATAAGAATTACCTGATAACTGTAGATTATTACACCAAGTTTCCAGAGGTGACGTTGTTGGGCGATACGTCGTCTGTCGCTGTTATTGAAGCGTTGAAAGATAATTTTGCAAGACACGGTATTCCTAGTCAGGTCATGTCGGACAATGGTCCACAATTTAAGAGTCATGAATATAGGGAGTTTGCATTACACTATGGGTTCAAGGCTGTGTATTCCAGTCCACAATATCCTCGTAGCAATGGACAGGTAGAACGGTTTGTCCAGACAGTCAAGGATATGTTAAAGAAGTTGTCTGTCCTGAACGCATCTCCAGCGTAGTTGCTCATGAGCAGGAGGTTGAGAGGCACGTTGCCTATGGCAGAGGTCATTTTGTTGACTGAAACACAGGGTCCGAAGGAAAGGCAGACGGCCAAGCGGCAGCGTAGTCAGAAAGTGTTTCATGACGGGAAGTGCGGTAAGACGCACAAGCCTATTAAAGTTGGAGATAAGATAAAATACAAAAATAATGCTGGGGATTGGAAGAAAGGGGTTATTTTGGGACGAACTGGGGTTTCTGGGAGAGAGTATCAAATTTTGAACGAGTCAGGTAATATGTTGTATCGTAACCGTGTCCAGATTATCAGGGCGCCTGTGGGGGGGCAGCCTGAGCTGGTCGTGCAGACGCAAACTGGGTCAGCGTCAGTGCCGAATGTAAACAGTGCGGCTAATCTAAGTAGGAAGGGTCAGCTGATAAGGCCGACGAGCAGGTTAGACCTGTAGGAGGTCATTGTACATTGAGTGTGTACACGAGTAACATGTGCATGTAGGGTTAAGTTTTGTTTCAGCTATTTCTTGGTGTTGTTGTTATATATATATGGACACTTTATGACATGAGGCATTACGGCCAGACTAGGAGGACTTAAGTGCTTTGTGCGCTCGGACATTTGCAGCTTAGGTACGCATATATTGTTATTGTTTATTGAATGTTTCTTCTTGGTTATTTTGTAACATTTCATGTTTCAGAAATACTTTGAGGGGGGATGTGATATATGCGTAATAGACGTACAGGTATGTGGTTAATATATGTTAACGAGATGCAGAGGTTGAGTCAAAGAGGTATGCAAATGAGATGACGTCATGGAAGGTTGCCGGCGGGTCAAGCGTGCCCTAGGCCGTGAATAAACCATTCAGTATCCAGAACTCGAAGTGTTCAGACGTCGTACTTTCACAGTCGTTGTCTGTAAGGGTGGTGGATGGAAAGAATACATATTATCCGTAATTTCCTAATTGTTATTTTGTAGTTACATCACCACTAAGTATTTAAGTCCTCATTTATAATACACTTAATCTGTTCCTCGGTGTGCCCCCCCCCCTTTCTTTTCTTCCTGTCATCAGAGGAGTATGGCCAAAATAACCAAATCTGAACATATTGTGGTAACATGAAGAAAGCATGAGACACCGAGCCTAGAGGTTGGATTCGAATTCGGAGGGAGAGCACTTGGATTCACTGCTACAACCTAGTCATTCACACTTGCCACCACCATATATGCATTTCAATTTCACTACCCCATTACTATCAAGAACATGGGTATCTTCATTTCATGAGGTTTTCATGAGGTATTGCAAAGTTCACCACCAAAGACAAGAAAATGAAACAACACTCACATAGATAAAATTCCTATAAACTATTATCTTTACTTCATCAAAAATCATTTTACATTTTGTCAAGAGTCTAAGCAAGGCGCTGTAAAAACACACAAAAAAAACCTTTGAATGTCTGACAAATACATGAATTATGTTACAGTTGTGGTCTGTATGTGGCTGATAGTTTGACAAGAGAACATTGCTTACCCAGTATCCAACAGACAACGGAAACTTTCAAATAAATGAGTACCATTATTTAAAACTGTACTTTGCAAAGACAGTCCTTATCGGGCGTGTAACTAACGACGTTACGGATTGGGACAAATATTCAAATGAGTAGTCACAGACAGACCCAAAATCTATATTTAGCACGTCAGTGAAATTGAGACAAGGTTGTCGGGACGACATCACATGGTGGAGTGGTTGAGGCTCCACGGGCCTGGCCAATGTGGGCCTCACCAGCAAGTGGCGCCAGTTCCGGTTAGTGATGATTCTCGGAACTAACCAGCCGCACCTATTGGCACAATACAAATAGTAAAACAGGGAGTCAGTTGGATAACCACACTCAGTTGTTTACATTGACCTGACGCTTTCCCGTCCTGATATGACTTTAGATGTTGCTAGGACGCAAAACTCCAGCAACAAACCAACCTGACGCTTTAGGGTCCCTAGGATGATGTAAAAACCACGTGGTGGTCAGTGCAAAAAAAAAACCTCAAATTAATTTGTTGAATACAATTGATGTCTGCGAGTATTGAAATTCCAGAACTTGGTAATTATTTAAAGGTGCATAGTCCGACGAAAGCATCAATATTTCAAACCCAAAACTCCTCACTAAATTTGATTCTACATATATAACTTAGATACCTGTGCACTTTTTAAGCATTTGTTGCTATATACAAAGAGAATGCTCAGTCAGTTTAATAGAACATGTTACTGCTGAAGTCTATGGAGTTTTGGCAAGTTTGCCCAAATTATTTTAACATGTTTGCACTTGAAATATCTCAAAAGTTAGTCATTTAAGATAAATTTACTTAAAACTTAAGTGAGGTAGATTATAACAGTCGCCATACTATATTTATCTCAGAAAGTGACCGAAATCCAAAACTATGACTATGAAAATTTTATATTTGACAGAATGTGCCCAAAATGTTAATGTGGTTTCACTATAGAGAACAATGCGAGCTGTACACTGTGACTGCGGCACCATTTACACAGTTAGCCAGTATTACCCGATTAATTATTTGGTTTTGTTGGGGGCTTAATAAGTCCCAGCAACATCTAAGGTCATATTAACGAACTCAGTACTTTACTTGGAGAAAATTCAGACGTTAGATTTGTGTGTATTTAGAAGTGTGTGGGTTGCCCATGAGGCTTTATGTCCACTTTCCATCAAAATTATGAACTTGCATTCCATAAAGATACTGGGCTTGCATTTCTGACTTGCATTAATTACTTATCAACCGCAAACTATCTCTGCGGAAGTCATGTCACTGCTGACGTCAGAGCTGAATACAAGTGACACCAAGCTGGACTCAAATCAAGATAATCAGATAACATTGTGAGGAGCTCTCAAAAACAGAAGAAATTAACATATACATTAATTAGACATTTGCAGACAAATCGACCGTCGTAGGCATGTGTGGTTGGAAAATTAGAGTCAAATGCATGGCGAAATGTAAACAAACTATTTTTTATTCTGCTTGAGAAAATGTCTCAAGAATGAAACAAAGCTGCTGGTAAGTCCACTTTTGTTCGGCTGTTAAGGAAGGCAGTTTATTTAATGGGAGTTAATTTAGACATGCTTCAAAGGAACCATCTGCATACATCTACAATATCGTATTCATATAGCTGTTTAGATGACCAATAAAATGCTGATGACAATGACTATATGGTCTGTTTGTATACAGATCTTGGCTTAGACGAAGAATATGTCATTCTGTCATACACTAACCAACCAAATAAACAGTAAGGCAGTCTTAACGACCATAAGTTCTGTTCTTAAACCAACATGGGCTCATCTGATACAAACATGGTTCACCCGTGTTGTTCATTTTTGTTTAGTTTATAATAACGCCTATTATAGCTGCCTGTTCAACATGTTCTGCATGTGAGCACCGATTTGTAAAATAGCCCAAATACCCCTTACATTGATGGGGAGTACAATCTGACGAACATATAAGAATCTTTGGTATGTTGCTTTTGAGCACTTTGCTCACACACATATACAATATACGTATGTATAAACGACGACCATAATGACCTTGAACCTATATAACTACTAACTGGATGGTATCATCCAAATGGCCAGGTGGGTGTTCTTAATCCACGAGGTAAACTATTCATAACATTAACTGCGCAGTCTAATAAAGAGGACAAAACCTATGTTTCTACTCAACTTTTCCAGCCACCGAGAAGGCGACATGGCAATACTACAAGGCGCATGTTACCCATACACGCTATATAGCTGCCGGTATGAACACTGTTCAAATACATCCAAATTGTACCTAGACAAGATGAGTGACAGATTTTGTGTCGAATATAGTTAGAAGACACAGTGTGCTGGTTTGCATTTCCAGTCAACACCAAAGCCATGGTCAAGCCAGTTAGCTCAGTTAACGGTACGAGAACCTTCTCAAAAGCCAAGACCAAAGCCATTGCCGACCAGTTATTTCAGCGATTGGAGTAAGAACCTTCCCGGACTCCAATGCTGGGTCAGTTAGCTCAGTGGCCAGAGCAAGAACCTTCTCAGAAGGCAATACTGAAAGCCATCACTGGACCAATTACCTGAGTGGCTGGTCCAAGCACTTTCTCAGAAACCAACACCGAAGACATTGCTGGGCCAGTTATCTGAGTGGCTGGATCAAGCACCTCTGAAGTCAATACAGAAGCCATCACTGGGCCAGTTAGCTTAGTGGCTGGAGCAAGCACCTTTCCTGAAGCCAAGGCCGGGTCCGTTAGCTGTGTGGTGAGAGCAAGAACCTACATCCTGAGGCTTAAAAGCAAAACCTGAGATGGAATCAAATGAGGAGACCAGGTCATCGTTCATGAGGTTCAGATAAGTGGAATTAAGAGAGATACATATATAGGTCAGTTAGCAAATAACATATCACATCCATGGTATCTGTAGCACAGCAAGATGTTGAATGATAGCATACTGCTCTGACATATAAACACCGCATACACCTATGTTGGTCCATATTGTGTTGCAAATAATAGACCGACAGCTTATTTGTTTGATTAACAAAAATGTAGTCGGGTAACATCAATAGGTAGTGAATATGCTATAATACACCTTAAGACGTTTGAGGTAGATTGGTTAATGGTTACAATACAAAAGCAACTTTCGTTATTTTTTCTAAATAATACACACTGTACTCTGTCGGTAGTGACTACACTGGGCTCCACAATCTTACTGTCCTAATGAGTAAATACTGAGGTATACCCCTACATCCCACAATCCAAGTCCAAAGAAGTAGGAAATCTTTTCCATTGCTAGTTAGTTGAACCGATCTAAAATTCTGTGCAAAATCATAACACACACACAATTAAAGTGTCAGGATTAACTGAATTGAGCCACAGTTAGCATAGTATGTCATGAGAAAATATATTATGAGACCAGTACTTCGGTTTGCATGATTGTGCATGCGTTAACAGCAATAATGGGGGGAGTGGGGCACACGTCGTGAGAGTATCTTCCATTGTCATGGCTAGTGAGACGCCGAAGCGGGGGTCGGTTTAGTACGTACAACACATTATAACATGTAAAGAGCACGTCACTGCACCAGGAGGGATGGGCGGGGAATAGTAGACATACATACACAGACGCACAGCAGCTTGTGACACCTACCCATCATCGTACTGCATGACAGCTAGGCAGTATGTAAACAAATAAAAGTTCTAAAAACCTTACTAGGAGTTAGTCAATAGACATTTTATCACGTCATCAGGCACAGTTCGTTAGACTTCTTAATGCAGCATACTAATAATATGTTGTCTTTAAACACATTTTGCACAATGCGGTACAGGTTTGTTCAGTTGTGTACGTCATCACCAATAAAAGTTATTCTGTGTTCCATGTTCCATGTACCATTCAACAGTTGGTCGGTGCGTTACCGTGAGACCCGGCAGAGGGCGCACCGATACGTATACCCTGAGAAGTCTTGAGTTGTGGTCGAGTCCATTAAAGCTTTTAGTTGTCGTATTTGCCGACAGGGGGCGGCTGCCAGCATCTCTTCTCCCGTGACCGCAAGCGCAGTGACGTCACGCACCATGTACATTGTGTCTCCTGTCACCGCTCTCAGCCATATATGGTCTCTGCCACAGTGATGGAAGGGCATCATCTTCCTTTGCTGCATTTTCACTAAGAACGAAATAGCGGCGGATGGGGGGGGGGGGGGGGGGGGGGGGGTCGCCCCCTCAATATCTCCCCTCCGCAGACTGGTGGGGTAGCTAGCGAGTGATGCATTCAGTGTCTTTGACAAACGCCCACCCAACCGAGAGCGCCCCCAGAGAATAACATTTGACCAAATTTAAGCAACAATATAGCAGTTGATATGACACACGACCACTAGTCTAATATCAACTACCGTCTGATATACCAAAAATAAGAACAACTAAATAAATCAAAATACTTCTCTTTTTTTTAAAGTTTTTTTCTCTCTTTCTTTTAAAATTCTCATCATACCCAAATCTTCACCAGTCATTGAGGTAGTGTGTTATGTGTGAGAACCATCAGTAAAGCTACCAGAAATGTCCAACAACAAAATAAATTACATGTAATGAAATGCATGTTAACATGCAAAACGTAACAAAGATAGCAACTCAACGAGACAGAGCATAGTGTAAAGAGAAACGGAGTACATTTTCATTACATCCTGTACACAACAGGTATGTTGCTGGCCGTATTGCATGAGGTCGTGTATAAACGAACACCACAGGTTCATTTATATATATATATATATATATATATATATATATATATATATATATATATATATATATATATATATATATATATATATATATACTATATATAAAAACTTATAGTTTTATATAATATATATATATAAATAAATATATAAATGAGTAAATATATACATGCACTGTATACATTTGTCTCATGTGTTCCTGTATTGTGTGTAAGTAGGTGTCGCCCGCGTCTTGATTAAGAACACCATGTAAAAATCTGTATGCAAGCAGTCAGCGATGTAATAATATGGAGCTGGCAGTAGTACCAGGAACAGCTCTCTAACGGACAACTCTTCATATGTATAAATCCCTGAAATGCTTGTTTGAGGCACACGGACATATATAGCTGCGCAGACACTCAGCATGCCTACTTCCGGTTACAATACACCCAGTGTCGACTTCCGATTATGACGTTTGCTGCCGTCCATTGTGTACGTGCTCGTCGGCCTCGTGAGTATTTCACGTTCTCAGCTCATACACAACATCTCAGGCCATATACCACAGGTTGTGTACATAGTATGTATATATTATATACCATCATGTATGTATCATAGTGTATAATATATGTGGGTATGCATATATATGCACACATATATGTATATACACGTATGTGTGTACATAATAATTACATATAAATATTATGTACATACATTGTTGGCCTGCTTAATGAGCTTGAATGTACTCATATTTTGTCATTAACTAATAGAATACCCTGACCACAGTAGTAGTACAAATCAACATACAATGTGCTATAATATAATATGACTTACTGAGTACACACATTTTGACACTTTGAAATACGTGCCGATATTTGCATGTTGTGAGGCACCTTTTGGCTGGAGAGCGTCATGAAATGGGAGGCGGCACCTGGTGATAAACAGAGAGATGGTGATAAACCGACAGACAAGGCGCGCCCGTCACGCGCACCAACTGGAAGTTGCGCGCTCAGCGTCAGTTACGGACGCCCAGACTGGGGTCGGAAGTAGGCGACACCTGGCGGCTGTCATGAGTCACTCCCCTCCTCCCCCGGCGATGTGGTCGTCGTCATCGTTTCTACAGCACCGACCGGTTCAGTTCCATCACCCGCCGCTCCATTTCCGGTTCCGCTCCCGTTCCCCGGACTTCCGGCGCCGCCCTCGCCGCCGCTGTTGAAGCCGTTGGTGGAGCTGCCTCCGGGCGTGTCTGCGCCCGAGTCGGAGTCCCGCTGGCTCTTGCTGTGGTCCCTGCTGGGACAGTCCGCTATGAGGTGGTCCTCCGCCTTGCAGAAGTGACAGCGCTTCGGCAGCGGCCCGTGCGGGCATTTGGCCGCAATGTGGTTACCAAAGTCTCCGCAGTTGTAGCACCTGTCATCCCAGGGAGCAATGTACATAAGCTTATAGTGACCATCGAGTTTGACAAAGGACACTGGTTGGTGGTGTTATTGAAATTACCAGTTGCGGTCCATGGAAACAGAATCAAGCAGTGAACATTTTAAAAGTTAAGAATATACATACAGCTTGAGGCAAGGACCCGTTGGAACGAGATTTGGGAGACAGTGAGATAGAGAAGGAATAAGAGACTGGGAGAGGCAGAGTGGGATGGGAGGGAGGAAGGGAGGGAAGGAGGAAGGGAGAGAGGGAGGGAGGAAGGGTGAGATGGAGGGAGGAAGGGAGAGATGGAGAGAGGGACGAAGGGAGGAAGAAGGGTGGAGAGAGAGAGGGAGAGAGGAAAGAGGGAGAGAGGAAAGGGGAGAGGGAGGGAGGGGGAGAGAGGAAAGAGGAAAAGAGGGAGAGGGAGGGAGGGGTAGAGAGAGAGTTAGAGGGAGGGAGGGAGGGAGGGAGGAAGCGAGGACGGGGAGAAAAAGAGGGGGACAAAGCGGGGGGAAAGGGGTGGGGAGAAAAAAAAGGAGATGAGGAGGGAAGAGGAGAGGGGAAAGTAGGAAGAGGAGAAGAGAAGAGAAGAGTGTTATCGTATAATTAATGATGAAAGACGCCTGACAAGGAAAAGTAGTTGAAACCTGACTTAGGGTAAAGTTTATACAATTATGCAGCGCTACATAAAACATTTTTTCTTCCTTTAAGTTATGTACCCTATCACACCAATGAAAATTTAAATGTTGATTATATTAAGAAATTTACACTTTGATAAGCACCCATGCCTCCGCCAAACCTTATTTTCCTTTTAGATTACCTGATTTTCTTATACTTCTTCTTGCCCATGGGTCTGCGGTCGGAACCCTTGCAGTCAGAGCTCTGGGGCCCCGACACGAACGTAGCCTCAATGCCCTTATCGGAGGGCTTGCACTCGTACTCAACCTCCTCTCCTTCCCCGAGCGACCGGAACCCGGACATCTGAATCACCGACTGCGATGACAGAGAAACAAATAAAGCACAATTAGTTTCGGGGATTTAAAAGAATTTTTTTTAAAATAACATCAAAATTGTTATTTCCGCCACCCACCTCGTCCTTTGGGATTAGTATAGAATTAACATTGTAGGAAGCGGCTCACGATACAACAGGCTCAGTGGGCAACGGTGCGCCTCCAACCTGCCATCTGGTGACAGTGGTCAGAACTAACATTCCCTGAGCAACCCCTCTGTGGAAAAGCTATTATAACGGATCATAAATCTGTTCTTTGGTGGCAGTGGTTTGAACTAATGTGAGTAGCTGCTCACTGTGCACCTGCTCTGTGGAAAATGTCTTGTAAAGGATTTCCAACACCAACCTCTTTTCTGGTGGCAGTGGTCAGGATCAATATGCTCAATAGAGGATTTTCTATATTAAATAATTACCATTTCTTATATTATTTGTTGCAGGATGCAGCTTGTGTCACCCGACATTGCATCAACTTTGGTATCGCGAAGTGACGTGACAGGACGAGATGCCCGAATCGTAGAAGTGGACACGACTGACTGGACTGGTAGGGCCCCTGATTCTCCTGACGGAACTCCCGGGTTCGAACCCCGACGCGGTTAAACCAATGACATAAGATGTACACTACATAGCCTCGCGCTCAGAATTATTAGCATATGTCAGTTACTGAGTGAGATATCCGGTCATGGTATCAGTGCGGCAGTACTGTTTGTTTGTTGGGAGTTTTAGGTCTTGGCAACATCGGCAGTACTGTGAAGTTGCCATTAGTGCGTCCAAACATAACTTTAAATGTTGCTTGATGTAACTTGTAAGTCCCAACAAACTAAGAAACGTAGGCTTGTTTGTTAGGGGTTTTACACTTTTGCTTTGCAAATCGAAATACTGGACATCATACGATTCAGCAGTAACAGGTTCTATTGAATTGACTAACACTGAAACTTTCAGATTAACCCTGAAACTTCAATTCATCTCGGTGGGGTAAAATTGCATAGCCTGATAGAAACATCACATTTTCTAGTCAGTAAAACATTTATAATAAGTTATTTCAAACTAGCATGGTAGATTATAACGATCAACCTAATATTTGATCTTCTCTTGTTTTAGATTCTACCTCTGAAAAGACGGAAAATCTCATAACCAGACTGCAATCTGGACATGGGAGGTGGGAAGAAGGTGTGTGCAAGGAGTGCAGAGTGTTTCTGTCAATCTGTGCATCTGAAGGATGGGATGTTTCCGGGAAGCAGCGCCTTAAATAATTAACCTAGCTATAAACTATAAGAGCAACTTTTAACAAGTCAAGTGAGGTAGCGACAAGTACACATTTTGGAGGCATTTTAGTTTGACTCCGCCGGAGGTCGATCCCACAAGCAGAGGCACGAGAAGTGGGCGCCCTAACCACTCAGTCATCAAGCTGGGGATTCCGATTTTAATGTACAGCTTAATTGCAAAAGTGGTGATCTAAAACCCCAAATCACTATTCATACAAACTAGGCATGTTCCACCCGCCCTCTGACCGCAGGGGCACCGTGCAGCAGGCTCTGTGGAAACGGTCTGATAGACAATTTCCAACACCAACCAGATGCACTGTGAAAATGTTGCACACATCCATCATCCGCCCACCCTCTGGTTGCAGTCGCAAAAACTAATGTTCTGGGTAGCAGTTCACTGCGGATGCTCCATGGAAAAGGTTTATTTTCCTGAAATAAGCCATGTAGCTTTGCAACTGCAATATTTCATTACACGGTCATAGTGTGTGTGTGTGGGATGGGGGGGGGGGGGGGTTAGTGTCCGTCCAGAACCGTGTAAATGCATTAAATTTGTGACTGAAATAATGTTGTGTGTGTAATTATACATGCGTGTGTTCATTGGTATAGATGAGATCACCTTTCCGACTGCGCATGCACTGAAAACAGCTTTGGCAGCAAAGCAAATGTGTCTGGCAATTGAGTTTGCCGATACGCGTATGGCAAAACTTCGATTTTTATTTAAAATGAATAGAAATACATAACAATTTGGCATAAACATGTATGCAATATAATGATTTGATGAATATAGCTAAGACAAAACTAGCCATAGTTGAGCTAAGAAACATACAATTCCACACAAAACAATCACATCACCATTATTAATTCTTGTTCTAAATATTAAAATGCCAAATGTGTCAACATACACTTGTTTCAGAGAAATATATAACCAATATTTGATTAACCCTACTCATTTTGTAGTTCTCCATATGTCATTAACCATAAGATATAAATAAAAACATTAATAAAATAAGTAAAACTGACTCTGGATATGGCTCTAACACTAGTCTGAGTGCCCAAATTTGTCTAAATATAAATGCACATGGCATAAGATGCACTGATTATATGCAATGCTTGATAAAAGATTAATATCTTAATTGATTATATATATTTTTTTAGTTTGCATTCTATGTTTCAAACAAGAGCTGAGATGAGCTGAAACTAGAACATTTCATAGCTGACCCAGTGTATTAACATGTGCCATGTGCTTCTCCTGGGTTTGTTTTTCATCTATGCATCCCACAATGCACTGCGTCGCTGGAACGGTGATGTATTCTATTGATATGTGGGTGGTGTCTACACGATGGTATGCAAGTGTGGGCGCAAATATATACCATGCGGTGTTGTGTGGGAGGCGTGAGTTCGACTGTATGTGAGGGCCTAGGGAGAGTGTGTGTGAGAGTGTGTGAGAGTGTGTGAGAGTGTGTGAGAGTGTGTGAGAGTGTGTGAGAGTGTGTGTGTGTGTGTGTGGTGCTGTGGATGGGCGCTGGGAGAGGTTAACAGCAGCTATGGGACTTTGGGTGCATGAGCACTACTAGTACTACTCGATATTCAACACAGGATGTCCTCACATGCCCCGCCATTTGCCACCCGTCAACCAATCAGAGCGCAGCTTATATCGATTTATTCGGAAGTGGTCGGTCACGGGGGGATGCCTTATCACGTGACCTGAGGGAGGACTCGCTCAACCTCCCCCCCCCCCCCCCTGCCCCGGACACCACACCCCGTGTCTCCCCTTCATGTAGTCAACAACGAGTGTCCTGCCGCACAGTGTTGAGCACTCAACTTACATATATCTACAATAATAGCTTACAGATCACCAATGTTAATCTCAAGTTACTATTTATTATTGTGGGCCATAACTCAAATTGCAACCACTAGTACTGATTGCTGAAAGACTGATTCATTGTGATGGTATCCCGTATCGGGAGTGCACGCATATTCAATGAGAGAAGTGAGTACACTATATTCTGTAACTGTGCTTTTCTTTCTAGAATTGAATTTATGTCAAAAGACAGGTATCATTGGGATTCCTAGCAACACCTAGGGTCATATCACAATGGGCAGCGATTTGTACCTACACGCGGGTGGGAATAGGTCAGTGTATGGTGAATACAAGCACAATACATCTGTATTTCCATTCACACTAAGGACTAATTAAAATCCACGACATCAGAATCCACACATTCACCGGGGAAACAGGGCCCGAAGCTCCGGGAGCACCACGCCTGAGAGGCGGGCATGGGTCGGGATATGGGTCGACCATGCATGCCGAGTGTGTGTGTGGGAGGGGGGAAGGGGATGAGGAGGGAGAGGGGGGGGGGGGTTCTTGGTGGGAAGTGTGGTGGTTAAAATGTGGGATCTTCATATTTTTTTTTCTTTTCAATTAACATAAAAAACAAAGAGAAAATGCATTCTTTTTAATACTGTAGTAACTGGGAAAAAACCAGCACAGGATTGATCTTTTCGATTTTCTTCTCAATGTTAGGGTGAGTGGGGAGGACCTCCCCCCTCCCCATCACCTATATCAATTTCAGACATCATCCATCACCATCATCAAAAGTGATTTGGAAGAAAGTCCCAGCGGAAATTGACAACTTGGTGGGTGGTATTATCACTGATAATGCGATCACAAATACGACAGTGGACATCTCTCCAGGGATAATCAACGCAGAAACTGACTATGGCTATGCCTGCCTAACTATTGATTCTGGGGTTGTTTGTAACCGTATGACGGTTACTGGTTGCAGAACTGCAACATTAATAGAGAGGCTCCGATAAATCGGCCCAATCTTTGGTTGAAGATTTAGCTTCAGTAGCGAGTGTTGTAGAAGCTGGGGACATCTTTACAACATTGTAACGGCGAGGCGTTGGGGCGGCAGCGAATCTCTTCGGTCCGGCGGTAGTTGACCGGTAGATGTAGTTGAGCACTTGTATCCAGTCAGCAGCAAGGGATTCGAGGAAGGGCAGGTAAAGATGGGTGCAGCGGTGGTTCCAGCAACGAGAACAAGACAGAGAAATCGTAAAGGTGAAGGGCCCCACCCAAAAACTCAACTACCCTGGTCAGGGGAAGAAGTATGTCCGGCGAAAATTGAAAGGGCAGAGTCTAGGAAAGAGAAATGAGTAGAGTTGAGTCAAAGGACTGTATCTATTTGCTCTATGGTGACCAACCAGCGAGCCATAGACACGGACAGAGTAAGAGTAGAAAGTGAAATGCCAGCGGGCTCGCCCTCCTGGAACTCTTTTCAGACATATCAAGGAGGAGCAAGGCCGGCGGAGAGGTGATAGAGAGAGGTGTGGACAGAGTGCGGACCGGATAGCAAGTGAGGTTTAGCCTGCCTGCCTAACTAGTCTAATGGAGAAACCATATGGCTCGCTCAGAAAGTATACCTGTGGTATTTTAAGCGTGATTCCCAGTGACAGTATGTTCATACCTAGTGGAATGGAGAAAGGACAGTGCCCGAAATATACTGGATGGAACCTTACTTCCCGGAACTTTCCCGCGATTCCCCGCCAGTAGGAGAGAATTTCTGCATTTGTACAGACCCCAACACCGACTAACCACGGCCCAATGCCCTCTGTCACCCTCAACATCGACTAACCACGGCCCAATGCCCGCTGTCACCCCCAACACCGACTAACCACGGCCCAATGCCCGCTATCACCCCCAACACCGACTAACCACGGCCCAATGCCCGCTGTCACCCCCAACACCGACTAACCACGGCCCAATGCCCGCTGTCACCCCCAACACCGGCCCACACAGATAGCCTTGTGCCAGGTTAAATGTGTCCAAGTTTTTTGTTGGTATTGGACAAGAGATGAAATACATAGAATTGCTTCTTTCCTGAGGTTTCTTGGGGTACACACAAATCAAGGAAATCCGAGAAAGTTGCTTTCATTATCACCACTATCGTCACCATTATCATCCCCATTATCCCAGGTTTAATAATCAATCTAAGGTGCATCAATGTACTACGGAATTTATTTGCCTTTGTTGGATAAGCTGAAAGTATGAAACAAAAACAAAACAACAAAATTAAAAGCCGAAAATCTGAAACTCTAAATAGGACTGGTCGCATCTACGAATACCATATACATGCATCAAAACCTAATGTCATCATAGGGTACACATGTGTCTGATATGCCTGGCACAGTTGTTTTTTGTTTTATGTCCTAGCAATATCTAAGGTCATATCAGGACGGGTACCGACTTGTGACTGTGCACTCTTTACAGTAGCAATGTGGACAACATTTTCAAACCACACCTATCTGAAAATGAATGGCATTGTTGGAAAGAGCTTTGAAAACCATACAATAAAATCCAACAATCGTGTCAATCGGTTGATTATTAAGCGTGCTAGAGCTATTTCAATTTCGATAATGAGGGGTAATTTCCTGCCATTATTTCAATACTTTAGCATTACACGTGTGTGACCCAAAATCTAGACATTTAGTCAATTTTTGTTCTCACTTGTTTAATAATCGATATATCTCACTGAAATTTTCGGTGTAAGTAGCTGCTCTATTGATTTCACTCATTAAAATAAAAGTGAATTGGGTGATATAATACGTCATTAAAATGAAACTAAATGAATACATTAGTGATTTAGAAGGAGGTTATAGAAATTTCTCATTGTTTAATAAGTATATCAATGGGTCCATTGTAACTACTTTCATCCTTACCTTTGTATTGGTAGATTCATAAGAATCATTAATATGTCAATCTACAACTAAGTCTAGTATAACTATCATATATCCATGAAACGTTAAGTTTTCTTCCTTTCTTTTAATGTTTTAGCATTACAAGTGTGTGACCCAAAACCTAGATAATTAGTCTTTTCTTTTTCTAACTTCCAAAATAATCGAGATATCTAAATGAAGTTTTCAGTGTAAGTAGATGTCTATCTGCTCTATCGATTCCACCCATTAAAATAAAAGTAATTGGAGGCATCTCTACATTCTGGAACAAAAAATAAATACAGTAAAACCCCAGCAATGATAGGTTTAATAATAATAATATGCACACTTAATTTAATCAATTATCTGCTGATTTACGGTCTGGTCTCTCAGTCACCATGAGTGTGCACTGTCACAAGTCGGTACCTGTCCTGATTTGACCTTAGATGTTGCTAGGACATAAAACAACAAACAAGGTAAATACAAGAGAGTAGCTTGAAATACAATATATCCCTAAATCACCTCAAACCTAATAGAAATTGACTATTTGGCATCAAGAGGGTACCCGTGCTGATATTACCTTAGATGAGAACGTAAAACAAACAAACAAGGTAAGTATAAGACAGTAGTCCTGATATGACCTTAGATGTTGCTAGGACATAAAACAACAAACAAGGTAAATACAAAACAGTAGCTTGAAATACAATATATCCATAAATCACCTCATACCTAATGGAAATTGACTATTTGGCATAAAGTCGGTACCCGTGCTGATATGACCTTAGATGTTGCTAGGATGTAAAACAAACAAACAAGGTAAGTACAAGACAGTAGCTTGAAATACAATAGTATATCCATAAATCACCTCAAACTTAATGGAAATTGACTATTTGGCATCAAGAGGTTTATTAATAATAGTCATAATATGCACCCTTAATTTCATCAACTATCTGCTGATTTTCACCTAAGGATGCCACAAACGCATAATAAACACTAGGCAATAGCTTGATATACAGAAATATGTTCATAAATGACCTCAAACAGAATAGAAATAGACTGTTTGGCATCAAAACATATAAAGGACATATTTTGTCATGTTTGTAAACAAATCCCCTCAGCCAATTAGATTCCTTAAACTGGGTCACATGACCTGTTCCTGTAGTAAAACCTCAAGATGTAGGCCCCACAAATCTCCAATCATCCACCATATTCAAATATATTTAGTCATAAAACACTATTTTTTTAGCATTCTAAGATAATCGCATAACACTACAATGTATTAGTTTTGTGTTTTGTGTGCTCAAAGTGGGTTTAGTTGAGTCATAAACACGGGGCGGGGCATATTTGTGGATTTTCGGTAGTCATTGAATTGATCAATCTTAACCCTGAAATGTTGGGGACCTAGCAAAGTACCTTTTCGACCTAACAGCATCATGAAACTTAACACAATGGTCAATAAATAACAGATTTAAATGTCCA
Source organism: Branchipolynoe longqiensis (assembly GCA_030323885.1). Classification (NCBI taxonomy): domain Eukaryota; kingdom Metazoa; phylum Annelida; class Polychaeta; order Phyllodocida; family Polynoidae; genus Branchipolynoe; species Branchipolynoe longqiensis. The sequence continues at coordinate 15,225,015 of CM059189.1, read as the reverse complement.
TCTACTTTGAGTCAAATATTCTGAATGTGTGCAGGCATAGAAAACGTGAACGGATTTTCAAACTGTCAACATGAGGTTGTAGCTGGACATTTTATCTGCGTCATAGGCTGAAAGTCATGGGGATACCCCCTAAGAGCCAATGAAAAGCAAGCATTTTGGGGCACCCCTCTGTTATCAAAACGTTTTTCCCGGGAACAGATATTTGACAGAAAACGGCGGTCGCGTAGCACGCGGACGTGCACATACCTATTTATAGGGCTGCCCCAATGGAACAGGGGCCATATCCATGACGCGGTGTTAGCGAGCCAAAACGGGTTTTGGACGGGATTTCTAGTTTAGCAGTGAAAAGTCCTTATGCATGGACCGGTGTTATGGAAACACCGCAAGTCTAAGGTCAGCTATGCTAACCCCACTCCGTACCAGATTTAAGGGTGGTGTTAGGTACCGATTAGGCCCAAATCTATTCAATGCTACCATATTTACAGAATAACATAGTAAAAAAGTGAAATTTAGTCAAATTAACCCCAAAATCGACTCCACTCATGGTGTTCGATATTAATGCCGACGCTACATCGGCAGCAATATTCATATTGGCGAATATAAACTAAACAAATGGCCACCGAGGCGGTGGCGGCGTTAATATCACTTCGATTTTGGCCTTACTTTGACAATTTTATTTAACAGAATAAGAAAAAGTGAAATTTGGCCAAATTAAACCAGAAATCGAAGCGATATTAACGCCGCCGCCGAATTTTGGTCAAATTAAACCAATAATCGAACCGATATAGTGAAATAGCGGTGCTCACCGGCAACAGGCTCAGAGGGATTTCCAAAGTCTATAAATAACTGCTAGGTTAGCTAACGCCTCTGCGCTTTGGCTCCGTACATACCCCGTGATCCATTTCCCAACACCAGCGTTAGCTAACCCGAACGTGGTCCTTAACACCGGAGCCGATAAATAATTCTTCATGCATACGGCCCTAGGCCGCCAGCACCATGACCTGATATCCCACTCAGTCACATTATCCTGACAATGAGCCAACCAGTCCTTGCCCTATCCTAATAATGCCGAGCGCCAGGCTAGGAAGCAACAAGAATAACTTTTTAAGTCATTGGCCTGGCACATGTGGGTTAGCATCACCTGCTTAGTTACACCTGACCCGCCCACTACCCACCACCCACCCACCCACGCTCGTCCTCATCTCAGGTCGTCACCCCCACCCTCGCCCTAACCCCACACGGCCCGACCCCACTCTTGACATTTGACCTTCGCCCTTGCATTTCCCTCACCCGTCCCCTGCACAGCGCATGCCGAGGTAAATGCGACCAGGTCAGGTCAGACAGGATGTGCGTAAATCTATCTCGCCCTCACTTCCTGCTCAAGATGATAATATGTTGGTCACCCATAACATGGTCTTAGATAAACACACACCCCATACGCCAAGTCGGAAATGTTACCAGGATGGCAACAACTCTCCGAACAATTCACTGATTATTGACTCTACACACTGATAAATGCAGTTCACGGTCTTACGCTGTTTAAGAAGCCACAGAATTCGAGCGAAGACGGCTTAAATAAAGAGTTAACACAACGGCACTGATATTGCCGAATCTGATGTGAAACAGACTAGGTCTGATAGACGAGATCACGGTTCCGAGTGCGCGTGCGCTGAAAACGGTGTTGGGAGCAAAGCCCATTGAGTTTGCCGATACACATAGGACAAAACTGACATTTTAACAATTTGGCACAAACATGGATGGAAGGATGCAATATAATAATATAACGAATATGCTTAAGACACAACTCTCCATAATCAAGCATTTTGAGCTAAGAAACATACAATTTCAGTCGCTTTACAGGCTGATGTTTACATCACCATTGATTAGCCAGAAGTAATTCTTGTTCTAAATATTAAAATGTCAAATGTGTCAAAAACAAAAATTGTTTCAAAGAAATATATAACCAACATCTGATTAACCCTACTCATTTTCTATTTCTACATGTCATTAAACATAGGATATAAATAAAAACATGAATAAAACTGACTCTGGCTATGGCTCTAACACTAGTCTGAGTGCCCAGATTTGTCTAAATCTAAATGCACATGGCATAAGATGTGCTGATTATATTGATGTAAATGTAAATGCTGAATAAAAGAGTAATATCTTAATTTATTATATATATTTTTTTAGTTAGTGTTCTATGTTTCAAACAAGAGCTGAGATGATGTGAAACTAGCACATTTCATAACTGCACCCAGTGTATTAGAAAGTGCCATGTGCTGGAACAGTGATGTAGTCTATTGTACTGGCATTTCGGATTTATAACTAGTATAAACCAGCGATGAATCACTTAGAACTCGGACTACTTTAGACTACTTTGTGTTCAAGTCAGACAAGATGTGCGTAAATATATGTACATACATCTCAATATGCATTAGTAAACAAAACTGTAACTTTAATTAACATAGGCCTCTTTAGGGTGGACCAGCCAAAAGTGATCTCAACCACTTCTATACATACTATATATTTATGCGTGACCACTGGACCAAATCCTCCTCAACGGACGCGCCACACTGTCACCCCCGCATGAAGATTTGTTATACATACAACATACATACATACATACATACATACATACATACATACATACATACATACATACATACATACATACATGGGTCACTCTCCTGAAAACTGGTCAGAATGGGATGGGATTTCAAAACATCAATAAAAAAACTTCCTACTTATCTTTTTCCTTATACTTTTCATATTCATGTTCAGATTTGATGTAAGAAATAAGGGAAATAAAATCAACTGTGTGTAACTTTGGTCCGTTTATTTATGAAATGTTTTTGTACAAAAAAAAACACATTTTACAGTCAGCCATTTGTAACATGACATATGGGACATGGTTGAATCCTTACTAACATCTTGTATTGCATTGATATATCAAACAAAACCGTTCCCAATTCAAAAAGGAAGTATTTATTAACACATATGCATGCCTAAATTTAAAAAAAACTTATTTGATGTCTTCAAAAATAACATTACAAATTTACGTCACAAACGTAAGCAGTGGTGTCTGGATGCCACACAAATATTTACAATAATTATTCAGTGAATAAAGCATGGCTGGGAATTACTTTTTTTTATCAATATAATATACAGAAATATGTCATTATTAAAGTTGCATGGTCCGATGGCCTTTGAATTTTTGTCTTGTTTTTGAGATAAATATATCAAATTGATCGTTACAAGCTACTAATCATTAGTCCAGAGTGATTTTGATTAAAGATGATTAGTTTTGAAGTAATATGAGCTGAAAGAACCAAAAATAATTTCGACAAGCTTGTCAAAAGTCCTGTGGCTATGACCCAGATGTCATCTCGCGGTGACCACGTGATGTGAGATGACCTGGAACCTTACAGGACTGTAGGTAGGTATTTCTGTCTGTATGTCTGTCTGGGGGTGTCTGTGTGTGTGGCTCTCTCTCTGCAAAGTCAGGTTGGGTGTATGTGTGTCTGTGTATGTCGGGTGTGTGCATGTCTGTGTGTTTCTGTGTATGTGTGTGCTGTATGTGCATGTCTGTCTGTGTCTATCTATGGGTGTCTGTCTGTGTGTGTATGTCTGTGTGTGTATGTCTTGTGTGTGTATGTCTGTGTGTATGTCTGTCTGTGTGTCTCTGTAAAGTCAGGTCAGGAAACACACAGACACATACACACACATCCACCTCATATCCCCTTCCCCTCTATGACCCTGCACAGCAGGCCTACTTGGTTGGGGGGGGGGGGGGCTAATGGGGTCACGAGATTGGCCTAATTGGTTAATGGCCTTCCTGCATAATGGGTGTTTCAAACTGAGTGTTCAAAGGGGTGAGGTTATAAACTCACTGGTTATTCTGTATATACTGTCCCAAATTATTAGCTAATACACCAATATCTAAGTTGGATATATAGCATCAAATGTAAGTAGTTGTTTTAATTTTGACAAAATTATATTTCATCGGACCATGCAACTTTAAGATGCTCCTAAAGGGGCTGTCACACTACGGCGTATGGCGGCGGCGTATGCGTAATGTGGCGCAATAATTTGAAAATGAGAATAGGTTGAGGCACGCCAACCTTTTTGCACTTCAGCGACGTATGAAACGTACGCGTAGCATATGCCTGGCATATGGCTACCATATCCCCACCGTATATCGACGTATGCAAAGCATATGACGACGTATACTCGGCATATTGGGATGTATTTTGACGGCTGGAGGTGACAGGACCAGCGTATGAGTAACCTATGCCGATGTACCCCTAACCTATGCCGGTGTATGCATAGCGTACGTCTAGCATATGAGCCATACGCTGACAATTTTGAGCATGCACAACAATGTTTGGACGGACGGGTGTAAAGACGGCGTATGACGAGCGTATGCCCAAACTATGCCTAACCTATGCATAGCGTATGGGTCGAAAACCGCATACGCTGGCATATGCTAACGCCATCGTGTGACAACCCCATTACAGAACGTTGTGAGTACGTCAGAGACACCCTGAGGGTGTCGGTCCAACATATGCCTAACCTATGCGGACGTACCCCACACCTATGCATAACCTATGCCAGCATATGCATAGCATACATCAAGCGTATGAGCAGTGTATGAGCCATATGCTGCCATACGCTGAACATTTTGAGCATGCACAAAAATTGTTGGACGGACGGACATAAGATGGCGTATGACAAGCGTATACCCAACCTATGCGTAGCGTATGATGGCGCATGGGTCGAAAACTGCATACGCCGGCGAATGCTAACGCCGTATGCCGTAGTGTGACAGCCCCATAAGTATGAAATTATTTAATTCTGCTTAGATTTTTATTAAGCAGACTGTGTGGTGTCCTAAATGTGTTACATCTGAGCAACACATGTTATACTGCCACAAGACAGCTTAATCATGGACTACACCTTTATTTGTTATCTGATCAATTTATATTTTACATAGATGTAAAGGGGAGATTTCCAACTTTCATTTCCAACCAAAAAATGTTTAAAAAATCAAATATTAGATTTCAACTCTCCATGTGACACTTCTGGCCAGTTTTCAAGAGAGTGACCCACATACATACATACATACATACACACACACATATGCTCCTCGTCGACGATAGATAGAAATAACAACCCCCTTAAATTCCCGTCCTAGTAGGTGCTTGTTACACAGAAAAAAGAACAATGTTAACTACTGGTTCCTTACCGATTTAATATTAATTTTCGATTGCCAGTTCCTACTGGAATGTGTTCATTTAACGGGTACACTATTCTTCCAGCGGATATTACTGTCCACTGCAGGGTGCGTGTTGTGCACGCGACTCCTCCCACCACCCACCACCCACCAGGATGGCGGCGGCGGCACTGTGTTTGCATGCTGCCCTCCTGGGGCCGTATGCACGAATCGGGGTTAGTGCCTTAACCGCGGCTAAGGTATCCCCGCAGGGCTAAATGTGAAAATTCGGTATGCACCAATCGGAGTTAGGGCTAACCGCCGACCGTAGCCTCGGCTAAGCTAAACCATTTTCAAATCAGGTTTTACTGCTAGCCGGGGCGGTTAGTGTGCGTGTATGGATGTCAATCTATTCAATGCGATCATATGTAACAGAATTACATACGCAATAAGTGAAATTTTATCAATTTAACCCTAAATTCGAACCGTTATTAAGGCTACCGCCGCATTGGCGGCGATATTAATAGTTATATTTTCGAATCGACGATCGTGCAGTCAACAAATCGCCGTCGCCGCCAGTATGGAAAGCGACGTCGATGCAGCGGCTGCGGTGATTTGTTTACTTTACGTTCGCCGATTCGAAAATATAATTATTAATATCGCCGCCAATGCGGCGTTAGCCTTAATAACGCTTCGAATTTAGGGTTAAATTGATCAAATTTCACTTATTACATATGTAATTCTGTTAAATATGATCGCATTCAATAGATTTGAGCCAAATATATGGGAAGAAACGCAGAGGGAATTCCCAAATCTATAAATAAACTCACGGTTAGCTATCCGCAGCGGCTAAAACATTGGTGAATACCGATCCACACATTTCTCCAACCTCCCGCTACCCTGAGGTAGCTAACCGCGGCTAGTGCCTTAACTCCGGCTAAGCCTAACCCCGATTCGTGCATACGGCCCCTGTAGTTGAACCTACCGTTGGCAGTCAGCACTAGCCTGATGGAGAGCATGGCATGGCAGTGTGTGTGTGTGTGTGGGGGGGGGGGGGGTGTCAAATATTCGGCATTACAGTCTATGTTAATATTAGGACGGGTATCGACTTCTGACTGCGCACTAATGGTTAACCTTATACATACCATGACCCGTTATCCTACTCTACATTATCCTGATACTGAGCTAACCAGGCTTTGTCCTATCCGAGAAATGTTGAGCGCCACGCTAGGTAGCGACAAGTATACATTTAGTAAATCATTGACAAATGCAGTTCACGGTCTTACGCTGTTTAAGAAGTCCCAAAATTCCGGGATTTGAACTCCCAACCTTCAGCCCGGGAAGTTTACGCTCTACGATATGGGCCACCACATCCGGTCACTGTCTCTATGACAGGGGTGGATATTCATCTAGCGGTAAATAAGCTAGAGCACTTGGTCCTGTATAATTAGACAGCATTAGCTAATCAATCACAGCTGTGATCAGTATTTATAGACGAGAAAGCGCCTACTTGCCAATGAGTGTGTGGTTTTACGTTCAAGAAACAATTGAGGCCATATCAGAACATACACCAACTTGTGATAGTGCCCAGTCGTGAGGACTTCATAGTTACTCTTTTGGCTGTTGGCACCATCCCACAGAACTGTAACACTATCTTGACAATGTGCCAACCAGACGCTGCCCCATTCTAGGAATTCGTAGGATTGAACAAAGTAGTGAAATGTATCAAGTTTGTAAATATGTGGGCTTGACCCAGTCGATGATTGAACTCACGACCTCACACAAAGAAAGCGGGCGCCATACACATTTTGCCATCTTGTCCAGTCCCTTGTTACACTTATACTATGGGTATCCAGGTATTGCAATACGTCAGGGAGTTTCATGCCTCTGCCCTGCAGAGTTGTAAACCACTGCCTTGTGGTACAGGTTCTTGACAGAAGTGAAGGCTGCTCCCCTGAACAGAAAACCATGTCACTGTGCCAGCATCAAGGGCGGTCGATGTATGGAACTCCCAACATCTCCTGACCAGCCACTGCAGGGACAAATAGTTTTGCGCCTGTCTGGACATGTTCTCGCCGGCGTGAAACCTCTATTTGCGCCCCGAGAGAGTGCCGCTGGTAACTTGCAAAAGCCAGCAGCACTTTTGCCGGCAGCTTTCATGAAATGAGCGGCAGTCAAGTAATGAAAGCAGTCTTTGTCGCATCGTGACCAACAGCATGATGATGATGACTTATACTAATCGTGATAAGTCGATATTTTTCGTTGCAGCTTGTTTTTAGTTGCATATGCATGTGTAATCGAAACCTAACAATGACAATTTTCGAACATGGTTGACTCTGTATGCGACAATCTATAATGTCCCAGCGCGTTGTCGTCAGTGAGGGCATGTGCCTGTGCGCATGTGCCTGTGTTGATGCCCACCAATCATCAAGTACACACCCAGCAGTGATTGACTGAATGAGTGAGAGATATATATTCTCTCACTTGAACAATGTCTGTATTTCTAAGAGTGTATGGTTACGGTGTGAATATACAGCAGTTCCAAGAAAGCTAGGAAACCTAGTAGCGTAGTCTGGCGTATGTGGTCGACCTACTATCCCCCCCCCCCCCCCCCCACACACACATACTACCCCACCCCTCCACTTCTGCGCGCCGGGATGAATGGGATCTGGCGCGGCCGGCAGGGGAGTGTGGCGCAGCCTCGGCCGGGTTCATTCAGAGGACACGGCCGTCCTTTTTAGGTATGCGGGTCCACGGGCTGCATGCCTTCGCGCATGCGTACTTACGCCGGCGGGTACACGCGGTAGACTCGGCGCATGCGCATGCGCATGCGCATGCGCATGCGCATGCGCTTGCGCTGCGACCGTCGCGGGTTTGTGAACGAGTTTTTTTGCGAGCGGCGGCAGAGTTTGTTCATTCATTCACCAGATTCAGGCAAGGCCGGGGTGGGGGTGGGTGGGGGTGGGGGTGGGGGGGGGGGGGGGTGCGAACGTCGGTTATAGACGGGATCACGGTTCCGACTGCGCATGCACTGAAAACGGCGTTGGCAGCCAAGCAAATGCCAAGCAAATGTCGATTTTGATTCAAAATGAATAGAAATATATAACAATTTGGCATAAACATGTATGCACACATGCAATATAATTATCTGATAAATATAGTTAAGACAAAACTAGCCTTAGTTAAACATTTTGAGCTAAGAAACGTACAATTCCACACAAAACAATCAGTGATATCCACATCACCATTATTAATTCTTGTTCTAAATATTAAAATATTAAAATGCCAAATGTGTCAATATACACTGGTTTCAGAGAAATATGTAACCAATATCTGATTAACTCTACTAATTTTTTAGGTCTACATAGTTAACCATAGGCTATAAATAAAAACATTAATAAAATAAGTAAAACTGACTCTGGCTATATGGCTCTAACACTAGTCTGAGTGCCCAGATTTGTCTAAATCTATATGCACCTGGCATAAGATGTGCATATTATATTGATGTAAATGCAATGATGGATAAAAGATTAATATCTTAATTTATTATATATATATCTTCTTAGTTGGTATTCTATGTTTCAAACAAGAGCGGAGATAAGCTGAAACTAGCACATTTCATAGCTGCACCCAGTGTATTAGCATGTGTCATGTGCTTGTCACGGGTTTGTGTTGCTTTGACGCATCCCACAATGCACCGCGTGCCACTGGAACGGTGATGTAGTCTATTGGTCAGAGACGGCGCTCAGGGTCCATCAAGTGTGTGTATGTGTATGTGTGTGTGCAGGTGTGAAGGTGAGTGTGTGTGCGCGTACACTGCTGGTAGTGTCATGAAGAAATCAATCGCCCCCGTTGCACCTATGTTGAGATGGGGCGCAACGGTGGGGAAGGGGGGCGGGAGTTGATTGGAAGGGGGAGGGCTGGAAGAGGTTGTCTACGTTCATTGGTAATATAATGGGAGGGTGTGCATTCAATGGAGATTCAGTAGGAGATAGGCGGCAGTGTTCTGTTGGCAATGGAGGTAGGACAGAAGGGAAGGGTTAAAAGTGTGCACAGCAGAGGGAATGGCAGTGTTATGGGGCTGTACCTACCTTATGCTGTTGTTTGTTGTTTTACGTCCTAGCAACATCTAAGGTAATATCACGATGGGTGCCGACTTGTGAGTGTGCACTCACGGCGAATGTATAGTGCTGGCCCACTGGGAAATCAGGCCACCAGCACCTGACACTGAGCCAACCAGTCCTTGCCCTATCCCATTCATGCCGAGCGTCAGGCTAGGAATCGATAAGTATCAATTTTTAAGTCATTGGTTGAACAAGGGTTCGAACCCACAAACTCATGGACAGACGCTCAACTCATTCGACCACCCAGTCTGGTCACCTACCGTATTGTAAAATATTCCGATATTCAGCATAGGGGGAATGGCAAATGTTCTATTACTGATCGGTGTAAGTGACCAGGGTATGTATGTATGTATGTATATATGTATATATGTATATATGTATATATGTATATATGTATATATGTATATATGTATATATGTATATATGTATATATGTATATATGTATATATGTATATATGTATATATGTATATATGTATATATGTATATATGTATATATGTATATATGTATATATGTATATATGTATATATGTATATATGTATATATGTATATATGTATATATGTATATATGTATATATGTATATATGTATATATGTATATATGTATATATGTATATATGTATATATGTATATATGTATATATGTATGTATGTATGTATGTATGTATGTATGTATGTATGTATGTATGTATGTATGTATGTATGTATGTATGTATTTATGTATTATGTATTATGTAATATGTAATATGTAATATGTAATATGTAATATGTAATATGTAATATGTAATATGTAATATGTAATATGTAATATGTAATATGTAATATGTAATATGTAATATGTAATATGTAATATGTATGTATGTATGTATGTATGTATGTATGTATGTATGTATGTACGTACGTACGTACGTACGTATGTATGCATGTAAGTAAGTAAGTAAGTATGTATGTATGTATGCATGCATGCATGCATGCACGCACGTACGTATGTATGTATGTATGTACGCACGCACGCACGCATGCATGCATGTATATATATATATAGATTAGTTAGACGAATCTTACCTGGGTATAGATGATGGATAACTATTGTTTTACCGAGGTAGGAGCCTCGGGTAGACGTGGGCGAGGGAGAAGGAAGCACATCCGGGTCCAGCAATCTTTACCTACTAATTCAGGATAAAAATGATTCCAAAAAACTATGGTCATGTGACCTAATCTTGGTACAAGTGATTGAATAGACGTGGCAGGGCGTGGTGGGTGGGCCCTCGCCTGTAATGTAAAGGACGTCTGAACACAATGAGTTCTGTACTGTAACTAACTTTATTTAGAACCTTCTGTAGTGACCTCACTCTGTGCCACACTGGGGGTGTTCGGATAACAACACAACAGGAAGACACATACATTACATCTCCCTTTCAATGGAACAGAGGAAAAATTCAATGGTAACATTTTGTATATATAAACTACCATCGATAGCAACAGGTCCTTCTTGTGTTATTATAACTAATGTCATAACGCCATATCCCCCTCTTTAAAATAGTTCCTATCCATAACAGAATGGTACCAGGTATTGCGAGGATAAAATGCCATGCTCAAATTTACTAACATTCCAGAACAATGTAAATGGCATTGTACATGAAGACCTAATACATATAGAGATATTATACATACTATGTTTAAGAAGAGAACCATGAAACATGTAAATGGGAAACTATCGAATGTAGCCCATCATACAAAAACACGACCCATAAGTAATACAACGAATACATAGTCAGGGTCAGTTGTCACTTCTTAAATGTAGACTTATTTTGTCTCTTCTTCATATGACCTGAACAATGAGCGTATTATTATGTAACGTTGTATGCAATTCATAACTGAACATAACAAGGCACTTGCTAGGCAAAACAGAAAGTGGCATAGCAACAACAGTAAACGACTTATATAACATATGAGATTCAAATATTCAATATAGTATTTCATGAACAACATTTCCCAAAATGTTCAAATTAAACTCATGCTTCATATAACAATTTCATCCGTGAACATTTCGTCATATTTTTTTTGTTTTTGTTTATAAAAGCATTGAGTCAAAATTCATTTGATAACATCTTTGACATGCAAGACAACTTAAAAACATGTATAAACATAAACATACAAAATGCATACACAGCTGGCTGCATGTGTCGTTTCTTATGTTATCATGCGTTGTGTCCATTCATTGTTCGAACTTAAGTATGTGACGTTACCACTTATTGTACAGCTTTTCCAGCATGTTACTTATTTAACTATAACAATTTCAACCGTGAACATTCTTTTATGTTTGCTTAATAAGCATTAAGTCAACATATATAGTCAAGAACATCCATGACATGAAGAGCAACTAAACATAGCATTTATAAAAACATACAAAATGCATACTCAGTTGACTTCATGTGTCGTTTCTTAGGTTTGCATGAGTTGTGTCCATTCTTTGTTTGACCTGAACTATGTGTCGTTATTAATTATTGTACTGCTTTTCTAGCATGTCACTTGCTTAATTATTACAATTGCATCGGTGAACATTACCTACAATAACAGTACTGAGTCAACAGCTATTTGACAGGATCTATGACAAGTACGACAACTTACAGCATTTACAAAACATCACCAAAAAGCATACTCAGTTACCTTCATGTGCCATTTCCTATGTGTGAATGTGTTCTGTAAAGTCTTTGTTTGACCTCAAATGTGTGACGTTCTTCATGTATTGTCATGGTAACATACTGTAACAATTTAAAGTTGCACAGTCTAACCAAACCATTCCTAATTCAAAACGTCACAATCGACATACTATGTCTTTGTTTGCATTCTTTGACCTTTTCCACATATATATATTTCTATAGCATATAGATATATTTATTAAATATATTTATATAAATTATTTTATTTTAATGCATATGACAATAAATTTAACATTACAAATATCAGTATATCCGGTAGATTCTGCATATTCGGCTTACACTGGTTTCTATATAACCAATATTTTAGTTTTACACAAATGTATATTTTACACAATTATTTCGTCATCCACAGGCCTTGTCATTGTGAAATTGTTGTGACACACTTCATTCAATTCTGACATCCGACAATATAGTGGTCATGATATCCACTTTAACATTTTTAAATATATATTTAGTTGGTTAATATATATATTGCTATTCGTTCACCATGGGAATGGTGTGCACCAATAGGAATTCCACCTGCATACGACACATATAACACATATATGCATGTAGGTACTACGTTTCATACGATACAACATTTTAGTTTTATATTTCCATCATTAACAACAAGCCCATACCCTAGCAATCTTATGATGGAACAAAATATCAATATTATGGTGACACACTCAAATTATTACAGCCTGCATGAAATAATCTATATTGATATAGATACTCTAGCAGTACATCATATCGTATAGTGTGTTACAAATAAGGTCTACACCTGAGTATGCAGCTTTAACCGAGCAGACGGCCAACCGCTACTTTGTTGCATACACATACTTGAACCACATTCTTTCATGACGTGGCCCCGCGCTGCTTGGGGGCGTTCGGATATCAGCATACCTATTTTCATGTCGATGTTAAAGATTTAATTATGCAGAAATAGAAGTTTCTTTACCTTGAATTGTCTCATGTTTCATCTTATGTCAATTCATATATGATATTAAGTCACACTTCATGTCTATCACATGCCTCCATTGGCATAGCGTTTGGTGCTTGCTTCCTGGCGCTCCGACTCAATTCTCGAGGAATCTCGGTACCTTGCCTGTTGTAGCTTGCCCGACGTCCTGCGCGTCTTTATTCTGGTCATCTTCATTATCGCCGACTGTCCCTGTCGACGTCCTGCACATCTGTGCTTCGTAGCATCCGTGCATCTGTGTCCATGCCTCTTAGGCATCCGTGCATCTGTGTCCATCTTCTCAGGCATCTGTGCATCGTATTGTCATTTATTCATTCCAAGCAATGTCGTGACGTCCTGCGCGTCCTCATTCCGGCTGTTTTCATTAGAGCCGTTTGTTTCTACCGACGATCCGTATATCCGTGCTTCTTGGCACCTGTGTAGTTGTGTATGTGCCTCTAGGCATCCGTGCATCCTTGTGCCATCTTTCCAGGCATCTGTGCAACGTCTTGTCACTCGTTACAATAAAGTCTGTGCAGGTTTTGTTGGCGCCCGGGGAGTGGCTGCCCGGAGTGCTGCCGCTACGTCAACATGAAGTTCAAACAAGTGGTACCTTCTCTATGACCAGGGTGTCGATCCTGGTAAAATGAACTTGTATTATATGTTGGTTGGTGCCCGGGGTGTCGTGGCCCGGTATCCACCGGAAGCAATGGGCCTGAAAGCACCATTGCCTCCACATCTGACACCATGTAATGTAAAGGACGTCTGAACACAATGAGTTCTGTACTGTAACTAACTTTATTTAGAACCTTCTGTAGTGACCTCACTCTGTGCCACACTGGGGGTGTTCGGATAACAACACAACTGGAAGACACATACATTACATCGCCCACGTCTACCCGAGGCTCCTACCTCGGTAAAACAATAGTTATCCATCATCTATACCCAGGTAAGATTCGTCTAACTAATCTATTTTACCTCGGTATACCGCCTCTGGCTAGCCGCAGGCTAGGGAGACCTTTACGTAATATCATTTTTATCCTGATATTCCTGTTAGTTACTATTCTATTATCAAGTCTTATTTAAGTATGTTTGTACAATTGTTATGACAAAAAAGCGAAAAAGTGCACTTTGTCTCACCTGTGTCTTTTAGTTGGTGAGTAGCCTCTGTGCGATAGGTTGAGGCTTCTCTAGTCGCTTGTGATAATGTTTTGCAAACGATCTAGCAGTTTTCCATCCTGCATGAGCCAGGATCCGTTTCACGGAAATGCCAAGTAATCTGGCCTTAGATACCATTGCACCACGTGTAGAGTGCGATGAATATCTGTTTGTGTTTACTCCTGAAAGTTTTAAAACAGTCATGGTCCATCTGGCGAGGGTGTCCCTCGAAATGCCCTTGTGTGGCTTAATAAAGCTCACCAAAAGCTGCCTTGAGTTGCGTATTGTTCGTGTCTTGGATATATATGTCCGTATTGCGGAGACTACACATAACTTGCGATCCTCTGTGAAACTAGTGACACTTATTGTCGACAGGGGATCACCTAAACGATTTGATTTCAACAAAGTTGTTAGATCAAACGTTGCTTCCTTGCTATCGATTTCAAGACCATCGAGCGACAGGGCGACTATAGTTTGGCCCCTGTGTCCTGTAACGAGCAGAAGGAGCAAAGCTACTTTGAAGCCTAATAGCTTAACGTCCAGGAACTTATTCTCTGGCCAGTCCTTGAAGAGTTTAAACACAAGAGAAACATCCCAAAACCTATTGTATTTGGGTTTGGGAGGGTTCCTCTGATAAATTGATCGTATGATCCAGCAAATAACATGATGTTTTCCCATTGTTTCGCCATTAATCCTAGGTAGGATTATTGAGAGCGCACATCTGGCTGCATTGATAGCGCCATACCCTAAACCTTCGTCTTCCAAAAAATGTAGGAAACGTCCGACCTGGGATATTGTTGGGTTCAGTCCGACCTGGGATATTGTTGGGTTCATAGGCTTAACTTTCTTAAGTAAGCAATAAATACCCCATTTCTTTAAATACGTGGTATACATTTTTACAGTTCCCTTCCTCCAGGCGTGAGAGACCAAACGTTGTTGTGTAATCTTATCCAAGCCGAATTGTTCCAAATATTTATTTAAAAAAGGAATGCTACCAAAGGAGTCGTCGACACATTTCCGTGGCGCGCTAACGGTCCCTGATGTTTCAGATTTCCTCGGTATCTTGGGAAGCATAGCATGCTTTTGGCCGTCGCGACTAGTCTCGCTAGCCAGGGTTGAGTGTCCCATTCGGGGACGATGAGGATGGCGTGTGTTTTCTCCATTAGTATCTTTCGGGCGACTTTGCTAATAATGGTAAAAGGGGGGAAAATGTAAAAGAAATGATTTTGCCAAGTTAGCGAGAAGGCATCTATGTGCCAAGCATGTGGTTCTGGGTGCCACGAAACATATTTCTCCAGTTTAAAGTTATTACGTGAAGTAAATAAATCTATATCCGGCCAGCCCCATAATTTACAGATTTGTTTGAAAATTGATGGGTTTAGTGACCACTCTAAGTGGTCATGGAAATGGCGACTCATCTTATCGGCAAGGCAATAACGCACGGGTATGTGTGTTATTGTTAACCAGACGTCAAACTTTTGCGCCCAATTCCAAATGAGTAGTGCCAAGTCGTTACACTTAATAGATTTTGTACCTCCCATATTTCTGACATAAGCCATGGCTGTGGTGTTATCCGTAAGGATACGAACATTATTTTTGGGTACTTTAACAAGGCTGGTTAAACCTATGTAAATGGCTCGTAATTCTAAAACATTAATATGTTCAGAAATTTCTGATTCTAGCCATCGTCCCCCCGTTGCTACATCATTGCGATGTGCCCCCCAACCTTGGAGTGACGCGTCAGTCGTAACTGTAGTATTGGGCTCACCCATTCGAATGGGATTGGGGGAGTTATCAAAGTGACTTAGCCACCAAAAAATGTCGGCTAGTCCACTTTCAGAGATAAACATTGTCTTTTCAAAGTTTCCCTTGGCGCGGGCCAAAGCTAGATCTTTATCGATTTCCAGGGACTTAATGTGTGCGGCCCCATATA
Source organism: Branchipolynoe longqiensis (assembly GCA_030323885.1). Taxonomy (NCBI): domain Eukaryota; kingdom Metazoa; phylum Annelida; class Polychaeta; order Phyllodocida; family Polynoidae; genus Branchipolynoe; species Branchipolynoe longqiensis. The sequence continues at coordinate 15,208,925 of CM059189.1, read as the reverse complement.
GAATAGCAGGGCTGTATGAAATCATTATACCGATTAAGACTGCGACCTGTCTTATCTTTGGCCTAGAAATGTCTAACAGGTGGATCGCTGTGTCCCGCAGCTTATCTTTCTTTTGTTGTGTAAGTGACACGGTCATGGCCGTCGTGTTCAAAATGAAGCCTAGACACTTAAGCTGCTTAGTAGGAGAAAACACAGATTTCTTAGCATGGATGAAGAAACCCAAGTTTGAGAACAGTGGACATAAATCTTGAACGGCGAGCTCGCATTGTTCGAAAGATTGTCCCATAATGAAAGAATCATCAATGTATGGAAACATACAATGACCCAGTTTAGCCATGTGTGAAAAAACCGGTTTCAACAACTTAGTAAAAATTTGTGGCGCACACGCCAAACCATTAGGTACGCAGGTAAATTAAAAAAGCTGCTCATTCCAAACAAACCGTAAATATTTTCGAAACCCCTCTTGAATAGGGACGGTATAGTAAGCATCTCTTAAATCAACACTCGCTAGCCAACACTCTGGGGTGATCAGATCACGAGCTGTTTCTAAAGAAAACATTTTGAAATGTTGGTATTCAATGATTTCATTCAATTTAGTGAAGTCTAAAATCATGCGAACAGACCCATCTGGTTTAGGAGTATTGGAAATGAATTCACCTTTAGTATGTTGTACTCGTTTGACAATGCCTTTGGCTTCAAAAACCCCAACCTGTTCATTTAGTTGCAATTTTTCGTGTGAATTGAACTTATATGGAAAAGGTGCTCTTTTCTGTACAGGGAATTCTGTGAAAGGAATAGCAATGCATCTAACAATACTAAGAACCTCTGGGTTAGTAGTTAATTGTTGACATTGTTCTAAACAATTAACAATGTTGCCCACTTGAAAAAGGCTTACGTCAGTTTGAGTTTCCTCTGTGACCATGTCAGGGCCAGGCTGCTGAAAAGTTTGCGTGGCGTTCTCTACTTGTTCCCTGGTTTGGGGAACTGCGGCTTGGGGACAAAGTCCCGTTTGTAACCGCGGTTGTCGTTCCAGTTTGAGGATTGTCTGTCGCCTCGACCTCTTCCCCTCTGGCTGAATGCGAAGGATGGGCCTCCCCTGAACGGCCTTCCTCCTCGGCGGAAGCGAAAATCTGTGCGGCTGCGGCGGAACCCGAGTGGGTTTTGTGATTTACGGCCCTTGAGTTCCGTGTTCTTAGCACTCTTAGTGTCCACCTCTACCTGCTTGTACAAATAAGCAAGCTGACCCCCAAACATCTTGGACTTGTCCAGAGGTTTGCCTTTGATGGGGGTAGGTCCGGTATAGACGGTGTATTCCTTGTCGTCATGGTCCGTCATCTTCTTTGACCGGGCGACCTCTTTGCCCGCGTCGGTGGTGACGGATTTAAAGACATTGTCGGTGGTGACGGATTTAAAGACATTTTCGAAGCGGCGATGTGTCATATAGTTGCTCGCTGCAGCGAGCAAGGCAATGCCCCTATCCATTACCCGAGCTAAGGACGAGAACTTATTCTCGGTCTGCATGCGGTTAGCAATGGGGATAATAGAAGTCAAGGAGCCCAAAACTGCCTTATGAATTACAGAAAGGGCAGTTTCATAGCGGCGACGTTCGTCGGACAGATGGATGCCAGCATCCATCTCCTTACACACCGTAGCGGGAATACCTTTGACGCCGGAAATCTGTTCCGTCAATTTATTAATGACCTCAACTGGTTTGAACGTTGTAAAGTGGCCATTGACGGTATTCCTCATCATGGTTGTGGTACGCACCTTCTTCGCCTTTTTCTTGACAATCTTCTTGCCAACCTTAGCGCCTATTTTGGCGTACACTCCCACGCGTTCCGTATCGGAATCTGATTCCGTGGAAGAGGAGTCGTTTGACGAGTCCGAGGACGAGTCTTTCTTTTTCTTTTTCTTTGCCTTCTTAGGGCGTTTAGCGTTTGAGGCTTTGGTGAACTCGTCACCTGAGCTGCTCACAGTGCGGCGTTTCTTGCCGCGCGCTTTCGATTTCGGAACCTCGGGGGCCGACACCGTGTCCTCCTCGTCATCCGAAAAGTCCTCCCAATCCTCATCAGGGATTTGGGGAGGGCCCGCAAAGGAAAGAGCCTGGAATTGGCGCATCTTGTCCTCCATCATGGCTGCCATCTTAGCCTCCCAATCACTTGGTTGAGGTGGCTGGTCACTGTCCCGGTCGGAAACCTGTGCCCCGGGCTGTGGAGACGGCGGAGCCGTAGGCGCTGGTGACGAATCGTAATCCGTAGGGGCAATGCCCTCTGCTGCCGCAGGCTGCTTATTCCGCCGAGTGGCCATCGGTTCCTGTAACGACAAAGGTGTTACTTAACCGGAATCATCTCAACGGCACAAAGTGTAACCAGTAAACTGGGTTGAGGTATATGGTACAGAATAGCGTGTATTCCAACGTTTCAGTACAGGCGTGAAGCTAAGTTTTGCCGTAGGGTTATGGTAACGAAACCAACCAAACGGGGGGTATCGATCCAAAGATCGCCCACTCTCTCTGTTCCGTACACTTCTCCCACCCGCGGCTACGACGCCAGCAAGTTGGAGAAAATATTACGAAACTCGGAGGTTCGCCTTAAAACCGGTCTGGGGTGTTTATAAAAAACACCCAGAAGCATCCCCAACAACATCCTCTATTCAGGATCCGGGAGAATTTTCTTAGGAAATGAGCAACTCGGGTTACCATTTCTCCCTGTCTCAAAAACAGGTGTCGATAGAACAAAGGACTATCGGTTTCGTAAGTGCCAGCGGCACGCAGTGTTCTATCCTCAAGTAAAAAACACGTACAAAGTCCAAATTGGACCTAAGAAAGTTCTGAACTTTCATAAAGGGATGCTATAATGCATCATACACAGTTTATACTAAATTTTTCCTTACTTACTTTGTGATTAAGTAGAGTTAGTAGATAAATCCTGTTGGAGCAACTCACAAACGTCCTCCCGTTGTGAGTCACTTATGCTAATTGCTGGACCCGGATGTGCTTCCTTCTCCCTAGCCTGCGGCTAGCCAGAGGCGGTATACCGAGGTAAAATATATATATATATATATATATATATATATATATATATATATATATATATATATATATATATATATATATATATATGTATGTGTGTATGGGCTGGTGGTGCCTGAGTGGGATATAAATAGACATAGTGGTGCTGGCATAGTGATCACCACTAGGTTTCAGCAGTAACAATAACAAGTTCTATTAAATTGACTTAGTATCCCCTTCAATGCAGCGAAAAATACTTAATAAGTGCACCAGTATCTGAGTAAGACATGTATGATCAAATCTAGTTAAGTGAAGCGTTTTAAATCGCCCGTGTAAACAGGGCTTAAGATTGTTTAGGTATGTTGACATCCACGCGATTGGAAAGGTCCCAGTTCAACGCCTCCAGTAATTCATTTATTTAAGGTTGGTGGCCATGGGGCCATACAGCTTCGTTGTGGTGGGCAGACCACTGGAATCCATGGGGACCAGGAATGCTGGATCCCTATCGGTAGTGCCAAGAATGCTTGTTTTCTATTGGGGGAAAGGGGTGGGGTGATACTCTACAATGAACCCATGTAACCATATAAGTAATAAACCAGAGGGCTTGACTCTCTCTTCTTCTTTACACTTTATACTCTTCCTTTCTCTTTGTCTGTATTGATTTCACCATAGCCTGCCCAGACAGCCACATATTCGAGCCTTAGCCTTTTTTACAATATGCTACAAATTAAGTGTACCAGAAACTCACAAGATCGTATATTAGCAGCCGAATAATTGTATCCATATGTAATTATAGATTATAAATTATGCAATAATAAATGGACGGAAGGGAACTTGTCATCTATACCTGTCCTACCAACCTGTACCGGTGTCGCCACCATCGGCCCACCTCTCCCACCGTTGCTGTAGACCTGTGTCAATCGCAGCGGAGGAATCTTTTTTATATTCAAGCACCAGCGCATATATAATAAGGTCCTCAATTTAATGTCTAGATTGCTCCAACCACGTCCCCACACCCGCCCGCCCACACACATAAACCAACCCCATCTGGTGTAATTTGAGATGGAATGAAAGGCCAAGAAGTAAACCTTTTCGGGTAGTTTCTCCAGGGCGGCATTAGATCAAATAAAAACCCGTGGCGTGTCCATAATTCACGAGATTGTCAGGTTTAGGTGGGCGGGTTGTTTGCTTTATTAAAAGTTCTTTTTGTGGATTTGTTTTGTGTGTCATTTTTTGGGCAGTTTGAAAAAAAAAGGAGCAAACTATTCCCTCTCCATGTTCAAGAAGTGTGAAGTAGAATATGGCAACTTCCTTTTGGGCCCAGTAACAAGCGAATGGTACCGCTTGGAAGCGGCGGGCTGCTCCGGTTGACTTCTCGTCGGGCGAGATCTCACTCATGTTGTCAGTCAATAACGGTGTCACTTCTCATACCACAGTCAATAATGGTGTCACTTCTCATACCCACAAAGCTCGCGGTAAACTGACACTGCGCACGCGTATATTTATTAATAACTCACCTTATCGTCAACCATCATTGCCCAGTCTGCTTTAAAAGCTGCACAGTCCAATGATTGCATCAAATAGTCGAGACGAAAACGCTTGGATCTCCACCTAGATTTGATCCTCACAGTGGACGTATTCGACTGGGCCTTTCTATACGCATATAAAATTCCTATTCGACTGGGACAGGAAGTGGGCTTCTATACCTATGAATCGAATGTGTCTTGTGGCTCCAGCCATAAGGTCACATGGTGTATTTCAAGATGGCTGACATGGAGAGATTCAGAAGCTTCAGCCAATCAGAGCTGTTCTTTTCGATTGCAAATGGCTGACCTCTATGGGGGCAGCCATTTGCAATGTAAATGAACAGCTCTGATTGGTTCTTTTCGATTGCAAATGGCCACCCCCATTCAGGGCAGCCATTTGCAATGGAAGCGAACAGCTCTGATTGGCTGAAACCACTGAATCCATTTGACTGGTCCTCTTTGCATTCGAAAACCTTGTTCACGGCGCAGATGGGCGAAGCCTAAATCTTGCGGTTGGAAAGGTCCCAGTTCAACGCCTCCAGTAATTCATTTATTAATTAAATCAATTATAATGAATTGTGTTATCTTAACACCTCTAAAACACCCCCCACCCAATTTGTTTGGTATATACAAAGATACTATAATACAAAGACGGCTCACTCAGCCTGTATTGTGTAATCAAAATGATCAAACCCACCACTTGGTGCGCTGGCTGTTCTCTTGGTTAAACAGGTGCTATATTATATGTATAAATGTATATATGAATGTGAAATATGTGTGATGATGGTGATGCTGATGATGATGCTGATGATGATGGGTATTTGTTCATAGATAGGGAGTGAGCCGTCTTAGTATTATAGGGTCTTTGGTATATACAAAAAACAAACTGAGTAGCCTACCTTCTTGCATTGATGGCCTACTATCAGTTCACTGTAGGCCTACTATCAGTTCACGGGTGATCGCCCAGGGTCCGGTGAGTTTTTATGAGATTTATATTTGTATGGCACAATTATTGCAGTCAGTCATATATGTGTTGAAGTGAATTGATCAAACACGCAGAAAAAAACGTTAATTCTCAGTTAAGCTCATGCTTCAGTTAAGCTCATGCTTCAGTTAAGCTCATGCTTCAGTTAAGCTCATGCTCCAGTTATCCTGCCATCCAGGAAGGATAGGGCGGAGAGAAATGTAATAGGCCTACCCAAAAAGCACAGAAATGCCAACCGTGCTGACACTGCTACAGATGCATAATTGTCGTTTAAAAAGGCACAAACATGACCAACACAATAATTATCAGTATAATTTTAAACAACATAATAATAATATATTCATAATCCAATCAAGGCAGATGTGAATATTTGTGTCAGCCGAATAATCCTTCTCAGGTGCTGAGTGTAACACAGCACTGGGAATACTTTTCACAGTTCGATGGGCTTTCTCCATTAAATAGAACTGTTGCTGCAATAATGAAGCCCCACTCATGTTGCCATTTGGATTTTATGTGGGTGGCTATTAGTGGTTTCAGATCAGAGTGAGGGATCAGACACGGTTCAAGATCACAGTTCAAGGCCTTCTTCGCAGCCCGGTCAGCTCGTTCATTTCCTTGTATGCCGGCATGGCCAGGCACCCAGCACATGTGGATATCATACCCATCTGTTGCCAGTTGGTTCATTTAATAAATGACCATTGCTAGAATGGGGTGATCCGTTTTCAGTCCAGCAACAGCCAGAAGGCAGGAGAGCGAATCACTGTATATAACATAGTGTGGCTGGATATCTCAATACACTCCAACGCGAGAAGGAGTGCTTGGGCTTCCGCAGTGAAGATCGAGCTCTGATCGGGCAAGCTTACGCCAAATTTCTTCCGTCGGCAGACTGCCACAGCAGCTACCCGGCTTTGGTCTTTTGAACCATCAGTGTATATGGAGAGGTGGTCTCCAAACTGGCCTTGAATCTCTGCATGCAGTCCTTGGTATTCGAGTGGATGTGTCCCAGACTTCCTCAGCGACCACGGGATATGTTCTGGGACTTTGGCATCCTCCAACACATCCAAATCCACGCCTAAGGCCTCCAAATGAGTTTTCATTCGGAGCCTCAGTGGCCGGATGTAATTCGGCCTGGCTTCATACCTGGATTTGTCATGTTGCTCGAATAGATAATTGTGTGCAGGATTCAATGCATTAGTTTTTATCTTGACTACATATTGCATGGCCAGTTTGATTCTCCTGTTGGTAAGTGATGGTTCGTTGGCTTCGACATAGAGGCTCTGAACCGGTGAGGTGTGGAAGGCCCCAAGGGCCAGGCACAGCCCCTGGTGGTGGACCGTGTCTAGCAGCCCAATATACGATTTCCTTTCGGAACCGTATACTATGCTGCCATAATCCACTCATGACCATACCAAGGTTTGGTACACGGAGAGCAGAACATCTCTGTCCGCTCCCCACTCTGAGCTGGACAGCACCCTCAGAATATCCAGCGCTTTCAGGCATCTTGTTTTCAGGTACTTTATATGTGGCACAAAAGACAGTTTTGCGTCGAGAATGAGGCCCAGAAATTTGGTTTTCTCAACGACTTTAATGGGATCCCCATCTAGGGTCAGCTCCGGTTCCGCATGTATTCTACGCAGCAGGCAGAAGTGCATGCAGACTGTTTTGGTCTTGGAAAATTTGAAACCGTTCAGAACTGACCATTGTTGGATCCCATTTATGCTTGGTTGTAGCTGTCTCTCTATGACATTCATGTTAGCACCGCTGTAATATAAAACAAAGTCATTCACAAAAAGACTACAGGAGACCCCCCGCTTTACAGCAGCAGCAATACCATTGACCTTGACCCCGAAAAGGGTCACGGCCAGTATGCTGCCTTGAGGTACTCCTAGTTCCTGTGAGTGTAGGCTGGAATAGGTAGTCTTGACATGGACATATGTAGGTATATGGAGTAACAATGCAGCCATTCCCATTGATACTGCCTTTTGAGTTTCTATCTTCTTTTTTTATAGATAAGTATGCAAGGTTTATAGTTACAATCTAATTTACTTTTAATAATTATTTGGAGTAACCATTATTTTAAATGGTTACATTGTGATATATTTGAAGTGAAAACATGTCAAATCAATGTGTTCTAGAGGCGTCATTAAATAAAACAAACTTTCCTTTACCACACACCCTTAGAGATGTTGATAAGGTTCGGATATATTGGTGCGGCTTGCATAGCGTTCTTCTAAAAATCTCATTATATCAGATGTGCACGATCATAATTTCGCCCAGCAGTAACGGTAGCAGAGATGAAGTTAGTTATTTTATGTGTCCATTACATTCACATGTTTGGAGCGTCATTTGAAATAACTTAATTAAACATATCATCATTATTATCATATTCTGGTGATTGCTCTAAACAGCCACATACAGCCATTTGAAGGATTTACCATTTCGCAGACATTAAAATAATGAAAACAGTTCAGTTTATACTCCAATTACCTGCATAAACTATCTAAGCCGCCCTGCTCCCTCCACCATGACATGGTCAACCTCCATCTAAATTTGACAGGGTGTATGCATTGATTGAAAAATGCCCGATATGGGCCGTCACATACGCACAGTGATTGTTGGTTGTCATTACTATTGTTGTCCTGTATTTACAGTAGAGAAAAGAAGCGTTACACACAACCTGCATTCTGCCCCTCTTTTTTAAGCAACCTCAAAAAAATAATCCTCTCTCCCCTGCCGCGTGCTATGGCCATTCTCGTGTTTAATATGCCAGGGAGCTGATCCCACTAAACAAAACCACGCCATGTCCAGCCTCATGCCGAGCAACACTCCCCACACCATGACGGCGACAAGGCCACATTAAAGCTATTCATCTATTGCCACAAAAACTATAACAACACACAAACAACAACCGAGTTGTGGAGATAGATTATTGGTGGCGCGTTCGTGCGATTTGTTCTTGAAACATGCAGCAGCAGCAACATCCCCTTCTAGCTCCGCCACCGCTCACTAACACATCACCGATGTCTCACAACCAACCTGTACCTACGGAACCCGGTGAATCTTTAGTAGGTCTCAGACCGAGGCTCAAGGAATGGCATTCTACGTCAACTCTACAAGGCAGCCTCCGGTGCCCCCCGCCTCTCACACACCTCACACCCCGTCCATGCCCCGCCTCCCCGATCGCCACAGAGAGCGAGCCGACGAATTGTTGACAGACGGGGGCACTAGGGGAGTTCATCCGCAGGGCATGCAGGAGGACGGGAAACAATATGACCCATTTAGCGCATATAGGGCGTGCTGCCCTCCTTTCGTAGATCTGGGTTGGAGTGACCCAGTTTTGTCGCTGGAGATGGGTAATGTCATAACATAACCTATATCGGAGGGTCCCTGGCAACAGGAGCGGCTGGCATGAATGAATGAATGAAGGGCGGGCGTGCGTGCGTGCGTGCGTGCGTGCGTCTGTGTGTGTGTATACGTGTTCGTGTGTGCGCGTGCGTGTGCGCGAATATGAGTGAGAGGGAGGAGTTGTGGTGGAGTGTGAGGGGGACTCAGGTAGCCGTGGGTAAGATCAGTATTGCTAAGTTACAGACGTATTCAGCTACCCAGCCTTCCCATGATTCATCGCGCCAGTCGTCTAAGTAGCATACACACGAGAGTGAGAGGGCTGGCGGTGTGGTGAGGTGGGGAGGTAGTGAGGTGGTGAGAGGTCGCCGGCACTAACCATAGACATGCAGCACACCGTGCTAATGCTATAGGCTGTATACCACTCTAGCGGCATCGGCCTGTATAATAGCACCCGGGGGCCAGTCCGCCTCCCACATCCAGTTCACGCTGCTCGCTTTTTGGAAGCCAGTGGGAACACATCGTTCTATGCATGCATATGCAATTCATAATCAGGCTCGACTTTAGATTCCATTAAGTTCTGGGTCTTTCCGAAATGAATTATCTATTGTTGTGACATAACAACGGATCGTGGTGAGTGGAGCGGTGGTGTGTGTGGAGATGAGATGAAATGAGATGAGATGAGATGAAATGAGATGAAATGAGATGAGATGAAATGCGGTGGAGTGGAGTGGAGTGGAGTGGAGAGGACAGGAGAGGACAGGAGAGGACAGGAGAGGAGAGGAGAGGAGAGGAGAGGAGAGGAGAGGAGAGGAGAGGAGAGGAGAGGAGAGGAGAGGAGAGGAGAGGAGAGGAGAGGAGAGGAGAGAAGAGGAGAGGAGAGGAGAGAGAGGAGAGGAGAGGGGAAAAGGGGCGGGAGAGACCGGAAGGGGAAAGAAGGGAAGTGGAAAGAGAGGGTGAGGCAGAAGTGGGGAATGAGAGAGGGGAGAGGCTGGTGAGTTTTGTGTATAGTCTATATATACTATTCGCGCATGCCTGGGGCCCCATCGATACTAGCTAAAGACTGCAGGGGACTGACAAGGGGGCGGGGAGTTGGGTGGCGAGGTTACTTCTGCTTAGACATGTTCAGACGAAGAATGGTTGTCGGGGAGTGTGGGTTCGGGTGTTTATGAATGGGTTGTGTGGTGCTGCCGCCTCCATGCACGCTCCGCTCACCCTCACTCATTCATCCTGCTCCGCACGCTGCATATCATTAGTTGAGCGCGCGCGCACACTCTGCGCACCGACATGCACGCTCCATTCACGCTGGTACCGGCACCGCACGTAGCAACGGCCGACGCACACCACAGCTGTACCGTCTCAAAAGGAGGGCAGCTGGGGCGGGGGGAGACGGCGATCATTAACCAACAAATCAACAACCATTTCGAACCATTCCTTTCAACTTAATCCAATTCTTATAAGATCAATACCGTTGTCTCACGCTCTATAGGACGGTCTCCATATGATAGCTTAGTATATATAGACCTACCATATACACATGGATCGATTATTATACTTTATAGCAACGACATCTACGATCAGTTTACTCCTAACATATCACAATAACATAAATATATCTACAAAATAAACCATACCCACAGACACCCATGAATACACACAGACTGTATTAAATTGTGCAACTACTTCCACCACAAGGTAGTAAATTTGTGTTTCCATTGCCAATAAATGGATAGCATTTCTATTAAGTCACGTGACCCATACTCCACCAAGTCAAAGTGAAAGATCGCCCCCTTAGGCAATATGTTTGGTGGGATTTTTTTTTGTATTTAAAAAAAATCAATAAATTATGAAATTACCAAAAGTAGAATCTAGAGATATTCTTTTACCATGTATTGCGATCTACCCGAACTCATTTACCCAGCAGCAGTCCGTGATCATTGCAGCAGTCATTGCTTGGTGACGGAGATATCAATTATGACTAGCTGTGAATGTGTGACTATATATCTTGTTAGACGAGTCGAGTCCCACCCAAATTCAGTTATAATCAAAAAATGTAACTCGGGTAATTGCAGATTTACTAGTGTGTGTATAAATCTATACTTGACTGACATAAAACGATATCTATTAGCCTTAATCAACTTGGGAGACATGATTTGTTTATTTATTAATACATGTATGTCTGCCCTGACTTCTCCGACAAGGAGTGACATACACTTCTCAGACAAGGAGTCACATACCAGACGAGATGGCCGACTGAGTTGAGTATCCGTCTCCCATTCTGGTCGAGTCAAAACGAATGCCGTAACATTTGATACTTGTCGCTATCTAGCCTGGCGGTCGGCATTATTAGGATAGGACAAGGAGCAAGTGAATGAGGAAGACCAATCGTCCATAATTGAAATTTCCTCCACTTAATCAACTAATCTACCAAAAAAGAAATAATATAAAACTAGACAGGTAGGCATTAATAGGGAAATTGCGTCAGGGAGCATAGCTGGTGTTTGCATAGCACACTAGCACCGGAATGGCAAGAAGTGTGAGTTTAATTTCTGCTCTATGGCAACATTTCCCATTTTCATTACCGCATGAAATATGTATGTATGCATGTTATTATATATGTTATATATGTATGTTATGAATGCTTGTGTGTATGTATGTATCTTATGTATGTATGTATGTATGTATGTATGTATGTATGTATGTATGTATGTATGTATGTATGTATGTATGTATGTATGTATGTATGTATGTATGTGTGAATGTATGTATGTGTGAATGTGTGTATGTATGTATATGTATGTGTGTATGTATGTGTGAATGTGTGTATATATGCATGTGTGTATGTGTATGTATGTGCATATGTATGTATGTGCATATGCATGTTATGTAGTCATTGAAGTACATTGACTGTGCCAGTCAATGTACTTGTGCATTGGTAGAAAATGTAATTCAGTTGTCTGTTTGTATCCTAGCAACATCTAAGGATGTTGCTAGGATGCAAAGTGGAGAATGGGAGAGGGGAAACTTTACTAGACCTACCATATCTAGGTCTAGTAAAGTCCTAGCAACATCTAAGGGCATATCAGGACGGGTACCGAATTGTGACAGTGCGCACTCATGGGGAGTTTATAGTGCTGTCCCACTGGGAAACCAGGCCGCCAGCACCATGACCTGGCATCCCACTCAGGTCACATTATCCGGACACTGAGCACACCAGTCCTTGCCCTGTCCTAATAATGCCGAGTGCCTGGTTAGGAAGCCACAAGTATCAATTTTTAAGTCATTGGTTTGACTCGACCAGGGTTCGAACACACGATCTACCAGCACGGGAGACGGACGATGTAACTGTACTTCAGTCTGTGAGATATAACTCATATATGCAATCAAAACAACGGTACATCATTCATTTCATAATGGATGCCATTGAATAAACATAACAGGAGGACTTGCTACGCGAAATATTGCACTAGGGGAAGCCACTGACTGACTGGAGTTTTATATCCTAGCAATATATTAGGTCACTTAGGGGTGTGTTGTGACTAGTGAGGCACATAATCCAGGCGACTGTTCAGGGTTTCCGTGTCGAGAGATACCGGGACAAATACATAATATGTCCAACTCAGTCACAATATTTTGTCTGAGCTAACCAGCAGAATGACACTAAAACTTTAATGCCAGACTGCATCAGTGCCTATGGCAGGGACTGCTTCATTTTCTCAAAGACTTGAAAGGGCACTGCCCTGTGTTGGAGGAAGTATTATTAAATTGGCATAGTCCAATAAAATAGCATTTTAAGCAATATACTTATCTAAATCAGAACATACGTACCCACATTAGACACCGATGCACATATTGAGTATGTGTTGCTTCATAAAAGGGCATACCAAGTGATTGATTGATTGGTGGTTGCTACGCCGTGTCGGCAACATAGGCCATATTCACGGCGAGTGAATTTAATAGGACCTGTTACTACTGAAGCTTATGGAGTTCTGAAAAGCATAACAAGATAATGTTGCATGTTTACACTTCACATATCTTCTAAAATAAAGTCAAATAAATACATTGTAACGATCAACCTACAGTATTAGTTCAGACAATTGCAGGAACTCAACACCATCGACTACACAACTTTAATTAAGTACGACATAGCATCAGTGTGCTGCCGTTGTAATATCAATTATGCCTTTGGGACAACTCCGGGGCATATCCATGGCAACTGGCCTTAAACTGGTTGGTCCCATCAACTGGCCTTTAAATTGGCTAACTTTGGATACAGTTAAGTGAAAACATGTAACATTATTTTGGTGGCCACCATAGACTCCAGTGCTAACAGGTTCTATTAAATTCATGTCTATGTAGGAATAAATGCTAAAACGGAAGTTCTTACATTGTATATCCTACATCAATATTAAATCTAGCTGGCTGTTTTGGTTACAAAGATTTGATACTTTCATCGGACTATGCAGCTTGAATACAGCCATACATTGTGTGCAGAGAGACGTGTGCTTGCTCTAGATGAATGAACAAATGTATCGAGATATATACCATCAGCAATTATTTCAGGATGCCATTTATGTACCTGACCACTGAACGATTTGAGGTTTCCATAGTTACATACTGCTCACTGAGTTACATTTTTAAACACACCGTACTTTCACCATGTGAATAATAATTCCCAACATTTATTAATAATAGTCATTTTCTAAAAATAGACCGTCTACATTAAGGGGTGTGGCTTGCCCATGCTGCACATACATGCATGCAGGATAGATTATGGTGCCCGTCAACAGCATCTACAAAGTTCGGGATAGAATCCCCTATCGACTCAACCAGAACCAAAGGACTTAGATAGTTTACACGTCATCACATTGCCTTGCGCCCAGCATGGCTAAGAACTTAAAGGTACACATTGTCAAAAACAAAACACTCACCTAGATTTGATTCTAAATATCTATTTTTAGATATGTACTTTTTAAGCATGTGTTGCCACATAGAAGGGCATACTGAATCAATTTAATAGAACCTGTTACTGCAAAAGTACACAGTTTTTGGGTGCTTGACAAAATTAATGTTGCATGTTTGCACTTCAAATATCTCAAAAGTTAGCCAGTTACTTCAAACTAAATGTATGTAAAACAATCACTTTAATGGATTCATCTCAGAAAAATTACTAAAAAATAACAAACACTGGACTAGTGACTTTGGGTTTTGATGCCGCAGTGGGGGGGGGGGGGGGGGGGGGGGGCGACCTTCCCAGTGGGGAACTTCAATAAATACACTAGAAGCTTGTACGCTCTCAGGTCGATACAAGTCCTCATTATGAACTCATGTTCCTGGGAGGTAAACCCATAGTCAGCATTCAGTGGATACAAGTCCTGATTATGAACTCAGATGTGCCTAGGTGGTAAAACCGTAACAGTATTCATCAGCACTCACTCATTCATCCATTCGGTCGCTGCCTTTAGAGAGCCGGGCAGAAACGCCCATTTCTATGTACTACTCACTGACAAATGCCACTCGGTCCTATGGTCAAGATCCCCTTAAAGTCCACCTCACACTACACGAGTTTCACGATTATCAGGTCATCTGAGGCATTCGCAATCGGGTCAGTCAGTGGTGGGGGCGGGGGTTTGGAATGGCTGAATGGAACAGGGGACGCTGCTCGGCGCCTCATTGAGATTTTAGTAAATATCGGTGCAGTCAATAGTTTGTTGGAGTTTTACGTCCTGGCAACATCTAATGACATAACAGGACGGCCAATGCAGTAAACGTGTGCCTAACCTACCGATGCCACCTGAGACTTTTAAATTAATAGCCCAGAATGAAATTACATTATTAGGATCCCCTTTTTTATCCCCAACATTCATCCTATACATGGCCATGTAAGCCAGACAGAATTTGGCAATAGAATCCACCCAGAATTTGACAGCGAATGCCCATGGAATTAGGCTATGGATCCCACGTGGAATTTTGGAGCGACACCATCTAAACTTTAGTTATGGGAACCACTAGAATTAGGCAGTAGCAGCCACCTAGAATTTGGCAGTGAATCCACCTAAGATTTGGCAATGAAGCAAACCAATAGCTTGGCCATACAAGGCGCCAGAAATTATCGAGGAAGGCCACTAGAATTTGACTATGAAAATCACTAGAGTGTGACTACGAAAGTGACTAGAAAGTGGCTATGAAAGCCAATTAACAATTGCCTATTTCGACTGCTATATGCCAAATACTTTGATCTAACAGGAAATGTTGTGTTAGTGGCTAGGTGGTTACGATCGAATTATGGGAATGGGGTGAAGTAAGAACTACGTTGTTGCACGAGAACTTATAATTCTTCAAAATAGTTAAATACAAGGATGTAAAGTCGCCCCCCCCCCCCCACAAATTGATTCCTTCCATAGAACTTAGAAGGCAAAAGGTGGATTCATTTGACCTAGTAACAACCGTAATAATTGTGTCCGATAATGTGTCGTTACCGTGCTGAAAAACCAATGGAACCCAAAAATCATTACCGATGGGATCTCATTAGCCCTATGCACAGAACGCAAAATGAGTTCCCCACAACATTTGAAATTGTATATGTTGAACATGAAATCCTCTTTGTTGAACATAACAAATTAAAAACATTAATAAGTTGTCTTCCTACTTACCTGGTGGACAAAGATGTCCTGGCTCCCGTCGAGCGGGGTGATGAATCCGAACCCCTTGAGCACATTGAACCACTTGCACTTGCCCAGCTGGCGTCTGCCACTGTCACCTGAAATAATAAGGGCACTGACTGAAAAACACTGAACCCAACAAACAGATATGAAGTCATTCAAAGAAAAGAAATGTGGTTTATTAAAAAAAAGAAGAAAAAAAAAAAAAAAAAGATGAGAGCGCAGAAGTAACTCCAGCATTTTGTCATGCATACCAACATTCATTATGCAAGTTTTCAAATCAAATATCTTCAACAGTCGCAATTTATACTAAACGTTATTTCAAATGGCAATAAAGTATTCAACTGAAAATAGGCAACAAATGCTTAATAAGTGCACCGGGATCTAAAGCTAGAATTGTAGAATCAAGCCTAGCTATTATCATTTGGATTTTGACAATTTGATGACTTTCATTGAACTAAACTCTTTTGAATGCTTCTGCCCTGGCTAGGAAGTAGATGAAATACACTGCAGTTATGCTCACATACCTACACCAGAAGCAAATGCATAGTAAACGAATTGTATAGACAAGATCACTGTTCCGACTGCGCATGCGCACGGCATGCGCTGAAAACTAGCCATTTTGAGCTAAGAAACACAATTCCACACAAAACAATCGGTTACTTTAAGGCTGATATCCACATCACCATTATTAATTCTTGTTCTAAATATTAAAATGCCAAATGTGGCAACAGACACTTGTTTCAGAGAAATATATAGCCAATATCTGACTAACCCTACTCATTTTCTATTTCTGTCATTAACCATAGGATATAAATAAAAACATGAATAAAATAAGTAAAACTGACTGGCTATGGCTATAACACTAGTCTGAGTGCCCAGATTTGTCTAAATCTAAATGCACATAGCAGAAGATGTGCTGATTATATTGATGTAAATGCAATGCTGGATAAAATATTAATATCTTAATTCTATATATTTTTTTAAAGTTTGTATTCTACATTTCAAACAAGAGCTGAGATGAGCTGAAACTAGTACATTTAATAGCTGCACTCAGTGTATTAGCCTGTGCCATGTGCTTCTCGCGAGTTTGTTTTTCTTCCTCTCATCCCACAATAATGGTGATGTAATGTATTGGCCGTTGTGTTATTCAACCAAAAGGACCTTCACCAGTCGAGTATTTGAAAATGGTGAGCAGTTCATACTTCAAACATACACCAAGCAGCATGACGTAGCTAACGGTTGGGCGGGGGGTATTTACAGATAACCGCACCGCAATATACATAACAGTTGTATAATCCTACTTTCTGCCAGTAACAAAAGCTATTAGGTTGAATCTACGTTTTAGAGAGAAGTGATTTATATTTCCAATGATTCATTTGCATATGTTTGAAATGAAATAATGTTAAATTAATGTTGGTATATGCACCCAAGTGCCGGAAATCATACCACAGCAGTGACAGGTTCGAATAAATTTAATTAGTAATCATGTTATACTGCAATAAGCCTACCCTGACTCCCACCTCCCATTAGACCTACCCTAACTCCCACCCTCACACTCACCCGAACTTCCACCATCTCACTCACCCTCACGCCCATCCTGACTCCCATCATCACACTCACGCGAACTCCTACACTTACCCTAACTCCCACCCTCACACTCACCCGAACTTCCACCATCTCACTCACCCTCACGCCCATCCTGACTCCCATCATCACACTCACGCGAACTCCTACACTTACCCTAACTCCCACCCTCACACTCACCCTAACTTCCACCATCTCACTCACCCTCACGCCCATCCCACCTCCCATCATCACACTCACGCGAACTCCTACACTTACCCTAACTCCCACCCTCACACGCACCCTAACTCCCACCATCTCACTCACCCTCACGCCCATCCCACCTCCCATCATCACACTCACGCGAACTCCTACACTTACCCTAACTCCCACCCTCACACTCACCCTAACTTCCACCATCTCACTCACTCTCATGCCCATCCCACCTCCCATCATCACACTCACGTGAACTCCTACACTTACCCTAACTCACACCCTCACACTCACCCTAACTTCCACCATCTCACTCACCCTCACGCCCATCCCACCTCCCATCATCACACTCACGCAAACTCCTACACTTACCCTAACTCCCACCCTAACTTCCACCATCTCACTCACCCTCACGCCCATCCTGACTCCCATCATCACACTCACGCGAACTCCTACACTTACCCTAACTCCCACCCTCACACTCACCCTAACTTCCACCATCTCACTCACCCTCACTCCCATCATCACACTCACGCGAACTCCTACACTTACCCTAACTCCCACCCTCACACTCACCCTAACTTCCACCATCTCACTCACCCTCACGCCCATCCTGACTCCCATCATCACACTCACGCGAACTCCTACACTTACCCTAACTCCCACCCTCACACTCACCCTAACTTCCACCATCTCACTCACCCTCACGCCCATCCTGACTCCCATCATCACACTCACGCGAACTCCTACACCTACCCTAACTCCCACCCTCACACTCACCCTAACTTCCACCATCTCACTCACCCTCACGCCCATCCTGACTCCGATCATCACACTCACGCGAACTCCTACACTTACCCTAACTCCCACCCTCACACTCACCCTAACTTCCACCATCTCACTCACCCTCACGCCCATCCTGACTCCCATCATCACACTCACGCGAACTCCTACACCTACCCTAACTCCCACCCTCACACTCACCCTAACTTCCACCATCTCACTCACCCTCACGCCCATCCTGACTCCCATCATCACACTCACGCGAACTCCTACACTTACCCTAACTCCCACCCTCACACTCACCCTAACTTCCACCATCTCACTCACCCTCACGCCCATCCTGACTCCCATCATCACACTCACGCGAACTCCTACACTTACCCTAACTCCCACCCTCACACTCACCCTAACTTCCACCATCTCACTCACCCTCACGCCCATCCTGACTCCCATCATCACACTCACGCGAACTCCTACACTTACCCTAACTCACACCCTCACACTCACCCTAACAGTCAAGCTCACACCTGACTGGTCAACGATTGGTCACTGACCAGTTGGTGACCAATCGCCAACCAATGGTTTCCCACCTGTTTTTGCTTTGGTCACAAGGTCGTCGGCTTTCGGTCACAAAGTGGTTGCAATCCATAGTGTGACTAACTACTACAACAACTTTTAAAATATTCCGATAATTAATTACACATTGGTGGGTGATGTGAACTGGTCTATGAGGGATTACAAATGTTATATAAGCGGTAAATGATGTAATGTGACCAGATGCATATGTGGTATTGTATAGTGCTGGTGATCCTTTACTTAGATTAAATAGACATTGTGTATTCTATAGATAGTGTGATTGGGCCGTAGCAGCTCTGCTCCCCCCTCCCCACCCCCAACTGTTAGATACGGATCACTGCACACCCAGACACAACAGGGCAGTGAGGCCAAAACAACCAAGGCATGGTTACAAGCATGCTTACTGTTAATTGGTGGATATGTGAATGCTTACTGTTGATTGGAGGATCTGGTCATGTGACAGGCCATCTTGGATTCTAAAACCACTATATAATAATAAACCTGAGGGTGCAAGCTCTCGCTACCTTTGACTCTATACTCTGCCTTTCTTCTACTTGCATGTAGTGATTTCCTATTTAGCCTGCCTACACAACTACAGCTGCCAGCCGACGACTTTACAAACTTGTCAAATATAGGTGAAAACAAGTAGAAGCGTTTGGTTAAGCTTGAATTATTCGTCACAAATACCATGTTGCAATTGTAAAATAATTCCAGAAAGTATATAATTTGCAAGCTTAAATGCCTATCAGTATCAAAAGATTTGCTGCTATTTCACAATCTCCCTGAAATGTGACCAGTGAAGTTGTGTAAAATGGCACTGCTTTTTTCAGTGATTATGCGAAATCCCTAGATATTTTAGGTCGTGAAATCCCTAAAAATGTAAGGGATTTCACAAAATCCATAATTACCCAATCTTACTGTAACATATATATATACATATATATACATATAAATATATGTTCCAGCTACATTGGGCAATGGTGGTTAAAGATGAGGTAGTGTATGCTAACGGCGGAATACTGAACATGTTGGGCTTCAGATTCAGATTAAAATAAATTGACTCAGCATTCCATCCATGCAACAAATCTTAAATAGACGCACGGCAACTAAGACCATGGTCAAGGCAAATAGCAAGTAGAATATATTGCCAATCTGGTTCTCCTAGAACAGTTTGTGAACCAGTTTGCAAAGATGACAACGGCAATGACGACATGCGTGATGCAAAGATGTGCAAAAAGTACCGTCCGATACCAACGCTGTCGAAAGGTAACCGGCGGGGCGGGGCCCATGACAGGCGGTGTGCGGCGGGGTGTGGCACTCCACACTTATAACCCCAGCGTGGCGAACAGGTGTCAAAACACAGATGCTGAACGGACATTTAGTACACGACTGGGGGTTGGTTGGTCATGATGGTGATGCATAGCCCGCCAGTCGGGCAGTGTCACCCCCTGTGCACACAGCACGCAATGTGTGCTGTGTGCACAGGGGGTTGGTGGGGCAAAGACCCTATAACACTAAGGCGGCTCACTCAGCATGTACCAGGTGGTGGGTTTGATCATTTTGATAGCATTTGGAGTGTCAGAAGAAACCCTGGTGTTGCTTGGGGTTTAGGGGTGTGGTTGGGGTGTAGGTATGTGTGTCTTTGTGGTGTAGGTATGTGGTGGGTGTGTAAGTGTGTGGTGTGTGTCATGGGTGTGTAGGTGTGTGTGGTTGAGGTGGTGTGGTGGTGGGGGCATAGGCATGTGGTGGGGGGTTTAGGTGTGTGTGGTGCTGATTTAGGGCTGTGGTGGGGGTTTAGGGATGCTAAAGATTGTGAGGTGCCACTCTCCAAGACCCCTCCAACTCCACCACCCACACCCACCTATACCTATACCCCAACTATACACACCGTCAACCTCCACGTGGAGGGTCGGGGTGGGGGTAGCGGTGGTGGTGGGAGTTCTTATGGAGTAGCAACACACAACCAGTGGGGACCTCCCTTCCCCCCCCCCCCACTTACATCAGGGAAGGGGATGGGGATGGGGATGTGAGGCGTGGGGGATGAGGAGGGGGAAAGGGAAGGGAGGGGGAGGGAGATGTGGTGCGAAACCGCCATGTGAGGTGGGTGAGGAGAGGGAGGGGGTAGAGGGTGTGTGGGGAGGGAAGGGCAGAGGCGGAGGAGTGCGGTGTGAGAGTTTTGGGTAAGGTGGATGAGAAGGGAGCTAGGGAGAGAGAAGGGCGGGGAAGGGGAGGGGAAGGGTGGTGAGGCCGGGGGAGGGTAGGGTATGGAGGGGGGCAAGGGAAGGGGAGGGCGGGGGAAGGGGGGTGAAGCCGGGAGGGTCGGGAGTGGAGGGAGAGAGAGCGGGGGAATGAGGGAGGGCAGGGCAGAGGGAGGTGGGGACCAGGCAGTAGGAGCAACATCGGCCAAATCCAAATGACAGGCAATCTCTCTTTTTTTAGCATTTTTAATTCACCGTCTCACCTCGTAGGCCTATGTGTTTACATGTGAAACACCAGACAGCAGCTGGGCTGATCAAACCCACCACAAGATGGCACTGCAAAATTTACATTACCATGGGAGAGATAGGGAGTGAGCCGTCTTAGTGTTATAGGGTCTTTGGTTGGGGGTAACTAGACCGTGCGACATCATTCCGATGTCGTTCCGACATCAGCACCTGCATCGGAGTGACATCACGACACTCCTACGTCAGTGACATCATGACACTCCTACGTCGGTGTGACAGCATGGCACTCCTAAGTCAACTGGTGTGACATCATGACACTCCTACGTCGATCTTAACCATCGGAAAAGGATAGGGTTAATGTCATGAGGATACCATATCCGGATGTTAATAAATTACCTACATTTTGAACAACTGATTTCCAGTGATTTTTCTTTTAATGTGTATGTGTATGTGCATTTCTTTGTTTCATATTAAATTATCCTAGAAACAAATAAGGTTGTTGTATTTTCTTGACCTATACATTCAGTATAAATTTAAGGATTTTCCAACATCTCTGTCAATGCTAAACTATAATTATACCGATCGACGCCGACATCCAATGATCGACGCCGACAACTTTAATAGATGTCGGCGTCGCAATTCTTAAAATCTCGTGCATTTCTTTGTTTTATATTAAATTATCCTAGAACAAATAAGGTTGTTGTATTTTCTTGACCTATACATTCAGTATAAATTTAAGGACTATCCAACATCTCTGTCAATGCTAAACTATAATTATACTGATCGACGCCGACATCCATGCGAATGGGATTGGGGGAGTTATCAAAGTGACTTAGCCACCAATAAATGTCGGCTAGTCCATTGTCAGAGATAAACATTGTCTTTTCAAAGTTACCCTTGGCTCGGGCCAAAGCTAGATTTTTATCAATTTTCAGGGACTTAACGTGTGCGGCCCCATATAAAATAGCAGGGCTGTGTGAAATCATTATACCGATTAAGACTGCGACCTGTCTTATCTTTGGCCTAGAAATGTCTAACAGCTGTATCGCTGTGTCCCGCAACTTATCTTTCTTTTGTTGTGTAAGTGACACGGTCATAGCCGTCGTGTTTAAAATGAAGCCTAGACACTTAAGCTCCTTAGTAGGAGAAAACACGGATTTCTTATCATGAATGAAGAAACCCAAGTTTGAGAAAAGTTGACATAAATCTTGAACGGCGAGCTCGCATTGTTTGAAAGATTGTCCCATAATGAAAGAATCATCAATGTATGGAAACATACAATGACCAAGTTTAGCCATGTGTGAAAAAACCGGTTTCAACAACTTAGTAAAAAGTCATGGCGCACACGCCAAACCATTAGGTACGCAGGTAAATTTAAAAAGCTGGCCATTCCAAACAAACCTTAAATATTTGCGATACACCTCCTGAATAGGGACGGTATAGTAAGCATCTCTTAAATCGACACTCGCTAGCCAACACTCTGGGGTGATCAAATCTCGAGCTGTTTCTAATGAAAACATTTTGAAATGTTGGTATTCAATGATTTCATTTAATTTAGTTAAATCTAAGATCATGCGAATAGACCCATCTGGTTTAGGAGTGGAGAAAATATTTTAAATGAATTCACCTTTAGCATGTTGTACTCTTTTGACAATGCCTTTGGCTTCAAAAAGCCTAACCTGTTCATTTAGTTGAAATCTTTCTTGCAAATTGAATTTATATGGAAAAGGTGCTCTTTTCTGGACAGGTAATTGTGTGAAAGGAATTGCAATGCCTTTAACAATACTAATAACCTCGGGGTTTGTGGTTAATTGTTGCCATTGTTCTAAATAATTAACAATGTTGCACGCTTGAAAAAAGCTTACGTCAGTTTGTGTTTCCTCTGTGACCATGTCAGGGCCAGGAGGCTGAAAAGTTTGTGTGGCGTTCTCTACTTGTTCCCTGGTTTGGGGACAAAGTCCCGTTTGTAACCGCGGTTGTCGTTCCAGTTTGAGGGTTGTCTGTCGCCCCGACCTCTTCCCATCTGGCTGAATGCGAAGGATGGGCCGCCCCTGAACGGCCTTCCTCCCCGGCGGAAGCGAAAATCCGTCCGGCTTCGTCTGAACCCGAGTGGGTTTTGGGATTTACGGCCCTTGAGTTCCGTGTTCTTGGCACTCTTAGTGTCCACCTCTACTTGCTTGTACAAATAGGCAAGCTGACCCCCAAACATCTTGGACTTGTCCAGAGGTTCGCCTTTGATGGGGGTAGGTCCGGTGTAGACTGTGTATTCCTTGCCGTCATGATCAGTCATCTTCTTTGACTGGGCTACCTCTTTGCCCGCGTCGGTAGTGACGGTATTAAACACATTTTCGAAGCGGCGATGTGTCATGTAGTTGCTCGCCGCAGCGAGCAAGGCAATGCCCCTGTCCATTACCCGAGCCAAGGACGAGAATTTATTCTCGGTCTGCATGCGGTTAGCAACCGGGATAATTGAAGTCAAGGACCCCAAAACTACCTTATGGATCAAAGATAGGGCAGTTTCATAGCGGCGACATTCGTCGGACAGATGGATGCCAGCATCCATCTCCTTACACACCGTAGCGGGAATACCTTTGACGCCAGAGATCTGTTCAGTCAATTTATTAATGACCTCAGCTGGTTTGAAGGTTGTAAAATGGCCATTGACCGTTTTCCTCATCATGCTTGTGGTACGAACCCTTTTTGCCTTTTTCTTGACAATCTTCTTCCCAACCTTAGCGCCTATTTTGGCGTACACCCCAGCGCGTTCCGTATCGGAATCGGGTTCCGTGGAAGAGGAGTCGTCTGACGAGTCCGAGGACGAGTCTCTCTTTTTCTTTTTCTTTGACTTCTTAGGGCGTTTAGCGTTAGCGGCCTTGGTGAACTCATCACCTGAGCTGCTTACAGTGCGGCGTTTCTTGCCGCGCGCTTTCGGTTTCGGAACCTCGTCGTCGGAAAAGTCCTCCCAATCCTCATCAGGGATTTGGGGAGGGCCCGCAAAGGAAAGAGCCTGGAATTGGCGCATCTTTTCCTCCATCATAGCTGCCATCTTAGCCTCCCAATCACTTGGTTGAGGTGGCTGGTCACTTTCCCGGTCGGACGTCTGTGCCCCGGGCTGTGGGGACGGCGGAGCCGTAGCCGCTGGTGACGAATCCTAATCCGTAGGGGCAATGCCCTCGGCTGCCGCAGGCTGCTTATTCCGCCGAGTGGCCATCGGTTCCTGTAACGACAAAAGTGTTACTTAACCGGAATCATCTCAACTACACAAAGTGTAACCAGTAAACTGGGTTGAGGTAACAGGTACGAAACTCGGAGGTTCGCCTTAAACCCGGTCTGGGGTGTCTATAAAAAACACCCAGAAGCATCCCCAACAACATCCTCTATTCAGGATCCGGGAGAATTTTCTTAGGAAATGAGCAACTCGGGTTACCATTTCTCCCTGTCTCAAAAACAGGTGTCGATAGAACAAAGGACTATCGGTTTTGTATGTGCCAGCGGCACCCAGTGTTCTATCCTCAAGTAAAAAAACACGTACAAAGTCCAAAATGGACCTGAGAAAGTTCTGAACTTTCATAATGTGATGCTATAAAGCATCATACACAGTTTAACCTAAGATTCCATTACTTACTTTGTGAATAAGTAGTCTTAGTAGATAAATCCTGTTGGAGCAACTCACAAACGTCCTCCCGTTGTGAGTCACTTATGCTAATTGCTGGCGCCGGATGTGCTTCCTTCTCCCTAGCCTGCGGCTAGCCAGAGGCGGTATACCGAGGTAAAATTATATATATATTACACCATAAACACTTCCCTTCCAAAAACAAATGCTTCCCAACATAGTTGCAAACCAGTATGAATGAAGATAAGTGGTGTCTATTCTATAAAGATTTCTCTTTTACCCATGGTTATGACTTCGGCCTACGTCAGATATATTACATTCACATTTATTGATCAAATGCAATCTTTAAAGTTCGATGGTTTTAAGTTTCTGACATTTTCTGAAATAAATACATTTGATTCATCTTTTATTTTGAATGTCCAACTTTGCAGATATTTGACGTGAAAATATGCCATATTAAGTTTAGCAAGCACTTCAAAATTCTGCCTTGGCAGGTTGTATCAAATTGGCCCAGTATCTTAGACTTAGTTAATAAGTGTGCTTGTATCGGAATTGGATATGTAGGATTAAACCTAGGTAAGTGCTTCGGTTTTGAACTGTTGATGCTTTCATCGGACTTACAAAATTGATACTGAGAGCCTGGCGCTCGGCATTATTAAGATATGACATGGACTGGTTGGCTCAGTACATACAGATAATGTGACTGGTTCGCATACTGCTGGTGACATGGTATCGGGATGGAGCAGCACTATAAAGTCACCATAACATAAGTGTGTATTGTCACCAGACACCGGTTCTAATTACATCATATGATGCAGAGCCTCAATTGCTCACCCTAGCACTACCGTGACCTACAAGTCGAGCCTGATGAAACGTTGACAACTAGGGCCTCTGATGCCACCACGATTGACACAGACGCGGACTGACAATGACAATGATAATGACAGTGGGGTGTTCTGTTGTCGCCGTCTTCTTGTGTCAGTTGCGTGATAACCTCTGATCTGCCGGAGTCACGTGGTTGGACTGACAGTGAGCCGCGAGCTGTGGTGGCAGTTCATTCATATGTCGAGATCATCTGCCTTTTGGCAAGGCCTGGTCAGTGAGCTGTGATAAACTGAGGACGTTGGGCTGCATTGGTACTACTATACAGATTCACTATTGGTACAGTATTCAGTGTTTGTTGTAAGCCGTATTGCAAAAAAATGGTACATTATGTCGAGATCAGGACTCGAACCAACACCTCTGCCATTCGGGGCGAGTGTTCTAACCGCTAGTCAATATAATGTCTCCCTACTGTAATCAACCTACCCATGGCTACATGTGTATGTGTTATTTCACATGGGAAGTGTAGGGTATGTGTGGATTGTCCGCTATGTAAGAGGTATGTGGGAACCTGGCCTAATGGTCATGTGACCAGTCACATGGTCTGGGTATGTTTCCCGGATAACCCAGTTGACTAAGACTAGTAAGAGAAGTCTCAGCATCACACGCATTACTACTAGTCTGGTCTGTTGGGGGGGGGGGGGGGGAAGAACTGTGCAAATTTGTCTCCAAGCATGAAATTTGGCACACTTGTGACCTGCTGAATTCAAATCTGCCGGGAGCCAAAAAGCCAATTTTCAATGGGGTCGGCATATTGGACAATTGAACCAAAAAAATGTCAAGAAGAACTCATACAGTTACAAATCAAAACACTTCACTAGGGTTTTGGACCTCAAGGATTCTAAATTTGATGTTGACAGTAGCCTTGACAGGATACGCCATTTTGAATCCTACGCAGTGGTTCAGCCAGCTGAATTCCCAAGCAATAATTTGCATGTACCATGTACTCCAGGTCTCAATTCTCGGCCATCTCATAATCTGCTACATGGAGCCAAAGTCAAGGATGAGTCTTGGATGGCACAGGTGTCCACAGTGCTGAAACACATTGCCAGAAGGTGAAGTCATCACCTGGTCAGGCTACAACTCCCAACTCATGAGTGATGACTCTGTAAAGCCTAAGGCAGTGATAGGTGTTCTACCTCTGTTCCCTGACAAAGCAGCCACACCTTCTATGATGAAACATGCAATGCATCTCACAATGCAAGGCACAGAGACCCTCAACCCTGGTCAAACTCTTGTGCTTGGTGATGACCAGCCTCTGTATGCCATTGCTAAGCAACTGTGGTGGTCATTCCCTGAGACAATGGGGGAAGATAAGCTGGTCCTGATGATGGGCACTCTACACATAGAGGACAAAATGCACCTGATGATTGGTAAGTTGCTGCGAGACTCTGGGTGGAGCAACATTCTTACTCAGGTGCAGATCCTCACATCTGGCCGTGCCCAGTCTGTGCTTGATGAGCATCATATTAAGCGCACTTGCTATGCTCACCAGGTCTCTGTCATAGGTCTGTGTCTCCTCAGACAGAAGTCATACTCCAATTACTGCTCTGGTGTTGAGGGACCACCTGAGTCTCTAGAGATGTGGGCTCAAATGTCCAGAACTCACTATCCCATGTTCATGTTCTGGTCTACCATCGTGGACCTGGAGCTCCTAATGTGCCGATTCATCCGTTCTCCCCATGACGGAGACTTCCTGCTGTATGTGCAGGTCTGTGATGAGTTTTGCTCATGGGCCCCACAAACTATGCTCATTGGCTACCAGTGCATGTGCGGGATATGGTCCAGTTGCCTGAGAAGCACCCAAAGTTGTATGCTGAGTTTCTCAAGGGGAACTTTGTTGTCCAGAGGTCACTTCCCAAGTTCAGCCTCATTGGACCAATCGCATGAGCAGTCAAACAAGAACCTTCAGGCCCATGGTGGTGCAGTTGGTCTGTATGAAAACCATGATGCACTCACTCTTTTCATGATAGCAGGTCCCGACTGTTCTCGTTGTATCGAGGAGTTTGAGGCTGTGTTGGAAACTGCAAGCTAACGCACTGCCCATCATGAAGAAGCAAGTGGTTTGCAGACGAAGTACAAGGAAGATGTTCTGTCATTTGTGGAGAGAGTTGAACAACTGGGTAATCCCTTTGACAATGGCCATGAGCTTTTGGCTCTACACACACAGGAGGTCATGAAAGATGAAGTTGTTGCATCGCTTGCCCAGCTTCATAACCTTGGAAAAGATCTGCATGCCAAGTTTGTAACACAGACTCTAGAGCAGGACACTTTGCCAATAACAATCACTCTCAAACGACAAAATGTCCTCACATTTGCCAATCGCCCTGTTACCACAAAAAAAGGAGGCACATCAGGCAGTGCTCAGAGAAACTCTACACTAATAACCAAGCTTTTCCTGTCCTTGCAGTCTCGGCCTGATGCAGACATGGAAGTGTTCTTTCGGTATGAGAATCAGAGAGAACCACCTAGTCTCTCCAACCAAGGATCACTCAGGTCTAGCAAAAAGTCAGACATTCTAGAGCACCTAAAGGCACCCACTGGTCGCTCAGCTGCAGCCAAAGCAGCCACAGTTGTGGTACTTGACATGGCAGCTGTTGTCCACATGGTGCGGCCGACCTAAGCACACACATTCACTGACTATGTGTCACAGCATTTGGTGCCATTTCTGGAGTCACAGGTAACTCCAACTGTCACACGGGTAGATGTCGTACCAGGATTGGGGATGGCCAGACCTGTATTCCAAAGCAGGACTGGAACACTGGGTTCCTCAAGAATACTGACAACAAGAGGGAACTGTTCCCCTTCCTGAGTGCTCAGCTTGTGAAGTAGGATCTGGGTGGGAGGCTTCTCCTCAGCACCAACAATGAGAGTCTTCTCTCCAACAAACAACATGACGTGTCTGGTCTTCAGCCATGTAACCACATTGAGGCTGATACCAGGATACTGCTCCATCTTGCCCATGCAGCACAGCAGCGGCACCTGGTTGCATTGATCCACACAGTCGACAGTGATGTGGTCATCCTGGCCATTCACTTCTTTTCATCACTGGGGCTGTCCGAGTTGTGGGTCTGTCTCGGCAGTGGGAAGAAGATGCGTGACCAGACGGGATGGCTGAATGAGTTAGAGCGTCCGTCTACCGTGCTGGTAGATCGTGGGTTCGAGTCCCGGTCGAGTCAAACCAATGACTTTAAAATTGATACTTGTCGCTTCCTAGCCAGGCGCTCGGCATTATTAGGATAGGGCAAGGACTGGTGTGCTCAGTGTCAGGATAATGTGACTGAGTGGGATACCAGGTCATGGTGCCGGCGGCCTGGTTTCCCAGTGGGACAGCACTATAAAGTCGCCATGAGTACGCACTGTCACAAGTCGGTGCCCGTCCTGATATGACCTTAAGATGTTGCTAGGACGTAAAACAACAAACAAACAAAGATGCGTGACATTCCGATCCACACTCTCTCTGCCCAGCTTGGACCATCAAGGTGCCTGGCATTGCCACTATTCCACGCGGTCAGAGGCTGTGACACTGTCACACTTCCTGGGATGTGGGAAGAAGTCAGCCTGGCAGAGCACACCAGGACTGACGGACACCCTTGTTGCCCTCACCAGTGAACCCCAAGAGCTCAACCCAAAGTCCCAGCACTCTAGAACACTTTGTTGTAGTCCTGTACAGCAAGGTCTGTGGTCTGGAAAGAGTCAATGAGGCTAGGCTTCGACTCTCCACAAGTGGGAAGAATACACTGGAGGCCTTACCACCAACACAAACTGCTCTGTATCAACACATCCGCAGAGCAATGCTGCAGGCCAGCTTCTTCTGGAGTCAGGCAACGTCTGTCCACCAGGACATCCCTGACTTCCATGACTGGGGGTGACACAAGGACATCACTGGTGGGTGGTTGCCCTTTTGGACAACCTTTGAGGACAGCAGCAAGGCCTGTTCCATCCTTTTGCAGTGTGGCTGTGCGAAGTCATGCAGAGCTGCCGTTCGTTGCACAAACCTGGACAGGTTTGTGCAAATGCGAAGGCGGATGTTTGTTTGTTTGTTGTTGTTTTATGTACCAGCAACATCGAAGGTCATATCAGGACGGCGAAGGTGGATGTGTGAACAATGAGGATTGATGAATCAGTGTCACACCTGTCAGAGCATGTGATATGATTGATACATTTATTGATTGATTGACTGCCTTTTTCATTGGATAGTGTCTTCATGGTTATTAGCCTGATTTTGTTGATCAATAAAGGATACCTATGAAAAGACATTTTACTTATGATTCTATTACTTTAAGTGTCAAAGTTATGCAAAATTCATTATAATATTACAATTTATTTTGGTGAGTGTTAAGGTTACTGTCAAACAGATTTAGAATCCCTGAGGTTACAAAACCCTAGCAAAGTGTTTTGATTTGTAACTGTATGACTTCTTCTTGGCAAGTAATGTAAAAATCTTTTTTTTTTGTGGCGGCCATTTTGAATTGTCCAATATGGCGACCTCATTAAGAATTGGCTTTGGCTGCCGGCAGATTTGAATTCAGCAGGTCACAAACTACAAGTGTGCCAAATTTCATGCTTGTAGACAAATTTGCACAATCCCTCCTTAAAATCCCCCTAACAGACCAGACTATACAGCAAGATGAGTGCAACTCACTACATGTGGATATGAGGTTTGTAGTCGTTCATGCATTATGCTATTTGGGATGAGGGCTCAGTGACACCAATACCTTTTGATAGTTATAGCAAAGATAGTTATAGCAAAGA
The DNA here is from genome assembly GCA_030323885.1 of Branchipolynoe longqiensis. Lineage (NCBI taxonomy): Eukaryota > Metazoa > Annelida > Polychaeta > Phyllodocida > Polynoidae > Branchipolynoe > Branchipolynoe longqiensis. The sequence goes on along the minus strand of CM059189.1, from coordinate 15,178,568 downwards.
ACATAATGTCTATCTACATGTACACTAAAAGACATTATTGAATGAAAGACAGTTTGATGGATGATAAAAATGCTTATGGGTGCATAGATGTATTGCAAATGACATGTGGCACTCAACTTTAAAAATGCTTATTAATTGCTCGTTTAGTGATTTTACAGGGTACGATGACTTTAATAAACTGCACGCACCAAAATAAATATTATTAAACATCGACAGACATCAATGGGTTGGACAAATCCACGTTAATCGATAAGTGGCGCTGCGACGCAACTCGGGTCAATGTTATGCACTGGAGCCAATGGGTGGTGAGGGTTTAGGGGTGTGGTGTGTATAGGTGATGTAGGTGGTGTATTGGTGGTGTAGGGAGTGTAGGTGTGTTGGTGGTGTAGGTGTGTGTGGTGGGGGTGTAGGTGTGTGGTGTGGGTGGGCATGGGCTCGTAGGGATGCTAAAGATTGTGAGGTGCCGCTCTGGAAGACATACACCCCTACACCTCCACAAACCACCTACACCTCCACCACACACTTCCACCCCCTCCATACACCGTCACTATACACACATATACCCCCACCACATACCTAAGCCCCCACCATACCCCTAAATCCCCCCCACCGCACCGCAAATTCCTCACCACACCCATATGCCCCCCACCACTACACCCCAACCATGCAGCAGCCCCTTAACTCCTAGTCCACCCCACCTACACCACCACCAAAAATACCAATATACTGCTTTTCACTCTTATTATCACCCACGATGGCCCGACTTGGGTCACAGCGCCACTGGGATTTTAGTACCTGTCTAACCCCATTCAAAAATGAGAGCGAGTACAAAATAGTCAACTAATCTAATAGTTGTTCTACAATTGCTTATATAAGTCTTACTGAGAATACGACATGGATCAGGGGCCCGCCAAGACCCATGTATTGCAAATTGTACTCGAGTATACATGTAAACGAAGCAGTGGTTTCGGGATAACAACACCGGGAGGGGGGTTCCTGATGCCTGTCAGTAGGTGTTTGTAGTTTGGTATGCCGTAATGTCCGGCCACTTTGAGCACGGCTGTTTTTCTAGGCATCATGGGATGGATGGATTATGGGGGAGGTGGGTGAGAGGGGCGGGAAAGGTCCATTGCTGACTTGACACCAAACTTGTGTTTGTCGAGAACACAAATAAATCAGCTCATCGACTATTAATAAATTCAGACAGGTGGCGGATCTCAACAGAAAAGTGTGTTTGTTCCCCATCTACAGATTGAACCATATTCAGCTGAAAACAAAACGATGAATCAGATAAATACAAATTACAGATCAAAACTGGATCATCACCCCTACATTGCAGGTTGTCGCTGGTCCCTCAAGAAAGAATCAAACTGGACCCAACGCACCGAATCCCACCTTCAGCTTACAGAGATGAAAGTGGTCTCCGGGACAGAAAGCGCAAATGCCAATATTCTCCCATAGGTTTAGCATTGTCAGGGAATTGCGAACAATTTTCTAAAGTGGGGTTGCACCGTTTGATTGATTGATTGGTGGTTGCTTTACGCCATGTCGGCAGCATAGGCCATATTCACGGCGAGAAATGTTTGTTTTTTGTTCAAACCATCGCTTTTACATGTAAAATGAGACAATCACTTATGTGCCAATAGACACTCATTAAATTAGAAAGCTCACAATCATGTATTTGTGGTCAAGGGAAACAAATTCCCATAGAAAAAGAAAAGTTTTATTAATAATTGATAGAATCTATTTAGTAAACTATATGAGGTGGTACAGTCCAGCTGCCCTCAAAAAGGCTAAAAAGTTTTCCTGTTTTACCTTAGTAAAAAAGGTCATGCATACTGTCTGCAGTGTAGAACTGTTAGCGCAGGGCCAAAAACCAACGCAACTTAGTAAAAATGTGTTTGAGTGTCAGCGGGGACTGACACCCAATACATTCAGGGGGAGGTTCCCCCTTGAGCAGAAAAGCATGTGTAAGCCATGAGTGGCCAATACGGCAGCGGCTAAGGACCACTTGGTCCCGCCGACCTCCCGCATGAGCCTGTGGTGGCTTTCCCACACATGGTTCAATTTCTTTGAGTTTATTAATGTTTTCATCCCACTCATGTTGCCATTTGGATTTTATGTGGGTGTCTAATAGTGGTTTTAGATCAGAGTGAGGGATCAGACATGGTTCACGATCACAGTTCAGGGCCTTCTTCGCAGCCCGATCAGCTCGTTCGTTTCCTTGTATACCGGCATGGCCAGGCACCCAGGACAGGTGGATGTCATACCCATCCGTTGTCAGTTGGTTCATTTTATAATTGCTAGAATAGGGTGATTCGTTTTCAGTCCAGCAACAGCCAGGAGGCAAGAGAACGAATCACTATATATAACATAGTTAGTGTGGTTGGATACCTCGATACACTCCAATGCGAGAAGGAGTGCTCGGGCTTCTGCAGTGAAAATCGAGCTCTGATCGGGCAAACGTACACCAAATTTTCCCCGTTGGCAGACTGCCACAGCAGCTACCCGGCTTTGGTCTTTCGAACCATCACTGTATATGGAGAGGTGGTCTGCAAACTGGCCTTGAATCTCTGCAGGCAGTCCTTGGTACTCGAGTGGATGTGTCCCAGACTTCCTCAGTTCCGTGAGTCGGAGGATGTTCTGGGACTTTGGCATCATCCAACACGTCCAAATCCACACCCAAGGCCTCTAAATGAGGTTTCATTCGGAGCCTCAGTGGCCGGATGTAATTCGGCCTGGCTTCATACCTAGATTTGTCATGTTGCTCGAATAGACAATTGTGTGCAGGATTCAATGCATTAGTTTTTATCTTGACTACACACCTACACCCCCAGCACACACCCCCACTACACACCTACACCCCCAGCACACGCCATCACCCCCACCACACACATTCACCACCAACACACACACACCCTTTATCCAACCACGATGGCCAACTTGGACCGGGAATGGGTGCTGCCACCAAGTGTATAGCGAAGAAATGGCTCATGAAAGGTCCCCCATTTGTACCCCTAACAAGATGCCTCCTGATAACCAAATATGGTAGGAGTCCGATAACTTTGTTTCTAAAATGCTATCATAAGTGTCACAAGTTGGTAACCGTTCTAATAAAACTGCTCTTAGCTGTTGCTAGGGCATAAATCCTCTCCAAGCAAACAATTTTGATTCCGGGTTTAAACTATAAAATTTTACTTCCTGTAGGTACTCCAAAGTGAATTTGTCTTTTCACAAAGTTAATTTGCAAATGGTACAGTTAGAAATCTCTTATCATTCTGAATACAAATATATATAATAATGGAAAATTGGTCTATTAGTCCCTGGGTTTTGACTTTTAAATATTTAGCCGTTGCCCTTAATTTTAAACACATTTTTCATGATTCTGCAAATGATTAAAGTTGCATAGTCCGATGGGTTTGAATTTCTGTATTTTTTGTGAGATAATTATATTAGATCGATCACTAGTATCTACTTTACACTAGTTCAAAGTTACTTTTATTTTAAATGGTAAACTTATGACATATTTTGAGTGCAAATATGGAAAACCAGTTTTGGCAAGCTTGCCAAAAACAGGGATGTGGCAAGCTTGCCAAAACTCTGACACCTTAGACTTCTGCAGTAACAGGTTATGTTAAATTGACTCAGTATTGCCTTCTACGCAGAAACAAATGTTTAATGAGTAAATCGCTATGTAAGGTAGATATGTAAAATCAAATCTAGATCATTTTTGATATTTCATCGGATTATGCAGCTTTAAAACCTGATGTTTGAGGCTGCCTGCTGAAGGCAAATTACACTTTAATCACATTGTTATTCTTCCAACTTGTTACTTCTAGTACAAATTCTAATCTCAATTTTTGTCAGACCTTGCAAATAACTATTTGTTGAGCAATTTGACTTCAAGCATGGCAAATAATGTGATTTTCACTAACCATCCTTGATCAAATATCTGGTCCTATTTGAGATACTGCCTTGATTTTTATATCAAAATGACTGGAATGCAAATTGACTGCAGTGTGATTAAATTGCCTTTAAGCTATATTCACATGTAAAAAATCTTTAAAAATTGATTGCTCTAATTGGCATACCCATCCTATGGTTAAGTCCAAACTGCTGAGACAGTGAGAGTGCTAAATGGTGGTTAACAATCTACAGAGATTTGTAGAGAACAAATATTTCTATGTAATACTATATTTTTCATACATCGTAAATACCCTGATATAATACTTATTCGGTACTGACTGCAGTAAACAATCTTATTTCCTCATTAGAATCATCATCATCATTATCATCACATACCTACCAATAAAAGCAACAGAAAGAGGCGAATAAACCAAGACTTTGTAATCAGGCCAGTGACCGTGGAAAAATATTTGTTAAAATCATGTCTTACAATCATTCCAAAGTTGTCAAACCTCAGTTTGTCAAATTTTTCCCACGTGAAGTGAGCCATAATGGATAGAAAAACTAAAACTGGTGATCTCGACTTTTGTGTGAAAGTAGTTCTATTTTTTTTTTAGCTCTGATGCACTCACTGGCAGCGCACAACATTCAAAGAGGCCTCCTATATTGTTCAATGGTCAGTCAGCATCAGCAACCAGTTTGTTTGGAGTACCTACTTGCTGCCATTCCATGTGAACAGGGAGAATAAAATCGAATTAATTAACCACGTGATCCCCAATTTCCTACGTTGTAGCAACATTCCAGAGTGTACACTTCATATATTGCGTGTACAAACCATTGGGTGGAAGCCAGGGGTCACTGGCACTGCCAACACCTGCTGCCAAAACTACCCTATCATTACATACAACTTCACGGATGCAATTTGGGGATGGTGGAGAAAACAACATTGGTACAGACTGATACAGGGGCTGATTTTACTAGAAATACGACCTGAGTGATAATGCACAGTTTGGAGAGTGGGTTCTGTTGTAACGCAAGGAAATGAAAATTAGTTCAGTGATTAAAGCAAAGATTCTTTGATTAAAGTTGCAGTCCTATTGTTTTCAGTTTCTGCCTCTTCTTTTTTCTCTCAATATATATATGAGGTTAAAGTTGCATAGTCCGATGGTTTTGAATTTCTGTATTTTTTCTGAGATAAATATATTAGATCGATCAGTAGTATCTACTTCACATTAGTTCATAGTTACTTTTATTTTAAATGGTAAACTTTTGAGATATTTTAAGTGCAAACATGGAAAATTAGTTTTGGCAGGATTGCCAAAAATCTGACAGCATAGACTTCTGCAGTAACAGGTTCTGTTAAATTGACTCAGTGCCTTCTATGCAGAAACAAATGCTTAATAAGTGCATCAGTATCTAAGTTAGATATGTAAAATAAAATCTAGATAATTGGTTTGGTTTAGAAAATTTGCAGCTTTAAATAGCAATATATTTTACTTCAGTTTGAAGTGACTTATTTCACATGGTTACCTTCGGTATGCACATGAAAATGTTTTTGGACTAGGTCAGTATAATAGAAAATGTCACTGTTGAGGCCTATCGTGCCCAAGAACATTTTTATCTGTGTTACTTCGGTTGTGCCCATGGTGATTTCCCAATAAGGGAGGGGAGAATGAAGGTATTGCAAGGAGGAAAGAATAGCAATATATTTGGTAACAGGCTGTCAATATATTGCATTATATCGAGTGTGCGATACTCTAGTTATGGCATTATCTACACTGCCTTGTTGTGTTTAGCTATTATTACCTCATATTGACCACGTGATGCTCAAAGTATTATCTAGACTTGGGAAGGGGTTACATGTTATTGTCTAGTTATTCCATCATATTGATCACGTGGTGCTTTACATCAATATCTAGATACAATATTATATGTATCCACAGCATAGTTCTAGATATTAAATGTGACTGGCCGTTCATATATAAATAGCCGATGCAACATCACAGACTTGAAAGCTTGTTTTATTTAATGATGCATCTAGAGGACATATCATCGGCTATTGGATGTCAAACATATGGTCATTCTGACATATTTCTTTGAAGGAAACCTGCTGCTGCCACACAGGCTACTCTTCCCGATAAACAGCAAGGGGTCTTTTATATGCACTTTCCCACAGACAGGACAGCACGTACCACAGATGAACTATTTGTGGACCACTGATTGGAACAGAAAGTAGCCCAAACTGCAAATGAGTCCACTGAGGAGGATGGATTGGATGACCCACACCACCACAGGTGGACACTCTACCGCCTGAGCTAAGTCCCGCTCTCCCTCTATGGACTTGATGGAAAGCGATATGACAATTACAATCAGTGCACTTTTCAAGATTTTAGATACATGTGTCATCATATTTAGATGGAACCTATTGAATAAGGACATTGTGTTTTGTTATCTACGTCGATATTTTTAATTACAGTATACTTTCCATAAATCGTTCCCCATATTTGTTCTTGTAATGCCTCACACCCTTTCCAGGGCTTTTCTTGAATTGTATGTGTGTTTACTACATACAAATAAAAGCGTTGGTACCAGTGTTAAATTACAGCTTAACTTACCGGTTGAACATGAAACTTGAAGCTAAACCTCATGATAATACCGTGATAAAATATTGACCAGTCAGCACTGCATCGATTATAAACGGACGCAGGACAGATACAATATCGATATCAAATCAACATTAGCTACCTGTCATTTCGGGTCCGATGGCTGGTACTGTTAGAACTTAAGCCCTGTTCACATGGGGCAGTTAATTCGAATCATATAAATCGACTTGCCTTTCCGAACGCGCATCTGAGTCGATTTAGGGCTGATTCGAATCATATAAGCCGGAATTTATAAACCACCTCTGTAGGTGGTTTATATGAAGCGAATTTTATGACTCGACTTATATCGCCCGTGTGAACGCAACGGACTTACTTGAGGCGGTTTAAGGACGTGACAGTCAGGACCCGTAAATTTGCTGTATGAAACTGCTAGCTGTGTCCATCATTTATTTTTAGGGTTTCACTGCCCAGTAGAAGTTTTGACCGTTCCAAACCAATAGGATTCAGAACATACATATCTAGGTCGAACCCACTCTCTCGTGGTGACGTCGCCTAACCGAAAACTGGTGCTGGTCAGACTGGACTTGCTCAGCGCACATATCGATTTCCGGCCCAAGTACTGCCCCGTGTGAACGGGCGGCTAAATCGATTCATATGATTCGACTTGTCTAAGCCGCTTTACATTTTCCCCATGTGAACACGGCTTTAGACATGGTACACGACACAAAGGCGATGTACATCTAAACACTACTGCTACATTTTACACTACTCACCCTCCCACTACTAGTACTAGATTTGTTTTGTATTTTTGGGGGGTAAAACAGTTTATTCATCAGAATATAACGTTTTTCAGCGCCGAGGCACTGGTCTTCCGACCGTTTACACCGCATTTAACTACCCCATCCCATTTCTAATAGCAAATCATATGGAATATAGCATAACGTAAGATTTTGAACAAAGTTAGCTGCACCTTTCTTATTGGTTGGATAATAGGTTCATTTTGATACCGATCACTCAATTCTCTCTTCATTCTCTGTGACTGAAATAACGCCACTTTATAATAACTGGTATAATGCATTGTGACTGATATCGTATTCAATATTGGGCATTGTGCTGGGGTCTGGGATCGCTAAACAAACACACAAGAATACTAGGCATTATGACATAATATATATGATGAGATCGATCACAAATATGACGAACCTAACTTTCCAAATATAGTTGTTAAAGTTAATGATCTGGTCATATGAATTTCTACATGAATATTTACTATATTTTAACTAAATATAAAAAATTCTAGAACTAGTAACCCCGGTGCTACACATGGAACTATTAAGAATATTTATAACAGCTGAGAATGGTCATTAGGGTCAAACGGCACAAATAGTCACCGTTTGGTGGAGCCCTGAATAAGTCGCAGAAAATTATACCAATCTTGATAATTCTGATTAAATAAAGTTGTTATTGCTGCTTTCTGTAACTACCCATAGCAACCCGATAACTAATGACTTCCGGCGACCGGTATTAAAGTTGCATGGTCCGATGAAATATAATTTTGTCAAAATTAAAACAACTACTTACATTTGATCCTATATATCCAACTTAGATACTGCTGCATTAGCTAATGATTTGGGACAGTATATATACAGCATAACCAGTGAATTTATAACCTCACCCCTTTGAACACTCAGTTTGAAAGGCTCATTATGCAGGGAGGCCATTAACCAATTAGGCTAATATTGTGACCTCATTAGCCCCCCCCCCTCCACCCCAACCAAGTAGGCCTACTGTACAGGGTCATAGAGGGGAAGGGGAAATGGGGTGGATGTTGGCCCTCCCCTCCATGTTGGATATTCAATGCTGTTTGGTGAATTCTATGAATATAATTAATCAATCTGGGTAATTTAAATTTTGAAATATATATATATATATATTAGTATTGGCCGATCAATATATATATATTTTTGTCCAAAAAGAAATATATATGTGAAATATAAGCATTATGTGCATATCAATTTGTGGTGCTGCCTTTTATTATTTAATTATTATTTATTTAATTGCATAGTTTGATGTTTTGAAATTTCTGCCATTGGGACGATGTCAATCATATACCGATGTATATGTGATGTTGGATATTTGATGCTACTTGGTCAATTCGATAGATATAAATCAAATTAACTTTTCTACAAAATAATATTTTGTTAAAAACCCTAGTGCTATGGGCCTATATGGCAGCAATCCATTTCCAGAATGTTCACCTACCTACAGCCCATTCAGATTCCAGGATTAGTAGGTCATCTCACATCACGTGGTGACCATCTAGGTGACCATCTAGGTCATAGCCACAGGAGTTTTGACAAGCTTGTAGAAATTATTTTGGGTTCTTTTAGCTCAAGTTGCTTCAAAACTAGTCATTTTTCATCAAAATTACTCCAGACTAATGATTAGTAGCTCCTAATGATCCCGTTGATATATTTATCTAAAAAATACGACAAAAATTCAAACTACATGGGACTTTAATTATGGCATCCCAGGAATCGCAAACCCAGCTATGTCTGAAGAAAGTCATGTCACCAATATCATTTACGTCGTTAGTAAAATGAAAGCATATATAATTAATAGTTCTGCTCCAATCTGATAATGTGAGGGACATAGCTCTTATGATCAGGTAATATAATAGTTCTGAATATTACCAAATAGAAAGACTAGACGGGATGTTAGACTCAGTAAGAGCGCTGACTGGCTTCCTGTCCAGTAAGATGTGTATTCAAATTGATACAACTTTACTAGGTCAAACCGATGTCAATGCTCGTATTAAAGTTATACTTGTCGCTATCTAGCCTGGTAATTGTCATTAGCAGGACATGTAGGGCAATGACTTATGTGTTCAGTATCAGAATAATGTGATTGAGTCAGTGAGTGGGATATGATGCTGGTGGCCTGTCCTCTCAATGTGGTGGCCATGTAAAACTACCACTAATGTGCCGTCACAAGTCTTTTTATGTTTTATATGACCTTAGATGTTAGGATGTAAACTACAATAAACAAACGAAATAAAATGGAAACTTTGCACCCTGGTTATTTGCCCACACAGTAACTGAGTGACAACACTGCCCCAGTCCACCTGCCATGTGTTGACTGTTGGTTGATGTGCGTGATGACTTCAGTAACTAGGTAACGCTACAATAGCGGACACCTAAATGACATTCACATATGCACGCATGCGTAGTGGTAGTTAGCTGGAGGCGTAAAATAAGGAGTGGCTTGGGAGAATGGAGGTGGAGGTGGAGGTGGAACGAGGAGGAAGAGGAGTAGGAGGGGGAGAGGCGAGGTTGGCCCGATAACCATGGTGGCGTGTAGTACCGTGACTATGCCGTGTGCGCGCAGTTTGCGGGTGTCGCGAACTGGGTTGGATTCCTGTCGCCGAGGAAGTCGTGGGTGAAAAATGATGTACATTGGCCGTGTAGAAGTGGGTGGGGCACCCTGTACCACTGGTCAACAGCGCAGCCCCCACAGCCACACCACACCCGTCGTCACCAACACCATGTGCGTCGTTGTCGCGGCTACACGCTCCGACACCGAACTTACCATGTGAAGGGCTGCGCTCCGAAGGGCCCACCGTGGCATCGGGTACACGTGGTGGGGTTGCCATGTTTATGCCACGTACAACTGCGCAGCAGTAGTAGTAATAGTAGTAGTCGTTGTCGTAACAGTAGTAGTATCAACGGAATGGGGCCCACGGCGCCAAACCCTGATGGTCCAGTCGCCGGCGGCCGGGGCCCTAGTCAAGCTAGTGTCGGCCGAAGATGCGACCACGATGCCGGCAGCGACTGGGGCCGATGCACGGCCTGCCGCCATGGTCCGACGGGGATGGGTGCGCTGCGCCGCCGCCGCCCTTCCCCTGCCCCGGCCCGCGTGACAGGCAGCCGATAGCGCCGTACGTACTCCTCGGGGGGGTCCTCCCGCCGGCACTAGGCACTGCACACGGACGGGCCGAGTTCCTTGCGGCCAGTCAGGCCCAGATCAGGGCCCCAGTTGCGGGGTTTTTTAATTTGTTTTCTTGTTCAATCCTTGGGTTGCGCGGCCTGTCACGAGTATGAGAGAGAATGGCAATGTGGGCGCAACAACCCGCGGAGAAGGATGGTGCGATTTGTAGTGTGAAGTCAAGGATGGGAGGAGTGGGGTGGGAGGGGGTGGGGAGGGGGGTTCAGCGAGCCAGGCGGCAGGAAACAACACTACTCTCACCGTCTTGGGTCACGAGGAGGTTGAGGAGGGCGCTCATTGGCTGGTGGCAACCGACGTGAGGATTACTATGAATATACATGATCTAGACAGTCGGCAGGCAACTGCTGCAGATCGCCTCAACGTACACGTCGTGGGAGGATATTCTGGGCGCTCGGAGAGGGGCAGTGTGTTTCACTGATCGCAGAACTCCTTCGTGGTCGAAGTGCGCCAAGAGCACTAGTGTTCTCGTTGAACGACAGTAATAGTTTCCCACTCTTGAATTTTGTTTGTTTGTTGTTTTACGTCCTAGCAACATCTAAGGTCATATCAGGACAGGTACCGACCAAGTTGTGACAGTGCGCACTCATGGTGACTTTATACTGCTGTCCCACTGGGAAACCAGGCCGCCGGCACCATGACCCGATATCCCACTCAGTCACATTATCCTGACACTGAGCTAACCAGTCCTTGTCCTAACCTAATAATGCCGAATGCCAGGCTAGGAAGCAACAAGTATCAATTTTTAAGTCATTGGTTTGACTCGACCAGGGCTCGATCCCACGACCCGACGATCTATCAGCACGGGAGACGGGCGCTTTAACTCATTGTCACAGAAATAAAACAATCATGTGTCCCATAAAGAAACTAAAAATACAGAGAAACCAAGACCCGTGGGTAGACAGGGAACTGTTAATGCATATCGCAACAAAACGAAGGCTAGGTGACAAAGTGAAATGTACTAAAGACCCAGAGGATAAAAGGGCCTATAATACTGCCAGAAACAACTCCCTCAAAGCAGTAAGGGCAGCAAAAAAGAAATGTATAATAAAACAAGACAAGGACTGGGGAAGCAACGCAAATAAGTTCTGGAAAAATGTAAGCTTACTATTCCCCAAAAATAAGATAGAAGAAGAGATAAGCTTCCAGGATAAGGATGGAAATACACACACAGATAGTGATGCAGCAAACAAACTAAATACACACTTTTGCCACGGTAGGACAAAGGTTATCATAGAAATTCACAAGAATCTGGGAAAAGAAGTCAGAAAATATCCAGGACGAAATCCCCACCTGCAAAACTGACCTAAAAGAACTAACACAGCTAATAAATGACATAGATGAAAACAACAGGCAAGCTAATTGAAAAAATATTCCACAGGCACATAAATGAGCGCCTGGAAAAAACCAATATACTGAACAAGAGGCAAGGAGGTTTCAGAAAACTCCACTCCACATCAAAAACAATAGCAAACCTAACAAGTGATATGATGGCATCATTGAACCAAAAGAAACTAGTTGGAGCAGCCTTCATCGACTTCAGCAAAGCCTTTGACACTGTAGACCACAGCATATTAATAAGAAAATTAAACAACATGGGCAATAAATCCAAATCAATAAACTGGATAAAATGCTACCTAAGCAACACGCAGCAAAAAACTAAAGTAAATGGTACACTCTCACACCAACAAACTATCACCTGTGGTGTACCCCAAGGATCAGTCCTAGTCCCACTACTATTTATACTATACATAAATGACCTAGAAAAATGGCTGGACACAGAATGTCTCCAGCTATATGCGGATGACACTGTCGTATATGCAGAAGGAAGCACAGTAGAGGTAGCAACCAAACTGAACAACCTCCTGCTAAAGCTGGACAGCTGGTGTGAATCCAATACAATAACCATCAATGCAAATAAATCTAAAACAGTACTCTTCTCACATACAGCAATCACAGGAAGAAAACTACAATGCACACTAGGAAACCAAACACTGGAAAGTGTAAATCACTACAAATACCTAGGCTTAGAACTAGATAGCCAGCTAAACTACAATCTGTGTGTAACAAAAATCATACAAAAAGTAAATCACAAACTATGGCTATTTGCTAAACTAAGAAACTATATGACAAAAGATATGTCAATAAAAATCTTCAACGGCATGGTACTCCCCTACTTTGACTATGGGGATGTAATCTATATGGGTGCTAAAAAAGAGCTACTTAAATAGGGCCCTGAAAATATGCCTGAAAGTAGACAAACTACACCCCACTTATGACCTACACAAAAGAACTAAAGTAAAGCTACTAGAAAACAGAAGGATAATCCACCTAAAAATATTAGCATATGGATATAGCCAAGACATTAAGCGTCTAACACAACCACTAAGGGACACCAGAGCAAGCAAGGCACCACTACTGAGGCAGACCAGAAGCCAGATCAAAGCCCATGAAAGGAGCACACTGGAAATGGCCGCCAAGGCATGGAATGCGCAACCGATGAAAGAAAGACAAATCCCTGACCTAAAAACGTAAAAAAATATCTGTGCAAAATAAAAACTGGGAACCCAACTGAACTGCACCACAAGGGGGCAGGTGATATGTCACGGCCCACCAACTGGACAGCCCAGGGTGGGATAACTGGAAATATAAAAGACAGATAACATATCCAACAACAATATAAATCAAATCAATTTCAAACAAACATAACTCAACCACCTATTACGTACAAGCCTATGGGCATGTAAATAAAATAGGCTAGTATAGAATTAAGTAGAAAAAAGCGGAAAACTCTTCCCAAGAAAACACCAAAACACTAACATCGAACCTTAAGAAAACAACTAACATCGTAATAAGAATAGAACAAAAATACAATGCCAAGAGGGCCCAAAAAAACTAACATAGGCTACTAAATGTACCAACATACTATCTATCTGCTACTGAAATGCAGACAATCAAATAACTTATCAGCAGCTATTGTTTGGTAAGACAACACCAACACTACAGCTGGCCAGCATTGAAAACAAGCCTGGGTGCCCAGGCTTACATGCTATGGACAGAATAAATACAGCCTCAATAAAAAATATATATAAATCCCGCCTGGTCCCCCATCTTGAAAGTGAAGTATGTATATGTATCTATATAGCAACAACCATTGAGTTTATTTGAATTAAATAATTGAATTAATTACATAATATGAATAAGCAATGCTTACGATTTATACCCCGCCCTTCCGCCCACATTAGTCGGAATTACGAAACTGTCTATCGACTGCATGCTGAAAACAGTGTCGACAGCAAAACAAAGTCGTGCACACTGTACAAAACTTTGATTTTATTCAAAGTTAATAGAAATACATAACAAGTTGGCATAAACATGGAAGTTCGGAATTACGAACTAGTCTATTGACATGCATATAAATGCTCGGAGAATTATTTATTTATAATTATGCAATTCAATACGAGTATATTATTAACCAATTGCGGTCGTTTGCTGCATAACGAAGTTCAACAAGCTATTTATGTTTCCCGTTGCTAGATTTTGGTGGTTTCATTTTCCACCTCTATGAGTGCAGGTATTTTTTATGTATATTTTTTTTCTTGAAGATTTATACTGCCTATCATGGATATGTCTGAATAGACTTGTTTTCACCATCAGACAGTTTGTCGATAGAAAGCCCGAGCCTACACTTTTACCGACCCAAGGAATTGTTAACCTCCCACACCACATAGACATGGTATGAGAGCAACCAGCCTTTGATGACGCTGTAAGTTATACACAGCGGTGGAAATCCAAATTGGCAGAGGTGGAGGGCATGAGGAATCGAACCACCAACCTTCAGATTAGGAGTGCGACCTAGAAAAAACTCTAACCACTCCGCCACAGAGAACGAATGTTGACGTATGGCTCATACGTTGCTCATACGCTACGTGCACGCTAGGCGTACATTAAGAACACGTATGGGGTAGGTCGGGATACGTTGGGACCCGTTAGCCATACATTCAAACAGTGCCCTCTGCGTATATTATATACACATGTTAGTCCATAGTCTCCCCCTTGGGTGGGGGGGGGGGGGGGTCGGTATGATTTATCCCAGAATTGGGTTATTATTTTGAACATGATTTCACTTTTTACGTGTTTGGAACGTTTTAAAGTATTGGCACCAGGAAATGCAATAAGTAACTACTGATTATGAAGTAACTATGAACCGGTTAAAAAGTTGGCATCATCTCTACTTGGTCACAACCGAGCATCCGGATTTGTTCCCTAAAGGGGCTCACACTACGACGTATGGTCTTAGCATGTGCCGACGTATGTGATTTTCGACCAACACGTCAGCATACAGCGTCATACTTTACGTATACGTTGGGTACGCTCGGCATATGACGTGATAGGGCATCTTACGTTGGTGTGCAAGTTCAAAATTGTCAACGAATGTCAACGTATGGCTCATACGCTACGTGCAAGCTAGGCGTACATTAAGAACACGTATGGGGTAGGTCGGGATACGTTGGGACCCGTTAGCCGTACGTTCAAACGGTGCCCTCTGCGCATCTCTGGCATATATAACGTACGCCTAACATTCCGTTAACATATGCGAGTGTGCCCCGAGCATGTGCGAGCGTACCCCTAGCGTATTACGAGCATTCAGTCAGCATATGGCCAGCGTGTTGGCTGTCGGTATATAAAGGCACCACCTGGCTTCTTCCAGCAGACCTGCTTGGCTGCTCAGAGAGGATGGATATCCAGGCACTCCATCTACAGTTCCAGCATCAGTACTGAGTTGCCATTTACCAGCATGAGCTAGATCTCTACCTCATGCCTCTTCTGACGGCCCGTGTCAACAGGAGAAGGAAGAGGCAGCAGCGGAGAATGTGGGTCAGACCACACCAAGTGGCCGGAGTGGAGGCGGCTGTACAACCGGCTGAACAAGCGACACATGGCACGAGCTGAGGCAGAGGCGGGACCGGCTGATGGCGCATTTGGAGCGGTTGTACAAGCCTGGTCCTCCCACATCTTCCCCTTCCTGTACGACCGGCGGTAGTCCGTCATCTTCACGTTCTAGATGACTGGATTTTCTTGCATGAAATCGAAAATTTGGTCCTCCTCGGCTAGCGACAGACAACAGTCGCTTTTCTTTGACCTCTTCTTCTTGCCCGAGGCGAAGCCAGAGGTGCTAGTGGAGGCTGAGGTGGAGGCTGAGGCGGAGGTGACAGATGATGCATGCGAGCTCCCACGAGAAGCAGGAGATGGAGAGCTGGAGCAGGGCCGTGTCTGGCTCTGCGTCTGCATCTCCACCTCATACTCCATCTCCATCTCTTCATGCTGGCTAGATGCAGAGTTATGTGCTGGAGAGTGGTGTGCTGGAGAGTGGTGTGGTGAGGAGGCAGGTGATGACACTGGCAATGGTGATGATGGTGATGCTGGCAGAATGTGCTTCTTCCTGCTTCTCCCGCTCCCTAGTCCTGTAGTGTGAGCAGCCTTACAGGCAGCTGAAGCAGTGATGTTCTTCTTGGCAGGCATGGTGGCAGTGTGTGGAGGAACCAAAAACTCCAGGGTATTTATACCCAGGTGGTGACCGATCACGTGACCGGGGCGTGGCCTAAAGGTGATTGCATACTTCATGCATATGCTTTGCACACATTACACATAAGTTTTGAATATGTAATGCACACGCATAAGTTTTGAATATGTAATGCACACGCTACTCATACATCGCTACGCTAGGCATACGATGGCCATACGTCGACGTACGTTACTCATACGCTGGACCTGTCACCTCCAACCGTCAAACCATGTCGAGTGTGTCGCCATACGTTTCGTGAATGATTGAATGAATTAGTAATTGAATGAATGAGTAATTGAGTGATTAGCTGAGTTTGTGAATGATTGAATGAATGAGTACTTGAGTTTGTGAATGATTGAATGAATGAGTAATTACCTGAGTGTGTGAATGATTGAATGAATGAGTAATTACCTTAGTTTGTGAATGATTGAATGAATGAGTAATTGAGTGGGGTGCAACAACGGCCCTATTTCCTAACAAACTCTCTACTCTCAACTTTCACATCACATTTGCTCAAGTCACGAAGGAATTAGAAGCTGAATAATTATGTAGCGGCACACCACAGACCGCGTTGTTATAATCTAATTAATCGCAAAGCGGCTCGCACTTTATATACATGCGGTAATTAATTCGCTATTCCTTATCTTTAGCTTTGGGTGGGCGGGGTTTATTTGGGAGGAGTTAGGGGAGGGCGCCCTTCTACGGGCGGTAATGAGCATAGCCACAGCGGTGTAATTATGATGTAATGCGCTATGGGAGGAGACATGCTTGACGTCACGTGATCCCGCTGACCCGGTTAGCGTCGGAGCACGTTGGAAAACAGAGACAATTATAACCTTCTTAATTACACACGGCCATTTAGACGACATATATCACAAGGCACTAGCGTGTGAATTTTCAAAGATGGAGGCGATACTTCGAAATTGAATTAATTACATCTGCCAAAGGAAGTGCACTCTCCAGTAGTAGGCCTAAGGGCATGTGAAATCTATTATGGTCAATGCAGTTAATAGTGCTGTTTTTGTTGTTTTTTAAAACTTCAACCTAAGTTTTGGATACGTTATTTTAATATTTTATACTTAGTTTAATCAATACACAACATTGTCCCAACAAATAGAAAGTTGCTTTAAGTTATTTTTAATTGTTTTTGGCATTTAAAATGAAATGTAAAATGCTTCTTGCTAGACAATTCCATATACGTAAGTAGGCAGCTGCGTACCACGTGAGATTACATATTGTTTTCGTTATACTATGATCTTTTATTCTATCGCGTTTTATTCCAATATCGTCTTATTCCATTGTCGAACAAGTATGTGTATCACCTGAAAATCCCAAGCTGGGCCCATGTTAGAGACAGCGTTACTGATCCAAAATGCCGGGTCGCAGCTACAGCTTTACAAGGGGCAGACATGAGCAGAAATAAAACAAATTACCTGATTGTGGGCCTATGCCTCAAAACTCGGCCAAAGGCCGAGTTGGGGAGGGGAGGGTGTAGGGAGGGGGCCGGGCCACACCCCCTCCCACGGAGAAATTTGTTTACAAGTAGGACACAATTGGTGCAATTTCAATCTTCACCTGTGACATAAGATAAGAGTAGGCATATAGACCAGTACTCTAAGAATACAGAAGTCTTTTTCTTGTAATCTTGCATAAATGATAAGTCAATAATATAAATAATACATAGTTAATAGTTTCAGTTATTTAATTTATTGTCTGATACTCCTTCAGCTGGCAGTCCTTGTAATATGGTAATACTTGTTTAATTGTTATAATAAATGTGAAGGAATATGATAAAAGTAATGTAAATTTCATTTTCACAACATTATAGTCTTATGCTCCCTCAATATATAGTCTTATGCTCCCTCAATATAGTCTTATACTCCCTCAATATATAGTCTATACTCCCTCCATCAGTTCTTAATACTTGCATAACTGCTATAATAAAGCATAAAATGTCAAGGAATACAATAATAAAACTAATCTGAAGTTCATTTTAATAACAATGCTGGTTCATTTTTCCTCCTTGTTCTTTTCCTTCAGGGTGTTTAGTCGCTTCAGCATTTTCTTCCTATGGGTCACCCCCCCCCCCCCCCCAAATCTTTTCTCCTCGGATTTACATGTATCTCGTGAATAGCCCAGGAATCATTTAATTGGCGGAAATCAGCCAATTGGCGGGAAATGCTCATCATGCCTGAAGGGGGGGGGGGGGGGGGGGAACAGCTAAAAACATTATTAAAAGGTAAACAAATTCTGAGCTCACTGAATCATCACACATGCCAGCACAGTTCCACACCTGTCAATGGCAGCTTTGGATCCGAGGCGGAAATCCGGGTATTACTATGTGTGCGGTACATTCCTACCGCTGGAGGAGATAGGTTCTAGGGCAGGGTGAAGCACACTTCCCCACCTGACACCCTTAACCCTTCCAGCACACGGTCAACTGTAGTCACCGAACATATCCACCGTTTGACCACCCGGAATGGAAATGCCACCACTAAAGTAAAATACCCATCTGTTGCCATTTTGATGCCAGTAGAGATAACTTGCTACCCACGCAGAGACACCAGGGCCCGTATTCATGAGCTCGGGGTACAGTTAGCCGGAGGTTAGGCTTAGCCGTTGGGTAGCTATCCCACGGTTTAACCGCGGCGGTTAAGTAGGTCAATTGGTATTCACCAATGTTCTAGCCGGTGCGGATAGCTACCCGTCGCTTTGTTTACATTCGTCGATTCGAAAATATTAATATCACCGCCTTTGCGCCAGCAGCGTGAATTTCACTTCGGATTTAGGGTTAAATTGATAAAATTTCACTTATTGCGTATGTAATTCTGTTAAATATGACAGCATTTAATAGATTTGGGCGTAAGAAATTCGCGCCGATTCGGCGGCGGCCATTTTTACTTGACGTCGACAGTATGGATATCGACGTCGCTGCGGCGGTGGCGATTTGTGTACTTTACATTCGTCGATTCGAAAATATTAATATCGCCGCCTTTGCGGCAGCAGCGTTAATTTCGCTTCGGATTTAGGGTTAATTTGAATAAATTTCACTTATTGCGTATTTAAATATATCAAATATGATCGCATTGAATAGATTCAAACCCACACAGGCTCACTAACCCCTCGGGGTAGTGGCTTACCCCTGAGTCGAAACTGGGGTAGCGTACCCCCCGGTTAGAGCCCCAGGGTAGCACTACCCCAAGCTCATGAATACGGATTTTCCACCGTTAGCCGGGGGGGATACCACTACCCTACGGTTAGAGCCCTACCCCGAGCTCATGAATACGGGCCCAGGTGGCGCTGGGGAGTGAATGATGGGTAGCTTTTAGTGTGCGGCGAAAAGGTTAAAACACAGATAGGAATGGATATGTGCAGTTGCTGCTTATCAGGTTACATGAGGCTACCAAAGACCCTATAATACTAAGACGGCTCACTCCCTATCTCTCCCATGGTAATGTAAGTTTTGCAGTGCCACCTTGTGGTGGGTTTGATCAGCCCAGCTGCTGGTTGGTGTTTCACATGTAAACACATACAATTATATTATACATGAGATAGGTAAGTATGAATACAAATCAATATGAAATTGTTATGAACAAATACACATCAGCATCGCCATCATCACACATCTTTCACATTCATATATACATTTATACATATAATATAGCACCTGTTTAACCAAGAGAACAGCCAGCACACCAAGTGGTGGGTTTGATCATTTTGATTACACAGTACAGGCTGAGTGAGCCGTTTTAGTATTGTAGGGTCTTTGAGGCTACACAGCCAACCCACCCACAGATACCTGCAGGTCAAGTAGGGGAGGGCGGTTAAGGGAGGGAAGGCTAGGATGGCTACGCAGAGCCTATACTTACTTAATTCAACCCATTACTTTTTGTGTTTCTAAATAATTGACAACATGGACGATGGTTATTTAAAACTGCATGGTCCGATGGAGCTTCAAAATTTCAACACCAAAACAATTATCTAGATTTGATTCTACATATCCATCTTAGATATTGGTGCCCTTATTAAACATTCTGCGTAGATGGGAATATTGAGCCAATTTAATAGAACCTGTTACTGCTTCAGTCTATGGTGTCACTAATTTTACATGGTTGCACATCAAATATTTCTAAATTTAGCCATTTAAACTGAAAGTTAGTTCAAACTAAAGTAAAGTAGATTATAATGATCAATGTAATATATTTATCTCAGAAAAATGACGGAAACTCAAAACTATCGGACTATGCAACTTTAAGCAATCATCGTGGCGCAATAAAGGTCACGTGATCACGCTACGGAATGTTAAACAATACTTCAGTAGCTAAATGTATTATATTTTGCTTAAATAACCAGGGGTGGTGGTTAAATAAATGGACCAACTTTATTCTGGCACTATGATACAACACCCCAACCGCAGCTTACTTGGCAAGCTAAGTCACTGGGAGTGATTCTGGTTAGATATAAATTACATGGCGACATTGGGAAGTAATATTAAAATCAATATTTTGCCTTACCATTCACACAATGAATGTAGCACTTAATTGTTATGACGCTATTCACTAATTGTAATTATTGGATTTGTTCACACACACACACTCACACACACACACTCACACACAGTGTGGAGGCGGTCATATATGTACACCAACAAACCAACCGTGATTCAGACAGTAACCATGCTGTGGTGAGATCCTGTGGTCCTCTCACCATCTCCCCTTCTCTTTCTGTCAACCAACATCACATGCTTTCTGGGCAGGGTAGGCGGGTATTCCCCCACCGCCCACAGTAGGTTCGCCATCCACAATACCCACCACACATCCTCTTAACAACACCACCACCCTGGCCACCCCCACCCACACTCAGCCAGGGGCGCCGCGTCCCCCACCCACAGCAGCCCCACACCACCGTCACCCGAGTCAGCAACACCAAAACCAAATACGCGGGAATAAGGTGGCCCCCGGCATGCCTGTGGTCAGTTTACCCACGCCTCGAACCCGGCCGGGGCCACGCATGCACAGCATTCCGTGCATTCCCACGTCCTAGTTTATCGGTCGCAATGTGTTGGCCCCGTAGTCGGTGATCGGGCGCGGGTTGGTTTGGTGACTGTCAATGGACACCTCACCCCACCCCCACCCCCGCCCCCACATACACGCACCCATACCTATGTACCCAAATGGCGAGGTCACTCCTGTGTTTGTTCACAGCCCCAGGGTTCTTACAACTCTCCCCAGGGGAGATCGCATATACATCACTGTTTGAACTGGAGTAATTATACATGGAGTATTTGGGGTACTGACATACAGGTATACAAGGTACATTTTAAAATAACCTATCGACATATACACACATAATATACATACACACGGTTCATATACATACACGCCACATGGATGTGGTCTCAAACACGGGTTCCATCGTGACCTACTCCGCAGCAAACAACAACAACCTACTGCCCCCCCCCCCCCCTCACCGCTCCACTACCACCGCCCCACAATACAAGAACAAGCATGTCAGTCGAAGAGAACAGTCGAAGCCTGATGGATCATTTACACGGGTGCCTTTTTTGCACTTTCCATATCAGCTGTGATTTTTGTCTACCCCTTCACTCTTACCCGGAAGTGTTGTAAATGAATACTGATCGATATAGCATGACAATTGTAGCTCCGTTTTCAATATCGACCGGGGAAAGAAAGTTAGTTGTTAATAAATAAATTAAACAAAAAAATGCCAGGAGGGCTTTAATAAAACAAAAAAAATAATTGACGTGGAAAACTCAATAGGGATTCGAGAGAATCATTTGTTTCCGATCGATTAAGATAATTAACATAAAACGAGGCTGTACCTGATACTACCCCCAATCCCACATTCCACCGCATTTTACGTTGTCCTCAGAAGGCTTCGTAGCACACATAATCCCCCACCAAAACCCACAACAGCACCGCCACACATACACACCCCAGTACCACCTAAGTAACACACAGATAGATACACACACCAACTAACACACCAGCACCACCTAAGTAACACACAGATACATACACACACCAACTAACACACCAGCACCACCTAAGTAACGCACATATAGATACACCCACACACCAAGTAACACACAAGCACCACCTAAGTAACGCACATATAGATACACACATACCAACTAACACACCCTAGCACCACCTAAGTAACACACAGATATACACACACACCAACCAGCACCACCTAAGTAACACACAGATACATACACACACCAACTAACACACCAGCACCACCTAAGTAACGCACATATAGATACACCCACACACCAAGTAACACACAAGCACCACCTAAGTAACGCACATATAGATACACACACACCAACTAACACACCCCAGCACCACCTAAGTAACGCACATATAGATACACACACCAACTAACACACCAGCACCACCTAAGTAACACACATATAGATACACACAGACCAACTAACACACACCAGCACCACCAAAGTGACACACAGATATACACACACACTAACCAGTACCACCTAAGTAACACACAGATACATACACACACCAACTAACACACACCAGCACCACCGAAGTAAAACACAGATACACACACACACCAACTAACACACACCAGCACCACCGAAGTAATACAGAGACACATACACAGACCAACTAACACACACCAGCACCACTTAAGTAACACACAGATACACACACCAACTAACACACCCCAGCACCACCTAAGTAACGCACAAATACATACACACACCAACTAACACACCCCAGCACCACCTAAGTAGTGCACATATAGAGACACACACACCAACTAACACACCAGCACCACCTAAGTAACACATATAGATACACACACCAACTAACACACCCCAGCACCACCTAAGTAACGCACAGATACATACACACACCAACTAACACACCCCAGCACCACCTAAGTAATGCACATATAGAGACACACACACACCAACTAACACACCAGCACCACCTAAGTAACACAGAGATACACACACCAACTAACACACACCAGCACCACTTAAGTAACAGACAGACAGATACACACACCAACTAACACACACCAGCACCACCTAAGTAACACACAGATAGACACACCCACCAACTAACACACCAGTACCACCTAAGTAACACACAGATACACACACCAACTAACACACACCAGCACCACCTAAGTAACACACAGATAGATACACACACCAACTAACACACACCAGCACCACCTAAGTAACAAACAGACAGATACACACACCAACTAACACAGACCAGCACCACCTAAGTAACACACAGACAGATACACACACCAACTAACACACACCAGCACCACCTAAGTAACACATACCAACTAACACACACCAGGACCACCTAAGTAACACACAGATACATGCACACACCAACTAACACGCCAGCACCACCTAAGTAACACACAGATACACACACACACCAACTAACACACACCAGCACCACCTAAGTAACACTAACACATAGATACATACACACACCAACTAACACACACTGGCACCACCTAAGTAACACACACCAACTAACACACACCTGCACCACCTAAGTAACACACAGACACATACACACACCAATTAACACACCAGCACCACCTAAGTAACACACAGATAGATACATACACCAACTAACACACCAGCACTACCTAAGTAACACACAGATACACACACACCAATTAACACACACCAGCACCACCTAAGTAACATAGATACACACACCAACTAACACACACCAGCACCACCTAAGTAACACACAGATAGATACACACACCAACTAACACACCAGCACTACCTAAGTAACACACAGATACACACACACCAATTAACACACACCAGCACCACCTAAGTAACATAGATACACACACCAACAAACACACCACCTACGTAAGACATGGATACATACACACACCAACTAACACACCCCAACACTACCTAAGTTAAGTTACACACAGCTACATACACACTAACTAACACCCACTAGCACCAACTAACACACGCAGATACACCGACACACACTAGCACCACCTAATACCCCTGTCACACTACGACGTAATGAGCGAACGTGAGCCTAACGTGGTGATATTTCGTCATTACGTTGATGTACGTTGAATTACGTTATGATGACGTCATAATGACGTCGAGCTACGTCACATTACGTCGTGTTACGTCTATGTTTTGGACATGTTCAAAAGTTTACGTAGGTCGAACGTTAGGGTTTACGTTCGCCGTACGTTCTGTTCACGTTCAGCGAACGTCAATGACGTTAAACGGACGTTAGGCAAACGTTCCTCACTACGTTCCACTCGTTGACCCACATTAAAACCGGTGGAAACGTCCATGCGGCGTAATGGGAAAGTCAGGAGAACCTCAGGAGAACCTCAGGAGAACGTGCATTCAACGTACGTTCAACGTCTCATGACATAGCTAACATCACGTAACGTTCTTCTGGCGATGGAATAACGTTCATAACATTCCGTGAGCATCATTACGTTGACCTCTCTCGTTGAATGACGGTATCACTACGCTTTACCGACGTTACGCTCTCGTCCACTACGCTGCATCCACGTTCAACTTCTGCCCAAATTTGCATACTACGCCGAGAAGTTCAACGTTCTTCACATTCTCCCTACGTCGACGTCGTTACATCGTAGTGTGACAGGGCCATTAGTAAGACACAGATACATACACACACCAACTAACACACATATAGATACACACACCAAGTAACACACCAGCACCACCTAAGTGACACATAGTTACACACACACACCAACTAACACACCCCAACACTACCTAAGTTACACACAGCTACATACACACTAACTAACACCCACTAGCACCAACTAACACACGCAGATACACCGACACACACCAGCACCACCTAAGTAAGACACAGATGAGACTGTCTCAAAAGGTGCTAAGCAATATGGGACAAAACTTTGTCCATTGTAATGATCAACATACTATCTGCTTATGCATTCGCTCAGGATAAACTGATTTGTTTTTTTACATGGTCTTTCCTAATCCCAATAAAATACATATTGATCTGAAGCAAATATCCTTGTGTGTTCAGTGTAACTGTTTCTGTCAATCGTTACAATGGACAAAAAAAAAGAGTTACCACCTTTTGACACAGGCTCAGATACATACACACACCAACTAACACACATCAGCACCAACACACAGATACACCCACACACACCGGGGCCACCTATGTAACACACAGATACATACAAATAGCTGACACACCCCATCACCACCTAAGTAACCATACATACACACACTAACTAGCACCACCTAAGTAACACACAAATACATACACACACTAACTAGTACCAACTAAAACACACTAGTACCAGCTAACACACACTAGTACCAGCTAACACACACTAGTACCAACTGAAACACACTAGCACCAACTAACACACACAGATACATACACAGATACATACATACATACATACATACATACATACATACATACATACATACATACATACATACATACATACATACATACATACATACATACATACATACATATATATATATATAACATCTACACCTCACTCTGTGCATTGCTCGAGTCTGTACCGCGTGACATGGGGGCTAAAGGTCAGGGGTCAGCGGTTAGAGGTCAAAGATCAGTGGGGCACAACATTTGGGTTTGTGCGGCGACCACCACCCTGGAGACGAGCCGGCGGGCTGGTTCCCATCAGTCCAACAGAGAACAGGGCCTGGAGCTGCCACTGCCAGTTCACACCGCTCCTCATTGGCTGCATTCATTTCCATGGGCTCTATTCACATTTCTTCTGCTTTTTAGAAAGTAAGAACTAAAGCCTAAAGTTCTGAATACTGCCTAGTCGAGCCTAACATCATAACCCTGAGTTCAGAATACTGCCAAGCGATGTCTAATCTAAACTTCAGAACTGTGTCCAGCCCAGGCTAAATCCTTCAGAATACTATTCAGCCAAGCCTAACACAAAGCCGATAAATAAATGGACTCACACATGATAGCTTGAAGAATTAGTGTCATGTTCGAAATGGGAAGAACCCCTAATTATTATAATATACGCTGGCCACCTACGAGTCATGGTTCCCTAGTGTCAATATGTTTGTTTGTTGAAATTTTACACCATAGCAAAGTACATCAGGACGGGTGCCTACTTTTGACAGTGCGCACTCATGGCAACTTTATAGTGCTGTCCCACTGGGAAACCAGGACGCCGCCACCATCCCACTCAGTCACATTATACTGATACTGAGTTCATGTCCTGACCTATTAGTGTCGAGCACCAGGCTATGTAGCGACAAATAGACATTTTCGAAGTCACTGGTTTGACTCGCCCAGAATTCGAACTCTCGACCTTCGGCATGGGAAGCCTGCGCTCTATCGATTCGGCCACAGTGTGCAGTTTTATAACATCTGTAGCGTCGGGTGTTGTACGCAGTACATAAAAAAGATATAGCCTGGTATTATCTGTTGGGTTTATTATGGGAGGTGACCCCACCCTTATCTAGGAGTTCATGCCTTCCTAATTAATGCATGCCTAATAATAATTCTGGAAATTTATATTTAGGTTTTTTTTTTCTTTATGTGGTAGGTAATTGTGAGTCGGTGTTATTATTGTACATGCAACCCAAAGAAACCCCAATAAAAGAATCAACTCAGCTATTCCTGTACAGGCAACACGGACAATTAATCCGGCACACACACAAAAAGAAACGCACAAACTCCTTTTTTTCTTTTGTAAAAAAAAAAACCTAGGAAAAGGCCTCACGAATTAATAACGTTGCCCCCTAGTGGTCAGCCCGCCCCATTACCCCACCCCTCGCCCTCTCCCACGACCTGGTCAGGGGAAAAACCAACATATGCTTATGTTGGATATGGGCAAAGGAGGTATTTTTAACGATGGCATGGGGGGGTCACGTGACTAATTACAACACAAGAATGGGCACTAGCAGTAGGCACAGGGCAGGGATGAAAGTGGTCTCTAGCAATAAACGCGGAAAATAAGCGAATTTGCGCGAAATTGCGGATCTCTTCCCATAGATTTAGAACTCGTTTTTCTTTCGGTTTTATGTTCTAGCAATATTTAAGGTCATATGAAAACGGATTCGAACTACACAACTATTGTCATATACGTCCTAATTCCTTGAAATTTTACTTAAAGCTGCATATTCCGATGAAAACATAAAATTGTCAAAATCAAAACAATTATCTCGATTTGATTCTCCATATCTAAATTAGATGCTGGTGAACTTATTAAACATTTGTCATCACATATACGGGGATACTGAGTCAATTAATAGAACCTGTTACTGCAGAAGTCTATGGTGATAGAGTTTTGGCAAGGATGCCAAAATTAATTTAGCATGTTTCCATTTCAAATATCTCAAAAGTTTGCGATTTAAAATAAAAGTTACTTCAAACTAAAGTAAGGTAGATTACAATGAATAACCTAATATGTTTATCTCAGAAAATGAGGGAAACTCAAAACCATCGGACTATGCAACTTTAACGTTAATAGGTAAATATGAAAAACGCGGAGATCCGGAGATCTTTCATCTTTGACAGGGTCATTCACATTCAGACTTCTCGGAGACGTTTGTTCATTTTAACAAACGTACATCCCACCGACTCTAATAACGGCCGGACTTTCAAAGGCAGCAAAGAACGGGTCGATTGCCAATTATGGCCCCGACCATCCCCGTGTGTGTGTGTGTGGGGGGGGGGGGGGGGGGGGCTACAGGTCACCTGGGGCCGACTCCACTGTGCCCACCTATCGGAGCTCTAACTTGCTAGTGCCCAGACTGTGGCTATTTACTAACACTGGGCGGACAGTTGCTATGGTGACTGACCTGTCATCACAATGTCTCATGGTTTTGCCTGTTTCGATTGAACGTCTGAGATCAGGATCGATCTATTGGACTTGACTACAATGGAGGAGTCAACTGATCTCGCTTCCCGTTGTGGCAGATGATGGGATTCAAACCCTTATTTGGACACCAATTAGGGTGGCCATTTCCATACTTTCAAAGAGGAGGAGGACATTGCATATGTGGTCATTTAAACACAGCGCCACATATACCCAGCGCGTTTCAATTAATATATGTATATATAAATTTATATCATATTGCGAAAACAACAAATGCAAACAGATCACTTTTATTGAATAAAAAAAAAGATGTCACACAATAGTTTTCTTGACTATATTAATCCATCAAAATGTTAAAAAGGAGGTTTGTTTGTTTGTTGTTGTTTTACGTCCTAGCAACATCTAAGGTCATATCAGGACTGGTACTGACTTGTGACAGTTCGCACTCATGGTGACTTTATAGTGCTGCCCCACTGGAAGACCAGGCCACCAGCACCATGACCTGATATCCCACTCAGTGATATTATCCTGACACTGAGCTAACCAGTCCTTGTCCTATCCTAATAATGCCGAGCGCCAGGCTAGGAAGCGACAAGTATGATTTTTTAAGTCATTGGTTTGACTCGACCAGGGTTCGAACCCACGACCTACCAGCACGGGAGACGGCCGCTCTAACTCATTCGGCCATCCCGCCTGGTCTAAAAAGGAGGTAAATTAAAATCGGGCTCGAGGTGGCACCGGATAGAAGACGCTACTCAAAAGCAACCATTGAGTCAAAGTTGATTACATAAACATGTGTACCTGTTGCCACCTGTTGGCACTCGGGCACCAGCAGCATGAGGCATGGGTGCAGTGGGATGAGGAAGACCATTGTCCGCGATTGAAATTGGCCCTGTTTAATCAACTAGTGTAACAAAACAAAAACACAAACACAAATGAGAATACACCATCCCTGCAATCCAGTGAAGTCAGGTGACACTGAATAACTTCTCGTATTGGTTCCACGCTACTAATAACTAACAATGGCTTTATTTTGAAATTGGTCAAGAATTGAAAACAGGACTTGTTTTTGTTTGGGTCAAAAACCAACGTTTTTGCTGCGTTGATTATGCATTGAAATGTTGCAGGAGAGTAGATGAAAGCAATCACTACCGTCAACCCCCCTCATGCGGTTTGCTTGTCACCGGTCGGCACACACTTATCCTTCCTGGCTCCAGTATCCCCCACTTTAACAATGGTTGAGTGGCAAGCAACACAGCAGTTTGTGCTGGATGATGGCAAACACAGCCATTCCTCTGTTGCCAGAAGCCTAACTTTGCAGTACAAATAGTATGACAAGCAAATCGAACACATAACCATCAACGCAGGAGCGGAGAGGCTATCTGCTAGGGTGTATCATGTCCATCCCATCCAATTTCTTTTTCAAAGCGATCATCTGTGAATGAAATATATTGATGCCTTACTACATGGGAATTGTGTAAAGTGCTAAAGAGGCCGGGATTTGTTCAAAACAACGTTATTTATCCACAGTTATAATCAAAAGGGCTCGTGATAATGTGTCTAGCTTGAAACAAGCTATTATGTAGGAGTTATGTAGAGTCCAACCAGGGTGTGGAACCACTGTGCGCAAGCTTTGGCTATTATTGTCATTCAGCATGACTGTCCTCATGGCATGTTACATACTTGAAAAGTTGTGGAAACCAAGACGGAAAACAAGATTTGGCTTCATGTAACTCTTACGACTTTGATACATATTTGTGAAGTTGCTATAAACATCAGGTGGATTTCTAATAATTGTAATATTAATAATACTAAACAATAATAACAACAACACTGGCCTGGGTTTTATCCATACAATTTTGAGGTGTATTTCTGAAGTTGTTGTACATTGAATTCTATAACCTTTTAATGTCACACTTAACAAGTGTGAAGTGGTCCCAACCCCCACAGTTTTAAGACGTTCATAAAGTCACACTATGCGATGTGCACCCACGAGTGTATATCAAATATTTGACTGGGGTTGGAGGTTGGGTGATGGGAGGGGGCGGGGGGGGGGGGGAGAGTATGCTACATGGGTGTTATTAGCCTGCCATATAAGGGCCGGTGGTGACTCGCAGCCCGTGATGGGTGAGGTCACGGCGCAGGGGTCACTCAGGGGTAACCGAGGAGGAGAATGACACTTTTCAAGCTGATGTGATCGACGGCATTGATGTCCTAGATTAGATGACGCGCCAATCAAAAGGCAGGAATGTGTGACAAACATTGACGCATGCGCCGTGAATGCGTCTTACTCAAAGGCTCCCCCCCCCCCCGTCACTTCCCATCTCAACTCTCCCCCCACACCCATCCCCCCACACCCATCCCTTCCCGTCTCAACTCTCCCCCCACCACCCAACCCTTCTCATCTCAACTCTCCCCCCACACCCATCCCTTCTCAACTCCTCCTCGCCCCGCCTCCTCGTCCCACCCTCCACTCTTTCTTGCCCCTCCTCCTCGCCCTCTTCTCTCCCTCTTCTCTCCCTCTCTCTCAAAAGTGCATGCCATGAGAGTGCGATAGAAAAGTGATGACACCAGTTGCCAAGAGGTAGCACATACCCATATACCCCTCCCGCCTGTTGGTAGGCTATGGTGCATGCCATGAGAGTGCGATAGAAAAGTGATGAAACCAGTTGCCAAGAGGTAGCACATACCCATATACCCCTCCCGCCTGTTGGTAGGCTATGTCTATAGACACTCCTATGGGGTGTTCATTATATTGGTTGTATATACTAGGGACGGGTTATGGCACCTGCCTTGGCTACGGGTGGTGACGCCTCCAGGTGCGCGTATACTTCTGAACATGGATTGGGAGCACACTCCCCTCCCCTTCCCTCCCCTTCCCTCCACACACACACACATGCATATACTGTAGGCCTACTCAGCCAAAACACCCGTACGCGCACCCTTTCACATGCATTCGTACATACAGACACATTCCTGCATACACACAAACACATGCATACTTAAGCCCTGTTTACACGGGCGATTTAAAACGCCTCATATAAAACGCCTTGCCTAGATCGACTCACATTAGCCGTGTAGACGCGACGCTGTGGCGTTTTAGGGCTGAATCGATTCATATGAAACGGTTCATCTATACCACCTCACGAGGTAGTTTATATGAATCGATTCAGCTGGTGCCCGGCAGTGTTAGGGCCCGATTATGCCGAAATCTAGTGAATGCGATCATATTTAACAGAATTACAGACTCAAATAATGAAATTTAATTAAATTAACCTTAAATTCCAAGCGATATTAACGTAGCAGCTACATCGGCGTCGAATCACCAAGTGTAAACTAAACAAATAGCAGTGCTCGCCGGCTACAGGCAGACCTAAGGCCGCTGGTTCCCGGCACCAAAACACTTTTCAAACTCTGTCCGTGTCGCGGAGATGTTTCATCCCATGTCTTGATACGACCTTAGATGTTGCTAGAACGTAAAACTCCAACGACCAACTAACCCTTCCGGCCCATCCTCGCCTCTATAGGAACCAAACGTTCGACCAATTAAGCCATCGTCCGATAACTAGCAATGCCACATTAGCATAATGATTATGATAAATGCAGAAGAACAAACAAGAAGTGTCCCAGCTGTGCTGTGCTGCCCCGGCGGTTGCATGCGCATCCGTGGTTAAGGTGCGTGAGAAACGGCAGCGTTTGTTAGTGGGTTTAGCCATGCAACAGACACACATCACGCAAACATTCAGGGCGCCAAATGAGCGGTGGAAACAAAGCTTCAGTCGTGTGCACCGCGCCCTGAGGTGAGAGTGTGGGTGCAGGGGCTTGTCTGTATGTAGGCTATGTCGGATGGGTTCAACCAGTATAATTGCCCTTCAGGGGGATCTCTTTATAAGGTCCTCAGGGTCAATTGTGATCTGCAACTGAACGCGTAATGTACATCACAGTCTTACTACACTTGGTTCGCACCCACGATTATATAGGCCTACATTCAGGGGGGGGGGGGGGGGGGGGGTGTTCTTTAATATTGTATAACTATATATATACTTTTTTTTCTTTATTTGGAGGTGGGTGACAAATGGTTGGTTTGTTGGTTGTTGAAGTTTTATGTCCTGGCAACATCTAAGGTCATATTAGTATAGCTACCGACTTGTGACAGCCTGCACTCATGGCGACTTTATAGTGCTGTCCCACTGGGAGATCAGGCCACTGGCACCATGACCTGATGGAGATCAGGCCACTGGCACCATGACCTGATATCTCACTCAGTCAAGTCCTGATACTGAGCCAACCAGTCCTTGCCCTATCCTAATAATGCCAATTACCTGACTAGGAAGTGATAATTATCAATTTTTAATTCAGGTGTTTGACTCGACCATGGTTCAAATCGCACCATCTACCAAAACGGGGGACGAATGTCAATAATAGGTCGACATGACCAACTCTGTGTGTGTGTATGTGTGTATGTGTGTATGTATGTGTATGTATGTATGTATGTATGTATGTATGTATGTATGTATGTATGTATGTATGTATGTATGTATGTATGTATGTATGTATGTATGTAGTATGTATGTATGTATGTATGTATGTATGTATGTATGTATGTATGTATGTATGTATGTATGTATGTATGTATGTATGTATGTATGTATGTATGTATGTCCCTAAATGGACCACTTAAAGTCGGTTGATGTAGGTTTTGCTGTATGCATTATTTAACACTTAAAACTGCATATACATAAAAATATTTGCGGATAAGGGCGTAAATGTGTATTCCCTAAGCAACCTTCGTCGTTTATTTTAAAATCCCACCACAAAACAAAGCATACAGACCCCGGACAACTGCCTACATTTGTAAAGCGTAAGGGGGCGGGGCAGAGTGCAAAGTCACGCACCTCATGGAGGATCCCCTCACGTGACATGGGAAAATACCCATAAAGTCTGCGTTTACATGTGCATGGCAGTGCGTAAAATAACTAACGACGCCATTGCAAGGCTCTAATTCTCACAGAAAGCAGCCATTCCACTTGCATAGTACGAGATGGCTTTTAGATTCTGCCATTTTAAAAAGGAGACAAATACATAAGATTGATTGTTATCATAATAGATCTATGAATTAGGTTGGTAGTTATCCTCTACTGTCCTCTGGTTTGAAGTACTTTTTCAAGTTATAAATGACCAACTAACTTCAAAATATAAATATAAATAAAAAGTGAAGATTCAAAATTACTTTTAGTGTGATATTTGAAATGTTGGGCACCATGGGATTCAGCAACGACAGTTAATATTAAAGTTGCATGGTCCGATGGCCTTTGAATTTTTGTCTTATTTTTTAGATAACTATATCAAATTGATCGTTACAAGCTACTAATCATTAGTCCGGAGTGATTTTGATTAAAGATGATTAGTTTTGAAGTAATCTGAGCTGAAAGAACCAAAAATAATTTCGACAAGCTTGTCAAAAGTCCTGTGGCTATGACCCAGATGGTCATCTCGCAGTGACCACGTGATGTGAGATGACCTGGAACCTGACAGGACTGTAGGTAGGTATTTCTGGTTGGGTAGGCACATTCTGGGAACGGATTAGTGCCATAGGCCCATGGCACTAGGGTTTTTAACAAAATATAATGTGTGTGTGTTGTCTGCTTGTGTTTGTCTGTCTATGTATGTATCTGTGTGTGTGTATGTCTGTGTGTGTCTATCTGTGTGTTTCTGTGTATGTGTGGGAGTGTATGTGTCTGTGTGTGTCTGTCTCTGTCTGTCTGTTTCTGTGTGTATGTGTATGTATGTGTCTGTGTATGTCTGTATGTGTGTGTATCTATGTGTAGGTATGTGTATGTATGTGTGTCTGCCTCTGTGTGCGTCTGTCTATGTGTCTCTGGCTGTGTGTGTCTCTCTCTCTCTCTGCAAAGGCAGGTCGGGTGTATGTGTGTCTGTGTGTTTCTATGTCTGTGTGTGCTGTCTGTCTGTGTATGTCTGTGTGTGTATGTATATATATATATATATATATGTGTGTATGTATGTCTGTGTGTGTATGGGTGTGTTGGTATGTGTGTCTGTGTGTGTGTCTGTGTGTGTGTCTGTGTATGTCTGTATGTGTGTGGGTGTCTGTGTGTGTATGTATGTGTGTGAATGTATGTGTGTGTATCTGCCTCTGTATGTGGGTGTCTGTGTGTGTCTCTCTCTCTGCAAAGTCAGGTTGGGTGTATGTGTGTCTGTGTATGTCAGGTGTGTGCATGTCTGTGTGTTTCTGTGTCTGTGTGTGCTGTCTATGCATGTATGTCTGTGTGTGTCTATCTATGTGTGTCTGTCTGTGTGTGTCTGTGTGTATATATATGTGTGTATGTCTGTGTGTGTATGTCTGTGTGTGTGTCTGTGTGTGTATGTATGTGTGTGTCTGTGTATGTCTGTCTGTGTGGGTATCTGTGTGTGTATGTATGTGTGTCTGCCTATGTATGTGTGTGTCTCTCTCTGCAAAGTCAGGTCGGATGTATGTGTGTCTGTGTATGTCAGTTGTGTGCATGTCTGTGTATTTCTGTGTCTGTGTGTGGTGTATGTGCATGTCTGTCTGTGTGTGTCTATCTATGTGTGTCTGTGTGCCTGTGTATATGTCTGTGTGTGTATGTCTGTGTGTATGTCTGTGTATGTATGTATGTGTGTCTGTCTGTGTGTGTCTGTATGTGTATGTCTGTCTGTGTATGTATGTGTGTGTATGTATGTGTGGCCATGTATGTATGTGTGTGTCTGCCTCTGTCTGTGTGCGGCTGTCTATGTGTCTGTGTGTGTGTCTCTCTCTCTGCAAAGTCAGGTCGGGTGTATGTGTGTCTGTGCGTCTGTGTGTATTTTGGGTGTGTGCATGTCTGTGTATTTCTGTGACTGTGTGTGCTGTCTGTGCATGTCTGTTTGTGTGTGTCTATCTATGTGTGTAGGTATGTGTGTGTATGTCTGTCTGTGTATGTGTGTGTATGTCTGTGTGCATATCTGTCTGTGTGTGTATGTTTGTGTGTATGTCTGTCTCTGTGTCTCTGTAAAGTCAGGCCAGGAAACACAGACACATAAACACACACAGACACATCCACCTCATTTCCCCTTCCCCTCTATGGCCCTGCACAGCAGGCCTACTTGGTTGGGGGGGAGGCTAATGAGGTCATGAGATTGGCCTAGTTGGTTAATGGCCTCCCTGCATAATGGGTGTTTCAAAGTGAGTGTCTAAAGGGGTGAGTTTATAAATTCACTGGTTATTCTGTATACACTGTCCCAAATCATTAG
This sequence comes from Branchipolynoe longqiensis, assembly GCA_030323885.1. NCBI lineage: Eukaryota > Metazoa > Annelida > Polychaeta > Phyllodocida > Polynoidae > Branchipolynoe > Branchipolynoe longqiensis. Next base: position 15,143,315 of record CM059189.1, on the reverse strand, counting down.
CTATTACACCAGTATCTAAGTTGGATATATAGGATCAAATGTAAGTAGTTGTTTTAATTTTGACAAAATTATATTTCATCGGACCATGCAACTTTAAACTGATATATAGTTTCCTTTCTATAGTTATATATGCCGATTGAATCTAGGTAAGTGTTTTGGGCTTCACAAACTTGTGCTAACATTGTGGATAGCATTAAAGTAAATTTAAAGAAAGATAATAAAGCTGGGTGCAATAGTTACCCTTTACTAGTCAGTCGACACATGAATATTACCGAATGAGTTGAGCGTCCGTGCCCCGATTTGGTAGATCGTGGGATTCAAACCCATGAGTTCGAACCCTGGTCAAGTCAAATCAATGCCTTAAAAATGCATACTTGTTGCTTCCTAGCCAGGCACTCGGCATTATTAGGATATGGCCATTACTGGTTGGCTTAGTGCCAGGACAATGTGACTGAGTGGGATATAAGATCATGGTGTTGGCAGCCTGGTCTCCCAGTGGGGAAGCACTATAAAGTTGCCATGAGTGCACACTGTCACAAGTCTGTATTTTATTTGAACTAACACTAGCTACGATATATATATATATATTATATATATATTTACATTTATATCACAATTGATTAATTGGGGGTTACATACTAGGAACGGCTGAACTGCGAACATATTTGTGACAGCACACACTGACGACAGTTTTTATACAGCTGCACCACTGGGAAATACTACTTCCAGCATCGTGACACAATATCCCACTCAGTTACATTATCCTGACACTGGGCTAACTAGTCCTCCTACATACCTGCCAACTTTTGTTAAACGAAAATCCTAATAATAGAAATCCATCCGAGCGAAGCGAGGCGCGCAAGCGTTCTAGGGGGTCCGGGGGCATGCCCCCCCCCCCCCCCGGAAAAATTTGAAAAATACATAAAAAATGGTGCATTCTGGTGCATTTTCAGAGACACTTTAGGCACATTATTAAAGAAATTATTACCAGTTTTCAGCCTAAATACTAGAGTGAGTAAAGTTAAAAGTACATGTATATGTATATGCGGGCGGGACGCGGGATGCGGGCCGGATTTTTTTTCGAATTTGATTTTGAAAAAGCGGAATAATATGTTTATAATTTGTAGGGCGGAATGAGAATTTAAAAAATCGTAATTATTCCGCGAAAATCGTAATAGTTGGCAGGTATGCTCCTATCTTAATACTGTACCGGTAAGGTACTGAGAAGAATGAAGTACTTTGGACCTTGGACGATGCCTCAACTAGACAGGGTAACAATTTTTATTTTGTTTGTAAAGTATTTTTCATCTGAATATGACATTTGTCAGTGCCGGAGCACTGGTCTTCCGGCCATCTTACTATTGGAATTGACAGTCTAAATAATCTAAGTTTGATCAGTGCTGTATTAGTTACAGAGGCAATCCTGTAGAATTATGGGAGTGGCTCCTGCTGTATAATGTATAGCACCAGTCACTGTAGTTCAGACGAAAATGGGGAGCAGCACTGAGTAGGAACTGTATACTCGGGGTAACAAATATTGTGGGTTACATTTTTTCTCTTATAAAACAAGCTAAGTTTATAGTTGACAAGACATTTTGGCTGTCTTATATAATGTATCAACAGGTTGATAGTTGTGTAGGATGTTTGTGTGTTGATGGCTTTGTTCATGATAGTTAATGGTGGCGGCAAGGGGAATGGGGGGGGGGGGGAGGGGCTTTGCTAGTAATTATTGCAGCAGTCATTCTAGGGCCTGAATAACCAGGTGGGCTCTATACGCATTTTTGAAGGCAAGTATTGTTTGTGTTTCTTTGACTCTGATAGGGATGTCAATTTAAAGTTGCATAGTCCGATAGTTTTACGTTTTTGAAATTTTCTGAGATAAATACATTAGATTAATCATTATAGTCTACTTTACTTTAGTTTGAAGCAACTTTTATTTTAAATTTCAAACTTTGGAGATATTTGATGCAAAATCATGCCAATAGTATTTTGGCAAGCACGCCAAAACTGACACGATAGGCTTCAGTAATAACAGGTTCTATTAAATTGGTGCATTACACCCTTCTATGCAGCAACAAATGTTTAATAAGTGCACCAGTATCTAGGTTGGATATGTAGAATGTAATCTAGATAATTATTTTGATTTTTAAAATGTCTTCATCGGACTATGCAACTTTAATGACAGGACAGTGAGTACGAGTACGAGTACGAGTGTGTCTATGCGGGGAGGGAGGGGGCGAGGGGGGAGAGGCAGGAGGAGAGGCAGAGGCAGAGGCAGAGGGAGAAGGAGAGGCAGAGGCAGAGGCAGAGGCAGAAGGAGAGGCAGAGGCAGAAGGAGAGGGAGAGGGAGAAGAGGGAGGGGAAGAGGGAAATGAAGAGTCCATACTACGGTAAGCGTGACTTATATTTTGTACACTACTTCTTTGATATTCACACACATACACACGTGCACACCGCTGACATGCGCATGACCTTTATTTTGAAAAACCCGCGTTTCGTGGACGCGACGACCTCTGGCGACTGATGGTTTGTGGTGGTCGGTGGCCCCCGAGATATTGTTGTTTTCACCCCGCGTTGGTGGCCGTGTGACACGCACGCCGCAAGCTGCACATGCGCAGTGTGGTGTGGTAGTTTAGTGCAGTCCGCGTAGGGGGAGCAGCCGACATTTTGAGTTCCAATATTTACGTCATTTAGCCTTTGCGCTGCATACTCCCACGACGCTAACATCGACATTCAATGTGTAACTGCGTCTTATAATGATTCATGTCGGTATTATTTGATTGAGGTCTTATGTCCTAGCAACAGCTGAGGTAATATCTGGACGGCCATCGCTTTGAGACAATGTGAACATTATGATGGTAATCAGGCCATAAGGCCAACCACTATAGGATATCGCTTCAGTCGAGCTTTCGTCATTCTTGGATTCGTTCTCAGAGAGAGCAGACGTCCCCCTGGGAGCTCCAGAGCCCCTGCACCCTCCCTCAGGGACAGGGTGCAGGCCTGGGCTCTATACTACAGGGGAGTGCTGAGCCTGACTCACCACTGTGTGTGCTATGTAGCTTTGATAACACTGTTATTAAAGTTACATAGCACACATAGAGGGGAGGAAGGTCACTTAGGCATATGCTTATGCATATTCACACAGGAGGATAACAGGACTTCACATGAGAGGAGCCTCTACCTGCCTAGGCACATATAAGTGTCATAATATGCTGACCTGGCTAGAGGTAAGTATCTGCCCGGGCGGCAAGGCAGGTCCAGCCCACGCTGCGGCGTGACCCGACGAATGGGCATTAAGTGCACTGAAGAACAGGCACTAGTTAACCTCAGC